>CM053268.1:62129510-62677010 GCA_028583415.1 Protea cynaroides | reverse complement strand
CTCATAGAGTGAATTCCAAGATTTCATGGAGTTTTGATTTTGAGGCTCTAATTGGTAGGTCCCGCAGCAGGTTCATGGAGATCCAACATTGGAAAGACATAGATCGTCAAGTTAGTTTCCCAATGCAACTTGAATCGCTTAATTCCAACGTCAGATGAGGGAGATATCGCAGTTTCCGTCGGATCGCTCGAAAAAGTCCTAAAATCCCTGTTCTCGGTGAGTATATGTGATACAAGGAAAACAATAATATTATATAAAAGTTAGAGGGCCTCTTTGCAATTATCGGAAGTTAAAATGGCGCAACGGAAATTGTCGTTAATTGATAAAGAAACCGATTGGATGGCTAATAATGAGCCACGTCGTTAAAATCTAAATCTGACGGATCACAAATAGGCGGGATAATGTATATCATGGAGGACGCATCAAGATTCCATCGCACGTCTTCTTATTGGCCGGTTGCAACATAATACGTTGCGTCACATCACATGAAGAACGGCTCTTGATTCCATGTGGAGCACACGCGGTACTACGGCGGCGAAGATCCAGATCTTGCGGCCACAATTTATGCCCATAGCATTTGACGCGATTAGGCCGATCCAACGGATCCTGTCAAATCCCGCATTTTTAATGAAGATCCAATGGTTTTTAAAGAGATTCCCTTGAGCACCAATCGGAACGCGACAACGCAAATGGCGGGCAGTGCTCTAGTGTATTGCGGATGCATGGGAATAGTAAAAAAGATTCCATTTCTATTAGTTTTATTGGCCGAACTTCAAACCGACATAACTTCTTCATCCGAGCTCCAAATCAGTCCGTTCAAGTTGTAGTTTCCATATTTTTGGCTCCTCTATCTATTGGGCGGTGTTGAGAGTCGTAAAAATAAAGATAAAAATTGAAAATAGCGTTTTGAAGGTAGAGAGAAGGTTTTCTAGGGTTTCATGCCCTGTAGGAGTGATCAATCACCAACTATCTCTTCTCTGTGCATCAATGGAGTGCTAAATCCCTTTGAGAGGTCAGTAAAGCTTTTATGTTTACATTCATGGTGATTATGGGTTGTGTGGAAGAGATTGGAAGCCTGTGAGCAAGGTGTGCTCTGTGAATCAATCTCTATCATCATTGAAGGCTGTTGAAGAGTTCCTGAGAGCAGTGTGAAGCTTCAAAGAGATTATTGGCCATTCGAAAGCAGTTGTGAGATTTTCTAAATTCCCCATATTATTATTGCTTTCAGTATATTGTATGCTAGCGTAGGTGAATAGTTATTGAATACCTAGCTAGCTGTGGATTTAGCTGTAAGGCAATTCTATAAGCCTAAAAATTATTATTTGCTTCCCGTGGGTGCGGGTTAAGCGTGGTGTGTTCAGTGGGTGCTGGACACTGGTTGTTAGGCCTAAATCTTGGCATTGTTGCACCCTCTTAGTTTTATGCTGGGAAAACCTAGGGTTAGTATCCTTGTCTTGTTAGAGACTAAAAGCTGAGTATTGAGTAAATACGGAGCCCGTGGGGCATTACTCCGTGGACTAGCCATCACACACTGTGGTGGTGAACCACGTAATATCCTTGTGTTGATTGTTTTGCTTTCTGGTATATTTTGGAGTGCGTGGAATGGCTTGGAGGGTGGGTGTGCAAATCTGATAGATCTGGCCACTGAGTGGTAGCGAGGTAGATTTGCATGCGCTTGTGTGTGTATGAAAAAAGATCCATTAGCTCTGGACAATAGTGAATTTATCAGGGAAAAGTTTCAGACATTGATTCACCCCCCCTTAGTGTCATATCAAGTTCATCAGTTCATTTGTAGAGAAACATGCTGGGACCAAAGTATACTTAGAGAGACTGATGCTAAAAGTGCTTCACGGAATTAATGAAAGTTAAGATTGGAGTTATTTGTGTCTTGATTATAGGATGGAAACAAGCTGTACTGCTAACTCAATTGTACATGGCTCATGAAGTGAGGATAATCCACTTCTTGGTTTTGGGGCTATTGAGCTGTAAACCAACCTTATATGATGATCCTAAACTTGTTTTGGTTGTACCTACCATTAAGGATTTAGGATTATAAAGCAGCAACCTGTAATTGTTGAGAGGAAGATCTAAACATAAATTATGGATGACAAAGATTGAGAATTAATAGTACCCCCCCCCAAAAAAAAAAAGATTTGAGAAGAATGGGATTTATTGCGAAAATTTCTGCTTCAAAAAAGTGGAAGGTAGGCACAGGGGAAAACGAGGTTAGGTGGATGATTACCAATGAGAAACTAATAGTAGATGTTGAGTTTACTTTATTGTTTTTGGGGGGTATTTTAGGCATTATTTGTATTCTTTTTATTGCTGGTTTATGGGTGTATATGTCTTAAGGGTATTTTTAGGGGTGTATATGTCTTAAGGGTATTTTTGTCCTTGTACATCATTCTTTTCATATAATGGATTTAAGGGTCTCTCAGTGGAGTTGGATAGTCAGACTCTCCTTTGCCCCTATGTCGATTGCTCTTCTCTTCTCTTCTTCTTGCAGGGTACTGATTTGTTCTGCAACAGTAGAAAAAAGAGATGAGTTAATGCTAACATTCATAGGTATAGAATTACAAGTAACTACGAGAAGGGTGAAATGAAGTAGTAGTTTTGTATCAATGATAGGCCTTCTGAACAGCATGGTGCAATTCCATACACTACTAAAACTGTCGAGTTGTAGTTGCATCATCTTTCCAAACAAACTTTTCTTTTTGCCATTATTTTGGTATAACTCAATTAAAGCATGTCCAAATCGCATGGTTTTAGACTCGTTTAGCTTCCTAAAATAATCAATGAATCAGGGACATATACCTGTTGAAATGAGTGTCGCAGAACAGGTGATGGAATTGAAGCCTTGTTTCTGGACTTTTACCCATGTTTACAAAGTCGAAACCATATTTCATTTGGCCAATGCTGCTAAATCATTACCATCTACGTCAAAGCCTTTACTTCCTTTAGGAACTAGCCATCAATGATACTGGACATATCAAGGCATACATAGCAAGGACACTGGACATGGGTTTGACACTGATAGCAGGGGTTTTACATTGATTATAAAGAACCCAAATGCATCCATGTGCATACAACTTATTCCAAAAGTATATTATTCAATATACATAGTTCATGTAAGTGCAAAATTTGAAAGACTTATGTACTTGCAGTTGAATTGGTTCTGTTAGTGCTAGCATGCATCTGACACATAATGTGCTTTGATGTTAACATGGGAAAAATTCATAATATGGAGTGTCCTTGTTATGTAGCTCGAGATCATCAAGCCTTTTGTGGAGATTGAATGGTTTAGAGACTCGGAAATGGCATGGTATGGCCTTGAGTTTATGGCATGTTTGTTGGAGTGTTGGGAGAATAATCCCAGGTTGGTTACAGCTAAATCCTTCAATGGCCTTATATACCTTTAAGTCCTTCCACCTAATAGTTGAAGCTTTTGGGTTGGATATTTACATGGTATCAAAGTATGTCCCTATCTACCTCTGTCTCGTTCCGTCATTTATGCACAAGTATGCAGTTGGGTGTTGGGAGAATAGTCCCACATCGGTTGCCCCTAGAGCCTCCAGTCTTCTCATATACCTGTGAGTCCCTTCACCTAAAAGTTCTAGTTTTTGGGTTGGATATTTATATGATATCAGAGCAGGTTTCAATCCTGCCGTGGGTTTTAATCTTGCCAGAACATCGGGTGTTGGATCCCTAATAAAGGTGAGGGGTTTGAATTGTGTTGTTGTTGTGCCACTATGCCTTGTACCTTCAGTATCAGATAGTCACGTGATGGTGTCATGTGCAGAGCCATGTATGTCTGGGCCTGCATGTGTAAGGGGATATTAATATACACTGTTGTGTTTCTTACTCACCAACTCGAGCTTTTAGGATTAGTGGTTCTATCATGTTTTGATTTCCATCAACCCTGATGTTGTACAGGTTAAGCAGGAGACACTTATCATCTGGGGTGAGGATGACAAGATTATCAGCAGCAAGCTTGCGGTGGTTGTTTGATTTCTTGTGCTTCGAACTTTATAAGCTCCAAAATGCTTCCATTAGTCATAAATTTAAATTTTTGGAAACCAATAGCAAGTTTTTGCTTTATTTATTACCCACAGAAAAGGAGAAAAAAATCAGGAACTTGCTTCTGTTGCTCTTTGAAAGGAATTTATGATATGGCAGTTGAAGAGAGTTCTTCAACATGACATGGTAGTTCAGTTTGCCCATATATAGTGTTCTGTGGTACTTGAGGAAATGAACTGGCTGATCAGTGAAACATTTTTCCTTCCCTCTTCTCCTTTTCTTAAATGTTCGACACAGTTGAAAGCTTGTCTATTTGTTTCTTTGGTAGATTGAATTGAGTAGATGGTAATCAAAACACCACAAAAGAGACAAATTCACTGAATGTGTACCCATGGGCTCCTTTCTCAAGTTTTCACATTCTATATCAGATAACTGATTAAATATATGTTTTGCAGAGATTACACTGTGAACTGCCAAATGCCATTGTGCGCCAAATACCAGATTGTGGTCATATCCCTCATGTTGAGAAGCCAGACCATGTTGTCAAGTTGATTGTAGACTTTATTCGAGGCAGTAGCTGCTAAGAAGTCAATTTTCCTTTCCAGTGTCAAAACAAAATGATACTGGTATATAATTATAAACCTCTTGACTCAGTACTGTAGCTGGAAGTACCTCTTTATGTATATATTTATGAGCTTGGCTCTATCTAGATATTGCAGCTCTATCTAGATATTGCAGTCATTCAGCTTTGGTTATCTTGAAGGATTATCATCTACAGGTGTTAACCATATCTGCTTAAATGTTAAGTGATTGCTGCAGTCACAAAGTTGGATGGAGGGGGGTGAAATATATTTGATGATGGTTATGGTGCTCATAAATATGATGGTGATGATTTGCTAATAAATCATGTATTATTCATGAACTACCATTATCACAACCACAACAAAGCCTTATCCTAACTAAATAGGATTGTCTGTATGGTTCATAGACTATTGTTGGCAAATACACTTTACATGGCGTTTGTGTGGTGAAATTAACTTTTTTTTTTTTTTTTTTTTTTTAAATTTATTCCCATGTTCTTGCTTGGATCAGGCTCCTCTGTAGTGAAGGTGATCACAACAGAGTTGGCCGTGAAAACCAGATGCTCGCCACGTATTCGGTTCTACTTTCTATGGCTGGACTTTTTCGATGCTTCGTACAGTAAGTGCAAAGTAACGAATCACTGCAAAAGAGACGAGAAATTTGATATTGAAGAGGGTTTTCTCTTCTTCATTCTTCCCTCCTCCATCATTGCTGTTTGGTGTGTACAAAGAGGTTGGGGCCGCCCTCCATACTAACCCAACATTCACTCTCTTCCGAGCCATTGTGCAGTCCTCCTGCTGCAGACTCGTAGCCTACCTCGCCATTAACCACAACAGAGCTCACTTGATCGCCCTCGGTGTGGTCCTGTGAGCCGTTACGACCTTAATTGTGGACTTGTCCCTCCACTTTCTTTGAGGTCAGTCCTTCCTTAAATCTGATCACTAATTTAGGAAGCCAAGCCAATTATGGAAGTTCTATCTTTCCAGGTAATTGTAACACGGTGTGACAGGAACATTCCCAAGCTCAGCTATGTCATTCGCTCTTATGTGATTGGAGCTCATTGTATTGGCTTTTCCCACAAGCAAACAGCTTTTCTTATGACTATGAATGTATTTGTTGGTTCTCTTGGTGGGCTCTTTGGGGGAAAGATGGGAGATATCCTTTCCAAGCATTTCCCTAATTTTGGCAGGATGGTTCTATCGCAGATAAGCTCAGCATCGGCTGTCGCAGAACAGAGCTGTAAAACTCAAAGATCGATTCACTTGGGGCCGGCAAGTGCAAAGATTAGGACACAATAAAATAAAATAATATGCTGTTTTCAAATAAAAAAAGAATTAAAAATGACTCAAAAAATAAATGTTAATATATGAAGAATGAGTCGTATAAAGAGAATTCTTCTTCTCCAAACAGAGTCCATGTAGAAAATGAAAGAATATTTTTGCAATCTTAGAGATTTGCTTAAATAAAATAACTAGAGGTATCACCCAATGAGATCCTACCACTAGCCTTGTTAAGTCACTTGGGTTTATGGCAACTATATATGCAATAAAAGGACATGTGGAGAGAAAATAAGTCCATGCATTCTCTCTCTCCCCACAATTTTGGTTCTTCTATTCCTCTTCACATCTTCTTCAACTTTTTGATTGGGAAGGAAGAAGTCTTCCACCTTTTGATTGGGAAGGAAGAAGATCGTCTTCTTCACTATGTGCAAGAGGTGCTCTTGATTTTGGTATACAAAATCAAGCTTATAATGCAATTAGGGTTTCTAATTCTTTTTGGGCATTCAGGTAGGAAGTTTTTCTATTTAAAAATAAATAAATAAATTTATACAGGTCTCCTAAGAGTCCTTAACCACATAACGAATGCAGCTCTTTCAAAACCTTCACCCTAGCATGGTTTTAGGTATCCGTACTGTATCAGTATCAGCCATGACCGATATAAATACCTGGTCGATTCGGTATAGTGTTGCTGAATCGGTATGGGGACCGGTACTGGGCAATATGGGCCGATATTGGCCAGCACGTGGCCGATACTGGTAGATACTTAAGTCATATGAAAAAGGTACATCACATCAGCATATGGTGATACCTGACTGATACTAACCGATTTCCGTATCTAATACCCATTCCAATACCGTGAACTATGTCCATGCACCCGAGGAATAAATCTTGTAACTGCTCCCGCTTGGAAGTAAAACTTAAAAGAGTGACATGGACAAGATTGACCAGCAAATGAATCACGAAAATAAAAGACAAAAATGAGAGAGGTAGTGGCTTGTGAAAATCCTAATTTGCCTTTGCCGATCTGTTGCTGTGAAAGGAAGCTAACAATGTAAAATTAATTTAGGAAGGAACTGCTAAACTGAAAAATCTGATAAATCCATAACACAGACAATGGCTTCAATTAAATAATCTGAAACATGAAGCTGAGAACTTTAGCCAACAAGGTGTTTTCCTTGTTATGCTTGTCTAATCCTGATAAACGAGTTGCTAGGAGAAGCATTGAAATGTAAAAAAAACAAAAAAACAAAAAAAAAAAAAAAGAAGAAGAAAAAATCTGTTTTAGAGAGCATCTTTGCAGATTTTTTGGATCGTTTGGATAGTCAAAAATCCACTTGGTTAACACGCAAACATTGATTCACCGCAAATTTTGCTGCGGTCCTAGTCATGGGGGCTGTAACCCCAATTCAGAGGCCAAATATGCATGTTTAAGGGGTGTTGCGGAACCTTCAAACTTTTCGCGGCAAGATTTTTATTTTTTTTTCTTAGTTTGTGAATTTCATATTTTAGCATATCTTTCCTTTTCTGTATTTTTTTTTTCTTGTAATCCATTCTCCCTGTATGGAGAATGAGTTGGGTCTCTTAGAAAACAGCCTGAATTTAATGACAAAGTTTCCGACTTTCTAAATTTCTTGTGAATTTGAAAGTTCCTTTACCTTGTGGATTCAGGGATTTTTTTAGCATTAGAACATCTAGTCACCCATACTTTTTGATTGCATCAACATCTGATGCAGACATAAAACAGAAAGTGGAAAGATTAAGACTTTATCAAGTACTAATATATATATATATATATATAGCTCAAGATTGACAAAGTTCCTGGAGGTTACTTAAGTAATATAAACCCTACATTATTATAGCATGTAAAGACACAAGAACTGTTTCAATTCAATATGAACACAGTATGCAGATCTTTGGAACCAGTACAAAGGCATTCACAAAACGATAGTAATCACCCTTATGATATAAATAAAGTGATGTGCTCATCAAGAAAAGACAAGACCTAATGGAGTATCCCATATGAACAGTTTTGACTTGTATATGCTTCTCCTTTTAGGAGAAGAACCTTCAAATAAATGTTAGGTCAGATAGAATTTTTGTGAGCTACATTAATTTTTGGGTTGACTATTAGTGGGTCTCATTAATAGACAACATGGTTATTGGGCCCACTCTAAGTTATAGGATATTTCTTGGAGCGACCCATTGTGGGAATGAGTTTCGTTAGGGTTTCTAATATTCTATTAGGGTTCCTGCAACCACATATATAATATGTAATTCCAACTTTCCATAAGAAAGAAAGCACACACACACACAGAGAGAGAGAGAGAGAGAGAGAGAGAGAGAGAGAGAGAGAGAGAGAGAGAGAGAGAGTTCATGGAGGTTGTTGTTGTCGCACGAACTGGTTTGCCTCGAGCTCGCAAGAATCTGCACATAGAAGAGAAGAACAACAAAGGTGGAGGTTGGCTTGGATAATCCTTAGATCACTCCAATGCCTAAGTCAGTCCTCGAACAAGCAGTATGAAACAGACACAAGTGTGGCTCCTCCTTTCTCTAAGTGGGGACAGACAGTCACCTTAAGTAAAATAGTAGTTCAAAGAGTTGAATTGTTGGTCCTTTTACCTTTGCTGATCCTCGATTTATAGCATTGGAGTGGCTAAACATGGCACCTATCTATTAAGATAGACGGGCAACATGAAAGGTGTGGATCTTGCCCTAAGTGAAGGGAATCAGCTAGATTCCTCTGATTAAGCTTTAGCATGGATCACGGGATCCATTTTCATCATATCCACCTTTGAGATTGACCCTTGGATTCGGTAAGGATATGGACCCTCCTTATCAGGCTCGGTGGGTTCCTCCATGAGGTCCCTTGTAGATAAGGCTTCTTTATATAGGTTCATGATCTATCTTGTGACAGCTTGCCGATCTCGAGTTTGGCACTTGCATACATGGCACAGTATTAGTGGTGGAGGGGTATATCCCCATACTAGTTGCCCCTTGCTCTTCTAGGCTTCTTAAGCATGAGAGAGCAATTCTACTTTGCTGTCTTTCTTCCTTCTTTTGTTCGATTCTAACTTCTTGAAACATTGCATGGTGACTATGCTCCAAGTGTCTCAAGATTGAAACATCATCTGGCTCTTCGATCCCTATAAGACCAATGGACATGACAAAGTAGTCGTAACCCTAAGTAGATGTACAGGCTACGAACCGATTGCCCCAAGCCATCTGTCCCACTTCTGATCATGAGACTTGAAACATCAGCTATAGAGGTCACCTCAATTCTTTCATGCACGGTTACTTCTTAGAAATGTTGGCTAGTAGGCGTTTGGGTACCCTAGGGTTGGTATGCGTATCTCGCAAAGGCACGATATTTGGGATTTCATTATTACAAATTGCTTTGCTATCTTCCCACTTCTGTCTATAAATATCACTTGCTTTTCTTCAGTGTCTTTACTTCAATTATAACAACGTTACTCTACTGAAAATTCTTGCTACTTCATACTTAGTTGTTACTATTATCTTCATCACCGCTTTTTCCAGTCTTTTTTTCTCACCATAATGTCAGATGACGATTCACAAAACCATGGTAGCGATGCAAGTTGGGGTATGGGTGGCAACAGGATTGACTCCTTTGAAGAATGTTGCTAGCATAAAGCTAGGAGAAAGGCTAGGCGTGAGGCTAGGAAGGAATCCACAGCCCGAAAGGCAGTAGGCGAGGGTTCAATAGCCAAGTTGTCCAGCCTTGACCCTGCAAGGGAAAAATATGCTTCTTCATTGGCTCCTGCTACTGCTTCATCCAGGCCTAATCCGAGGCTTCCAAAGTCCAAGTCGAGCTAAGCCAAAGGGAGACTCTCATTGGGATGAAAAGTTCTTTTCCTTCTCTATTATGTGTGGAACAGGTTGAGAGTTCCTTGAAGTTGGCCTCCATCGGGGCCTTTGAGTAGGCACTCTATGTTGGTCTCCCTTTCACTACCAGAGTTCCTCTTCATGGGGAACGTTCTTGTTCTTTTTATGAGTCGGAGCTGTGCATCCATAAAGGTATGTTTAGGATGAGGTTTCGGCTTCCTATCCACCTTATGATAGTGGATATTTTCTGCTATTATAGGACATCCCTTACTCAGGTCATGCCAATGGATGGCTGTCCATCACTTCTTTCATTCTTTTCTTTTTCCATCTTAGGTCACCTCTTACAATGGGCCTATTTTGCTAGCTGCATCTCCTGAGCCATTCAACCTAGGAGGGCTAAAAGGAGTCAAGGTGGTACTAATTTTCCTGTCGCCCCAACACTGGCAAGGCTATCCTGACCGACAAGCCTTCAAAGGCCTTTCTTGAAAGGATAGAGTCTGCTTCATCTCTTCCAGTGACAGCCAATCTCCCTTACCCCTAGTTAATCATTTGAGGATGGTGGAGACGAGGAAGCTCAACAGAATTCCTAAGTTGTTCGATTCTGAGCTGGCAGCTTATAAAGCGGTGGAAGGCGGGGTTCCGGTGTCGACTTTGGAGATGAGGGACGAGAGAAATCCTTTGGAATGTGGTCTCTGAGGTAAATTTTTGTATTTACGAGCTTCTTTAGCCTTATTTATGTTTGCCGACCTCTAACTTGTTCTGACTGTTGATTTCTCCCTTTTTTTTATGACAACAGGTGCTTTGGAGGTCGGCTCAGTAACTTCAACTGTCCCTTATGTTTCTCCTTTAGTAGATGATTTTATTCCAACAGTTGCTCCAACCTTGCCCGTTAGCCAGGGGGAAGGTCAGTCATATAAAGGTTCGGGTCTTAAATGACCTCAAGGCTTACGAAAAAGACTTGCAGGCGAGCATGATGATGATGTCCCCCTTAGCTAGCTTAAACGCTTCCACTCCCAAGCCTGAGTTGGAGAGCGGGAGGCACAAAGGGTTAGGGAAGAAAGGCTACAAGAGAAGGCCCTGTCTGCAGAGCTAGACAAGGACGTAATGGCAGCAAGTGCTCTTGAAAAGAGGGCATCACCTTCCAAGAGCTTAATGATACCGGCGATGGTGAAATTGGATGCCACTGTTGTTGACACTACAGGGGAAGGCACCCCTTCAGGAGAGTCAACAACGGCTGACAATGTCTCTAAAGTTGAAGAAGTGGCCCAGGATGTAGCAGCCATAGCAACCCAATGTTCCGTTGAAGTAGAGGTTGCCATGGAGACCGAGTTGGTAAGGGCCCACTGATTGGCAAAAAATAAAGGGGTCAAGGTGAACTAACCCTTCGTCAAATTTATTTTTGAGTGGAGATTGTCCATGGCTGGTAGATCCTTCACTGACTTCAGAGTTTTCCTCTAAGTCTATTTTGTCGGGGGACGTCCAAGCAATAAGGGACACATCAGACGATATCTTCATGGAGCAGATGTACATGTATAGTACGCTGGTGAATATTTTTGTTATTTTTCTATTTTTGCTCTTGACCGTCTATCTTGTTTGATGTTTATCCTTTTTTGATACATTTTGTGTAGTTTCTTCTCCACTATGGTAGTAGAGAGGATGGGTAGACTGAGGAGGTCTTACAAAAGAGTTGCAAAGTACAATGTCAAGCTCGAGAGGTCACTCGTTGGGCAGAGCCATATGGTGTTAGACAATCTGGCCGGGGCTGAGCAACTGTGCACCAAGATTGTGGAGGCCCAGAAGGAGCAGAGCTCGGTGACTGAGGCATTAAGAAAAGCCAAGGCGCAGTGGGCCAAGGAGGTGGAGGAGCTGTGATCCATTGTCGAGAGGGCAGAGAAAACCATGGATGAATTTCATAATGATCTTCTCATTACCAGGGTAGTTGCTAATAGTCAGGTCACCAGGCTGACCCGACACTTGAAAAGTGTCATAGGGGATAGATCGGCTCCATTAAAATGCCGAGATGAAGTTGGGGTCCTGCGAGAAGAAGTTAGAGCTCTCTAACACGGCCCTTGAAGAGGTTAATAAGAAACTTCTAAAGGCTGAGGTGGATCGGGATAGGATGGCTACTGAGATCAACGCTCTTCGGAGGGATCAAGTTGATCTTAAGGAAAGAAGCATTGCTGAATATTGATCTTTAGTGGAAATGACTTTGTTTTGCTCAGTTTTCTTTCAAGAGCTTATCTGTCAGGCCATCATGCGGTGTCACCATAAGGTGTTTGCTAATGATCCATCTCTTGATCTTACTAGCTACCTTATGATAGAGTAGGTTGTTGGTGTCACCCAACAGCTCGAGGTTCAACAGACTGCCGCCCAAGCCTTTTCAACTTTTACTCTGCTGGCTGAAGGTCCTCGCACTGGTCATTCTAAAGTTTGAGAGGACATCCAACCCTCTTTTGATACTCCTAATGTGGCCTTATCGATTGTACCTTTGCTTTTAGGTGAAGTTGCTCCTTTAGAAACTCGTAAAGTCATCGTTCTTCATGTAGAAGGCCAAGTCATTAGTCATGAGGGGGTTTCCTCCTATTCCTAAATATCCAGCTTGAAGCCATAAAGGTCAGACTGAAGGTGGAACAGATGCTACTCTTGCTAAAGGTCAAGCTGAAGGGGTCCCTGCTTCTCATTCTCCAACTCAAGGCATCATCTCCTCCAAACCTGAGCTTCGGGTTGAAAACTATGTAATCCCCTTTAAGGGAAATGAATAATTTTCCTTTTTTTTTTTTAGGGTCATTGACCTTTGTATATTTGATTCACTAATAAACTTACCTTTCTTTATATTGTGCTGGTCGGATTTTTTTTGTCTATGTTTTGTCACTATAAGTCAATGGCTTACTAATATGCCATTGACCCTCAGAGCTCCAACACCTTCGACAGAATCGTTGGTGCTGGGGCTAGATTCACTTTTCGGCTTTTGAGGATAAATCCATCCTCCGAGCTTCAATACTGTTAGAGTAGTCAAGAGTGTTGAAGATAAACTTCTCACTTGAGACTTTGTCGATGAAATCAATCCTTCGAGCTCCAGTGTCTTCGACGAAGTCGTTGGTGTTGGGGCTGAATTTACTTTTCATCTTTTGAGAATAAATCCACTCTCCGAGCTTAAATACTATCGGGGTAGCCAAGAGTGTTGAAGATAAACTTCTTACTTGAGGCTTTGCAGATGGAATCGACCCTTCGAGCTCTAGTGCCTTCGACGAAGTTATTGGTGCTAGGGCTAAATTCACTTTTCGGCTTTTGAGGATAAATCCACCCTCTGAGCTTTAATGCTATCAGGGTAGCTGAGAGTGTTGAAGATAAGCTTCTTACTTGAGATTTTGCCGATGGAATCTACCCTCCAAGCTCCAGTGCCTTCGATGAAGTCGTTGGTGCTGGGGCTAAATTCACTTTTCGGCTTTTGAGGATAAATCCACCATTCGAGCTTCAATGTTGTCAAGGTAGCTGAGAGTGTTTAAGATAAACTTCTTTTTGTTGTATAAGCATAACCATCGAATGGACATAACTAGTTCTTGTAACTAAACATCTTTATTGATTTTTACTTTAGTTACAACATGTCTATGAATAATATCTTTGTAGGTTCGAGGAATTTTATGTCCTCGTTATGGGCTCTCCATTCATTTTTTGAAGATGATATTCCCAAAGTCTTGTCGCCTTGACCACTTTATAAAGTCCTTCCCAGTTTGATGTCAATTTTCCTTGCATCAACCTGGAATAACCTTTCTCTTACTTTCTTGTTGTTATGGCTTGTTGTTTGCGCCCTGCATTTCAGAAGTGAGCAGTTTCCCTGACCTTCTTTAAGATATCAAGGTTAACGAGCATGTTTTCTCTATTGGTGTTTTCCTAGAAGTTTGCTGTTTGAAGGTGCGATGGATGACCTCTATCGAGATTACCACCTTTGCCCCATGGCTGAGCATGAATGGCGTTTCTCCTGTGGGTGTTTGACTCGTCGTTTTGTATGACCAGACCATACTCGGGAGTTCTTGAACCCATTTATTTATTTCTTTTAGGAGCCTTTTCTTTAAACCTTCCAGGGTGGTTTTATTTACGGCTTCAGCTTATCTATTTGCCTTCGGATTGTAGACCGAGGTGAAGTAGTGTGCAATATGGTATTGTTTACAAAACACTTTAAATTTAGTTGAGTCAAACTGCTTCCCATTGTCTGTCACCACTATCTGTGGGATCTCATACTTGTAGGCCATTGACTACTTGATGAACTTAATTATTCGCGAAGCAGTTATTTTAGAATGGGTTCTACTTCTACCCATTTGGTAAAGTAGTCGACAACTACCACTAAATGCTTACATTATTGAGCACCTTGTGGGGAAGGCCCTAGGATGTCCATTCCCCACATGGAAAAGGGTATTGGGCTCCCCATTGACTATAATGGTATTGCTAGCTAATGGATGATTTTAGCATGCTTCTAACATTGTGTGTATTTCCGAACATAGTCTACACAATGCTTAGTGATCCCAGGCCAATCGTACCCTTGTCAAATGAGTTTTTGATTGAGGGTCCATCCTCCTTGGTGACTTCCACAAAAACCCTTATGCACATCTTCTACTGCTCCTGTAGCTTTTGAGGGTTGCAGACATCTGAGCAAAGGGAGCGAGAAGGCTCTTTTGTACATTATGTCATTGTATACGACTTACCACTCGGACGTAGTCTGAATCTTTTAAGCTTCTTTGCGATCTTCAGGTAGGATGTTGTCCTTAAGATATACTAGAATTGGATCAATCTAGCATGGCTCATCTAATATCATGTTGACATTGGCTTTTGGGGTTATGCTTGGGTTTGAGAGTTTGTTGATGTATATCAAATTGTCGAAGTGAGAGAGATCGGTACTCAACAACTTCAATAAGAGGTCAGCTTCAGTGTTATCTTCCCTGTCAACATTTTGAATGTTAAATTTTTTGAATGCCGAGGTGAACTCTCTTACCTTCTCTAGGTACGTTTGCATATTCATCACATTGGCTTCGTAATCGCTTGTGACTTGTTTCACTACAACTTACGAATCGTTGTAAGTTGATAGATGCATCACCATTAAGATTTTTGAAAGTTGGAGTCCGGCAATCAGCACTTCATATTCAGCTTCATTGTTAGTCACTTTGAAGCCAAACTTGATCGCACTCTGAATTTTGAACCCTTCTGGTCTCTTCAATATCACACATTCTCCTGCTTGATTTTCACTGGATGTGCCATCCACATATAAGGTCTAGGAAGGAGGGTCAGCTCGAGCGGTGGCATTTGAGGTCAGACTATGATGGTTGTGTTGGGATTTTTGGGATCGTCTACAAGCATACTCTCTAGGGGGAAATCAGCTAAAGCTTGAGCTTTTATCGTTGTCCCTGGTATGTACTGGATGTTAAATTCTCTGAGCTCTATAGCTCAGTTCATCATTCTACCCGAGATGTCGCTTCTTGCCAGTATTTTCTTAAATGGCTTACTGGTTAAGACTATAATGGTGTAGACTTAGAAACAGGGTCAGCGCTTACGTGCAACTATTAGCAGTGCGAGTGCATGTTTCTCAATTGCTTGGTATCTGGTCTCGGCATCCAGTATTACCTTGCTTGCATAGTAGATAGGTCTCTCTACCTTATCTATTTCTTTCACTAATACGGCGGTAAGACTAGCACTCCATGAATCCGATCTAAATTTATGTTTCATGTTGTAACAGGTCTTCGAATCATAACCAGACCGGACAGGATGAGCGGATGACGAACCACAAGTCCAGGTACAAAAATAGTCCAAACGGACAAAATGGGAAGTGTCATGAGACATACCGATCTACATGTCGATGGCACAAATAGTTGACGGGTATGTCTATACGGGCTAACTATTTAGATTGGGAACCAATCATAGTGGGTCCCACCTTTTAAATCTCAATCTTAGAGACCTTTCTTACATAGGAAACTCTCTTAAAATCTACCCTAGTCTATATATTGACTCCTTATCCTCCTTAGATCCTTTTGTTGACTCTCACAAACCCTAGAGAAGAGAAGGAGATCTGAAGAGGAGAAAGGAGCTGAGGATTATTACGGAGGAGTCTCCGTTGGAAGAAGAACATCATAGTTCATAAACCAATGGTGAGTGCCTTTACCTATCTTGTTCTTAGGCTGGACTAGAGTATGATTAATACCATGAAAGACTAGGTATTGATCCAAAATCCTATCTAGTTAATAAACCCTAGATCTGCAAGTAGGGTATTCTTAGGTAATTCTACAGGAATGAAAACTATGAATGAATGGACTGGTTGGAAAGACCGTGCCCAATCCTAAAATGGTGTAGGAGGTACCCTAGAAACCAAATCAAAGACCAGCGAAAGAAGAGATCAAATTGATAGACTTACAGAGGCATACCGATCGACCATACCGGTGGCACTTGGGTGTGACCGGTACTGCAACCGGTACCCCTCGGGAAACCTACCAGGTTTGTTCGCTTGGACATATCAGTCGACCCATCTGTGCTACAGTGGTGCAATCAGTATGTATAGAAAGGGGTAGATTTTGACCCAAGTGGTTTTTGACCAACGTAAACCCTATGGAACTAATTCTAATCAATCCCTATTGTCGTGTAGGATTTTTTGACAGCAAGGTTGGACTCTGTGACATAAAGAAGGTTTGTTATCAAGTGTCAGGTAAGGAAATCAGACCTAAACCCTAATTAACTAATAATAGTAAAACGTTGCTAATTACTCTTATTTCTGTGAAGTGTTGGTTGTGCATATTAACATGTCATCTTTACTTTTGTTATTATTTTGTTCATGCATATTCGCTATGTTAGGATTGTGTTGTTAGACATGTGATTGTTTTCGTTGGTGTATGAAATGGGAAGGGCCTGGGGTCTTGGATTATTCCTCACACTAGCACCTTTTCATATCGTCTTCTACCTTAGCATACTTTGTACAGGTAGGGTATCAAGGGGAGGACGTAATATTGTGGTTCAACTTGATCGCTAGACTCTAGCCCTATCTATTCCATAGGAAACTATGCTGGGGTAGGACCCTGGATAGTGTGATGACATGTAGGATTGGTTAGTGACGAACCCACTTGTAAGCCCTCACTAATAGGGGTGTAGGTATTGGTGCAGTATAGGGTATCAGGGGGAGGACGTAATACTGTGGTTCAACCTAACCGCCAGACTCTAGCTCTATCTCTATACTAGAGTAAGTGATGTGGGACGACAATAGTATGTGATCCATTAGGCATACTCACACTCTCTTGCATGGAGGTAGTTGTGGCCGGCTATCCTTACCATAGCACTCTACAAGTTATACCAAACCATATATGAATGTTATTCATGCATGCTGCCTATTGCATTGTTTGATTTCCTTATTGAGCTAAGTTGTGAACTCACCTTGAATATATATATTCTTTTTCAGATGTTGATGTAGGTTACACTATGGAGGACTACGTGGATGCTCCAGTTTATGGTGGTATTGCTATAAGACCCGTACTTTACTAATTCGATCTTACCACCTTGTATTAGGTCTTCCTCTCATGGTTGGACCAAGAGGACCAAGTGCGTGAAGAAACCACAAGGCTAGGTATGTAATTTGAACAAAAAATCATCTAATTGAGATGTGTGGTCGCATACCTAAATAGGTGTGGTCGACCACACCTCAGAATATTGAGACCACTTGAATTTGAGACGTGTGGTCGCAGTTTTGAGACGTGTGGTCGATGGATTCTGCGACCCCACGTGCGACCACAGGATGGTATAATTGACTCCAAAATTTGGAAACCTTCATAATCTGAAGGGGGTTCTTTCCTAATCAAAGTGGGACTTTATATGGATGTTTCCTCTATATAAAGGACATCCCTTAGCCTCTTTTACTCTTTTAGAACCCAAACTGAAAGAGAGAGAAAGAGAGGAGTAAGAAGAGAAGGAGAATTGAAGAGGAAGACTAGGAGAAGGAATTGTAGAGAAAGCTCTGATTCTCTAATAATTATAAGGTATGAAATCATTCCCTACATTAATTAAATGCCTAGAATAGATTATGGAGGAGATATTGAGTCAAAGTAAGATCTCAATCCTAAGACCATGAACAAAACTATAAGGAGATCCATGAAGAACAGATTAAGGTGAAAGACTATGTAAAAGTGTGAATTTTAAGCGATAGAACAATCATAGGAAGGATCATAATGATAGCCATGAAATCAAGTTATGAAAGGATGTGGCTGAGAGTAAAAGTCAACCAAAAAACTCGTGTGGTCGCAGTTTGATCGACCACACGAGGCACATATGTCTGACCACACGCCCTCGGGAAGTTTTCAAGGAGGGTGTGGTCGCATGTGTGTGGTCGCATGATATGTGACTACACGTATCGACCCCACACCCCGTGGTCATGGAAACTGAGACCACAGGTGCAGACATACCTGCGACCACTCAACTTCTGGAGGTCTGTTTGATTCTAGGTTGGACCATTGACTACTGTAATTTGATGAGCTTGAACCCTAACTTAGAACTTATAAATTTCTTAGGTTTCCAAGAGGTTCAAGAGTGAGTTAAGAAGCTTGGAGAAGATTGAACGTTTCTAGCAGGTAAGGGAACAGAACTTAAACTAATTGGCTAATACCAAACTGTTTATTTTATTGAGTCCAATGCCATGATTGATTCTATGCTTGTATGCTTGTAATGTGTATCTCACATGTCATCCAATATTCATGTTATTACTGCTCATGCATATTTATTTCTATCTATGTATAATATGATGATGATGATGATGCTATAAATAAGCATGTGATGATATGTGTGTGGTTAGTGTACTTGTTGTGAGTGGAGCATTAGGGGGAGGATGTGACATTATGGTTCATCCTGGTCATCAGACTTTAGCTCTATCTCTACTCAAGTCTTGTTCATTGACATCGTCGTATCGCCATTACCATAGCATAACTATTACGTCGTAGGGCATCAAGGGAGGAGGTTTCAGACCGTGTAGTCTTCGACTCTGCCGGGGGGCCTTAGCTCTATCTCTATGAACGTATTGAGGGATGCTAGGGTGAGGCCTTAGATACACTGGATGACATTAAGATTGGTTAGTTGTGAACCCAGTTTGCAAGCCCTTGCCAATAGGGACTTACGTGTTGGAATGGGTAGGGCATCAGGGGAAGTGTTGGCGGTGTGTGATCCAGACACTTTAGCTTTATCTCTATTCCATGGTGGGTGCATGTGGGAGGATAATGGTGTTTGATCCATTGGACGAATTCACACACTCGTGTATAGAGGTGTGGGGGTCTCCAAACCTTTCTATAGCACATTACAAACTTAAAAATCAGACCAAATATATGAATTAAATGCATGCATATGTTTGTTGCATTATTTTGTTTTCTCATGGAGCTCAAGTTGGAGAGCTGACCCTCGTGCGTGTAATTATTTTTAGTTTCTGATGTTGCAGGTGTTAATGTTGAAGACTACATGGATACGCCAACATAAGGACATGTAGCAGCTAAGGATGTGCAAGCTGTAGAGGACGAGCAAGACTCATCAAGTGAGTGTTTCCACTGTGGTTACGCTTAGTGTTTAACTTTCATATTTTGATACTTGTAATATGTATTAATTATATTTTGGTTAATTGGAGATAATTGGATTATTTAATTATTTATCATGTAGACCTCAATTCATTATTAATAAGACTTCTACTATTTACTCAAATATCTCTGATTATTACTGTGGAATGTGTTTTGGTTTAACATGGTTGGCATAGCCTATACGAGATCCTGATTTGAACCGTTGGTTTTCATGATGGTTCATCACACCATTGGTTAGTCCATAATTGAGGTGTGACAACTACTGCCCTGGATGTCTAAGTATGGGTTAACGAGAATGACGAGTAATGCGAGTGCTACTTCTGTGTGTACCTTTAGGATTTAGTATTTATTTTCTTTCAGTTTGACTTATAAGACAATGTAATAGAGATTTATTACATTTTGATTTATTAAATAGTTGAAATAATTTAGATATTTATCAATAGATTACTCAGTTCATTTATTAAGTCTTCCATTATAATTATTATATTCTGATTATGGTTATATGCAATGGTTTGTATGTCGTCACGATCTTATTAAGATCCTGGTGTGAACCATTGGTTTAGTGGCCGTTTACTCACACTTCTGGTTCAGTCAAAATTAGAGTGTGACAATTTGGTATCAGAGCTCTTAAGCTCTATCCAATAGACCATAAATGCACCTAACAAAGTCAATGAACTGAGATAAGAAAGTTAAAAGCTTTAATTTAACACATCATAAGCATTTGTTTGATGCATGAGACTAATTGGTAAAGATCATAATATACCATAATAAAATAGGAACTTTATAAATAGGTAATATTATAAAAAGAGAAAACCATATCAACAAGTAAAATTCTCAAAAAGAAATGTTAAAATTATACCACAGGGTACAGTCCATAAGCTAGACAGTTACCCTGTTATCAAAATACTATACTGATAACAAGGAAAGAAAAGCTATAAATTGGTCCATCATGGGGTTGGGGGCATTGGAGGAATCAACTTAGTAATGTCGTAGTCTCACTCATATCCAACCCTGAGCCAGTGCACCTGCTCCTCAATGACTCGGAGACTGAGGGCAAGGTGCTCCATGCGACGATCACCAGCATACTGAGCCTCTCGGATCTCTAGGAGCATAGCCATCACCGGGTCTGAAGGAGGCCAAGAAGGCCTTGCTACTAGGATAAGCCATGGTGCAGGAGTAGGAATATCCTCCATAGGTACGTCCTCATCACCCCTTACCTCTGCCACAGGTGCTGTTTGTAAGACCCGTATCGAACTAACCGGTCTTACCACCTTGTACCAGGTCTACCTATCATGGTCGAGCCAAGTGGACCAAGTGCGTAAAGAAATCACAAGACCAGGTATGAAGTCTAACCCAAAAACAGCAAATGAGAGGCTAGGGTCGCATGCCTAAACAGGTAGGGTCGACCCCACCTCAACAGAAGTCCAACCTATGACTTTCTAGTCGTAGGGTCACATGACTAAGAAGGTGTAGGGTCGACGGATTCTGCGACCCTACGTCTGACCCTACGATGACAGACAGAAACCAAAAATTAGGAAACTTTCCTAATTCAAAGGGGATCTTTCCTAAACTCATTGGGACTATTTATGGAGGGGTTTTCTCTATAAATAGGACATCCCTTAGCCTCTTTCACTCATTTAGAACCCTAATTGAAAGTAAGAGAAAGAGAAAGAGAAGGAAACTTGAAGAAGAAGACTAAGGAAGAGGAGGAAGTTCAGAGAAACCGCTTAATTAAGGTATGAACCGAATTCTTTACCTGAATAAGAGAGTCTAGAATGGTTATGAAGAACATAGGATTAGGAGAAACCCAAATCATTCATCCATGGATAAGTTCCAAAAGATTCCATGGAAGAAATCATTATGGACTATGGATAGTGTATAACTTGTAGTTTTGAGCCATAGAATAATCATAGAATAGATCATGAAAGTAAGCCAAATGATCCAAACATGAAGGGATGGACTTTAGAATGAAAGGTCGACTCAGAATACATGTGGTCGCAAGTAGGGTCGAATGATATCTGACCCTATGAGACCACATGCCCTCAGGAAGTCCCAGGGAGGGTGTGGTCGCACGTAGGGTCGAATGGTATTCGACCCCACCTGTGACCCTACACCTTGGGGTTGCAGAAACTGCTACCCTAGGTGCTACCCTACCTGTGACCCTACAGGTTCTGTTAGTCTAAATCTATTGAAATTAATTCTAATTAAAATCTATCAACTTGTTAGGTCTTTCTAGTGATTTAAAAGTGATTCATAAAGCCTGAACGAGGATCTATGCTCAATCAAAGGTGAGGGAACAAGACCTAAAATAATTGACTAATAATAAACTGTTTTGTTTATTGAGTCCAATACCATGAATGATTCTATGTTTGTATGATTGTAATGTGCATATCACATGTCATCCACTATTCTTGTTATTACTGTTCATACATATTTAATTTCTGTTTATTTATAATATGATGTTGATGATGATGCTAGGAATAGGCATGTGAATGTTTGTATGTGGTTAGTGTGCTTGATGCGAGAGGGGTATTAGGCGGAAGACGTGGCACTGTGGTTCAACCTGGTCACCAGACTCTAGCTCTATCTCTACTCAAGTCTTGTCCACTAACATCGTCGTATCGCCATTACCTTAGCAGAACTATTACATCGTAGGGCATCAGGGGAGGTGATCTCGGACCGTGTAGTCTCTGACACTGCCGGGGGGCCTTAGCTCTATCTCTATGGATGTATTGAGGGATGCTGGGGTGAGGCCTTGGATACACTGTTTGACATTAGGATTGGTTAGTTGCGAGTCCAGTTTGCAAGCCCTCGCCAATAGGGGCTTACGTAATGGTATGGGTAGGGCATCAGGGGAAGTGTGATGCAGTGCGGTCCTAAGCACTTTAGCTCTATCCCTATTCCATGGTGGGTGCATGTGGGGGCGGCAATGGTGTTTGATCCATTGGGTGGTTCCACACATTCGTGTATAGAGGTGCGACGGCCACCTATCTTTCTATTTCACATTGCAAACTTATGAACCAGACCAAAGATATGAATTGAATGCATGCATATGTTTATTGCATTGTTTTGTTTGCTCACTGAGCCATGATGTGTGTTCACCCTTTCGACGTTGAATATTTTAGTTGATGATGCATGTCCTACTGTGGGAGATTATATGAATGCACCAATGTATGGACATGTTTCTGCGATAGATGTGGAAGCTATGGTAGAGTCGCATGATTCGTCGTGCGAGTGCAACTCATGTGTTTTCGATTAGATTTAGTTGTTGGATTATTAGGGAACTGTAATTGATTATTTTATTTACTTATGTCTTAGTCAATGAAAGATAATTGGATATTTTATTTATGTTATCATTCTTAGATTCTCAGTTCATTTAATATATAAGACTTTCGTTATTGTTTATTACTCTGATTATGGTTGTGGATGTGTATGGTTTAAGCAAATAGACACAGCCTATTCGAGATCCTGGTTAAACTGTTGGTTTATTGGCGGTTCATCACACCATTCTGAATAGTGTGAAATTGGGGTGTGATAACTTGGTATCAGAGCTCTCAGGCCCTGTCTATTAAACCGATATATTTCCATAAAAGTTCGTGAACTGAGTTAAGAGAAAAATTTAAAAGCTATAAGAACACACTATAAGCACCTGTGTTGTTTGAGACAAAATTAAGAAATAGAATAATGCATATATAAAAGGAGAAACATGTTTCATATACATCAAATAAAAAAACACGTTTATACATATCCAAATCAGAGTACAGTCCACAATCCAGACAGTTACTCTGTAGTACAAAGAAGGATAAAAAGAAAATATACATCATGGGGCTGGAGGTGCTGGAGGAGGAGATGCCTCGCGATCCTTGTCGTAGTCCTTATTGTGCACTCTAGTCAGCCAGGCTACCTGAGTCTAGGTCACCTGGAGACTAGCTACCAGCTTGGCCATCCACTGATCCGACGCACACTGGGCCTCTCTAATCTCTCGCAGTAGCCCCATCACATCATCAGAAGGTGGGCGTGAAGGACCAGCAGTGTGTGAAGGAGCCCGAGATGGACCAGCTCCAGTAGAATGTAGAGGTGATGGAGGAGGTATGAAGTCTATATCCATGAACATATGATCCTCATCCTCAGCATCACCACCATGGACCCCTGCTCCTACTGCTGTTGCTGTCGCCGCAGCGTCTGCTACCTCAACTCGAGTACGATGATGCACCAGAGTGTTTCTTTCATCATCATTGACCTGAGCATCCCGCATACCCATCTTACAGATGGCCTCCCAGTCAAGATCCGATGAGAAGATCTTCTCCTGAATCCTCTCATCTACTAAATCAATGTGTAGGTGGGTGAGCAGTGTAGTGATCAGACGCCCGTAGGGCAGGTTGCCTAACTGACCAGGCAACGTAGCGTGGATCATCGTTTGGATGATAATATAAGGAAGGCAGACAAGCTGCCTGGTGCAAATACAGTAGAGGACATACTGAGTCAAGTGTGAGATCCTATCATAGTGTCCACTCTGGGGAATCAAGTTGTGCTGGATAATTTTATAGTACACCCAAGGCTCTGGACGTAGGTTGATCGCTTTCATCTCCCAGCTGTAAGACCCGTATCAAACTAACCCTTTCTTACCACCTTGAACCAGGTCTACCCATCATGGATGAGCCAAATGGACCAAGTGCGTGAAGGAGATCACGATCCCATGTATTAAACTGACCCAAAAACACTTAAATTAAGGGGAGGGTCACATACCCAGCAAGGGAGGGTCGAACCCCCAAGACGAAGTCGACCCCGGTTACATGGGGGGTCGGACACTTCAGGAACCAGGGGTCGACGGGATCTCCGACCCCCCTATCGACCTCCGGTACTCGGTAAATTTGAAAACTAGGAAAGTTTTCTAATTTCGGTGGGATTCCTTCCAAATCTCAATGGGACTTATTTTAGGAGTTTCTACTCTATAAATAAGACGTCCCTAAGCCTCTTTTACTCCTTTTACAACCCTAATTGAATTGAGAGAAAGAGAAGAGAAGGAAGAGAAGGAAAAGAGAAGGAAAGAAGAGAAGAAAGCAAAAGGAGAAGAGTTACAGAGAAAGAGTATTCTTCTCAGGTATGGATACTAATTCCATGATTTGCTAAAGACCTTGGGATAGATAATGCAGAGAGTATAATCTCGGAGAAACCCAAACCATCAACTTATGGTTAGGTTTTCATGGAAAACCATGGGGGAAAATCATGAAAGCCATATAGGTGGTAGAATCATGGTTCTAGACCATAGAACATGTGTAGAATGGATTATAGGAGCAAGCCATAGGACCCCAAATACGAAGAATGGATTTAAGGAAGAAAATCGACCAAAACCCACAGGGGGTCGCTGTAAGACCCGTACTCTGTAAACCCGGTCTAAACCTTGGTTTTGATGTCGTGACAGGTCTTTCGATCATCACCGGGCCAGACGGGACGAGTGGATGACAAACATGTATGAAATCAGACCAAAGACGATCAAATCAACATAATTTTATGTTGATCGGTCGATGGTACCGGTCTTGGTACCGGTCGATGGTACCGGTCTTGGTACCGATCGACCGGTCAGGTCTGCGCAGATAAGTGTGGAAATCTGGAAATTGACTTCTGAGGGTCCCACCTTCTGCTGTACTATTATATTCAGATTGTGATTATGTGTGATGGTTTGTATGAGTGGACACGGCCTATTCGAGATCCTGGTGTGAACCGTTGGTTCAATGACGTTTCACTCACACCATTCTGGTTGGATTAGAATTGGGGTGTGACAACTTGGTATCAGAGCCCTCGGGCTCTGTCCAACAAACCATATTGCACCTAACTAAATCGATGAACTGAGTTAGGAAATATTAAAAATTTTAATACAAACACGCCCTAAGCATTGTTTGATACCTGAGACTGACTAAGAAAGAGAATAATGTATTATTCTAAATATGAAACTTAACATGTGCACACACACTAGATAGGTGAAACATGAAAACTTTCATTAAATATGAAAACAAGTATCAAATGATGTAAGTGCTACGTGGTACAGCCACAAAACTGCAGTTACCCCCCGATATATAAATAATCATATGCAAAAGGAAGAAAATAAAGAGGGACAATCATGGGGTAGGGGTCCGGGAGGAATAGGGTCTGCTATATCATAGTCTCGCTCGTAAGCAACCCTGAGCCAGTGCACCTAATCTTGTGTGACTCTGAGACTGCGAGCCAACTGCGCCAAGTCGCGGCTCATCTTACGCTGAGTGTCCCTGATCTCCATCATCATACTCATCATGGTATCAGAGGGAGGCTGAGATGGACCAGCGGTAGAGGTAGACGGGGGCACGCCAGACGACGAGCAAGGAGGTAATGAGACGACCGTAGGGAAGGTTACCGGCCTGACGGCCGGGTCGCCCGATGCATGGTCCTAATGATAAGATATGGGAGAGAGACCCGCTCCCGGGCGACGCAATAAGTAATGTACTGAGTGAGTTGGGATAACTCACTATAATGACCGCTCTGGGGAACGATGTTGTGTTGAATGATGCGACTGTAGACCCGAGGTATAGGTCTTAGGCTAACCGCCTTCATAGGAGCTCTGGGGTTCAGTATCTGATGTGCTATCTCCCGACGCAGGTCCTCAGTCAGATAGCCCTTCGCTTTGGGAGGGCAATACACTAGGTCTCCATCATTTGGAACCCCTAGAAGGTCGGCCAGCTGGTGGGTGTTAAAGGAAATGGGAACACCCGGACATAGCTAGAGATGCGTAAATCCCTACCTTGGTTGGGATCGTTAACATCTCCGTGCAGCCCAGGTTAGCAAAGAAATGCTTAACCAGATTAGGGGGGAACTAGTGGCTGGGGAGCGCGTGAGCTCGAGCCGTGAGGACGTTTCCCAAGGGCGCGTCGTGGAGCCATATTAATCTGCAAAACAAAAGAAAACAAGATAAAATGTTAGAATTGTCAAAATTTCGGCAGAATAACGACTGTAATTCAAGAAAAAGCCTCGAACTCACCCAAAAACATGGGGAGGAGGACTTACGTAACTCCCACACTCTTCAACAAACCAATCACAGGCAAATACAATAAGAAATTTCAAGAAATTGGAAAAAATAAGAAAAATTCAAAATTTGTACAAAACCTAGGTTAAAAACTAGAAAATTTTGATTTTTATGAAAACCGTTCGGTGAAACCCCAAATTGGTTGAGGGCTTTTGCTCTTGGGGTCCCTAAACCCTTTCCAAGCTGAAGGAAAAGAATTCCTACGGTTGAAACATCTCGAACAATGAAAAACCTAAATTTCTACATATAGACGATATGAAAAAATTGTAAAATCATGAGTGAGAGGGAAGAGACCTACACGGAGACGATGTGCTAGGTCTTGAATGGAAGGAATCGGCTTCAAATAGCACCGGGTCGGACTGTAGCAATCCAAAACCCGCAGGAAAATCGCCACCGGAGAGAAAAGAAGAATGAAAAAGTGAGAAATTTCTCACTTTTTCGCGATTTTAAAGCCAAACCGGGCATACCGGTCGACGGTTTTGCCTATACCGGCCGACCGGTATCTCCCCAGCAGGTGCGACCACTATGTCCCCGGTCAGAATTTTAATTCCGACCGGTCGACTATACCCGGTCGCAACCCTCAGACACGCAGGTGCGACCGGTATGTTGTGACCGGTATGCACCAGAAAAGTTAGAAAATTTTCTAAATTTTTTTTAAAAATTGTGTAAATTGAAATTTTACTTCTCGACTATTTCCCTAGTATTATTCAAGACTAACACTACTATTATTGTGGTTCTCACGTGTTATGTCTTTTTTTCAGATCCAAACAGAATAGTCTGAGATGGTGGGAGGAAACGGTCGTAGGGGTCGGAAGCGTCATCAGGCCAGGATGCGCCTAGAGGAAGAACAGGTCGAGCAAGACCATGTTAGAGAGCCAAGTCCGGAAGTGGAGGAGGAACAGGTTCCAGAAGTACCAACGAATTTACCTGGACCACCTCACAGGGATTTAGAGACCATTGTTACAAACCTGGTCTATCAGATGCAAGCTCAACAGAAGGAGTTCCTGAGCGAGGTACTGAAGATGCTCAGGCCAACAGGTTCTGTTCCCAAGGGAGGTACGCCTGAGTCTGGAGAGAAAAATACTTCACAGCCGATGCAGGGTAGTCCAAGGTCGATGGGCCAAGCACAGAACGTACCACCACCGCATCAGTTTCCGTCGCCTTTTGCTTACCCGGGAGCTTATCCGTATCCACCACCATGGTACGGAGCAGACACGCAGGGACAGCATGATCTGAGTAGGACGATGGATAGATTCCTGAAGTTGAAGCCTTCATCATTCACTGGTAGAACAGGGAAGCCATTGTGGCCAGCACAGTGGGTTGCAGAGATGGAGAAAAATTTCCGTCTGATGACATGTACAGAAGAGAAAAAGGTTTTATTTGCTATTCACATGCTAAGAGAAGATGCAAATGCTTGGTGGAATTCTACACGGGCATATTTGGAGACTAAGTATACACTGGTGGATTGGGAAGTGTTTAAAGCTGCCTTCTTCGATAAATACTTTCCGAAGAGTTTCAGAGATCAAATGGAGAAGGAGTTCCTCAACCTACAGCAATCTCAGTCGACCGTGGATGCTTATCAGCAGAGGTACGAAGAGCTATTCTTCTTCGCACCGGCAAGTATGCAAGAAGAAGAGACCAAGACACGTAGGTTCACCATGGGACTACGTGGGAGCATCAGAGAGCACATCTTGGGTCTGGACAAGAAGATTTACAATGAGGCGGTGCAGGTTGCGAGAGTAATAGAATCTAGTCAGAG
This sequence comes from Protea cynaroides, assembly GCA_028583415.1. NCBI lineage: Eukaryota > Viridiplantae > Streptophyta > Magnoliopsida > Proteales > Proteaceae > Protea > Protea cynaroides. The sequence goes on along the minus strand of CM053268.1, from coordinate 62,648,897 downwards.
GGACAGTTTCTTTGCTCAGAACAGGGGAGTGAAGAGACCCGCTATTGAGAGTTCGGGTGGCGGTAATACTAGACCATTCCGCCCATACAGGGCTCAGACCGCTACAGTGCCTGCAAGGAACAATGCGGCACCACCTGTGCCACAGAATGCCGGATACAACCCAAATATCAAGTGTTTCAACTGCTAGCAGGTGGGTCATATTGCAAGGACCTGCACTCTACCAAAAAAGCAACCTCCTCAGCAAGGAAGAGTTTATGCGGTCACCACTGAAGAGGCAGCTGCATCACCTGATGTGGTCACTGGTACGACTCTACCCCTTACTATTTGGCTTATCTTTATCATTGGTGTGTATGCGCATATAGAACTAAGGGATGATAGAAAATTCCAGGAATTGTAAATGTAGCTGGTATACCCGTCAGAGTATTATTTGACTCTGGGGCACGCACTCCTTTGTCTCGATTTATTTTGGGAAGGGAATGGAGTTACCAATCAAGCATTTGAATCCAAGCTTGATAGTTCGCTCTCCACTAGGAGTCGAAGTGGCTTTGACCGAATATTATGGACCATGTACAGTATGTATTGAGGGCCGAGACTTAAAAGCAAACCTAGTACTACTCGAGATGGCAGACTTTGATGTCATTTTGGGAATGGATTGGCTAGGCCATCATTCGGACGTCCTTTTATGTGGTGAAAGGAAGCTTGTGCTTACTGACAAAGAGGGAAGGGAGTATAGTTTCGCTGGGATCATGCTATCTAGGAAGCGGAAGCTGATTCTCTCTGTCCTAAAAGCCAAGCGATGCTTAGAGAAAGGGGGTATGGGGTATCTAGTATCTATAGTCGACATCACGGCAGAGTCACTCAAGATGGAAGATATAGATGTGGTTCGAGAGTTCCCAGATGTATTTCCAGAGGAGCTTCCAGGTCTACCATCGAACAGGGCTACAGAGTTTGTAATAGATCTCATGCTAGGTTCGGCGCCGGTGTCCAAAGCACTATACAGGATGGCCCCTACCGAGTTAAAGGAGTTAAAGACCCAGTTACAAGAATTGTTGGATAAGGGTTTCATACGACCTAACATATCGCCTTGGGGAGCACCGGTATTATTCGTCAAGAAGAAGGACGGAAGTGTAAGGCTATGCATTGATTACCGTGAAATGAACAAGTTGACGATCAAGAATCGGTATCCTATGCCTAGAATCAACGATCTGTTCGATCAATTGCAGGGTGCAAAGTTTTCTCGAAGATTGATCTCCGATCGGGGTATCACCAACTGAAGATCAAGGCCGGAGATATTCCGAAGACTGCTTTTAGGACGAGGTATGGGCATTATGAGTTTCTAGTTATTTCTTTCGGGTTGACCAATGCTCCAGCATTGTTTATGGAACTGATGAACCGAGTGTTTCGTGATATGTTGGACACTTCGGTCATCGTATTCATCGATGATCTATTGATCTACTCTAAGGACATGGAGACTCATACAACACATTTGAGGGCAGCCCTACAACGGCTGAGACAAGAGATGCTTTATGCTAAGTTCAAGAAGTGCGAGTTTTGGCTGAAGGAAGTGGCGTTCTTGGGCCATGTTGTATCTGAAGACGGTATCAAGGTTGATCCAAGCAAGATAGCTGCTATAGTAGGATGGGAAGCACCAAAATCTGTTGCGAAGATTCGTAGTTTCCTTCGGTTGGCTGGTTATTATAGAAGATTCATGGAAGATTACTCTAGGATCGCTGTCCCACTCACCAGATTGACCAAGAAGGGAGAGAAATTTATATGGACTGATGAGTGTGAGAAGTGTTTTCAGACTTTGAAGTCAAGACTTGTCTCTGCACCTATCTTGACCATCCCAGAACCAAGCGTACCGTTCACTTTATATACGGATGCTTCAGGGTTGGGTATTGGGTGTGTATTTGTCACACCCCAATTCCGCACTATTCAGAATGGTGTGATGAACTGCTAAATAACCAACGGTTCAACCAGGATCTCAAATAGGCTATCCCCGCGTTATCCAAACTTACACGCATCCACAATCATAATCAGAGTAAATACACAATAGCGGAAATATTATAAATAAATGAACTGAGAACTAAGATGATATCAATAATTTAATGGCAAATTATTCTGTTTCCAACTGAGACATAAATATTTAAATATCAAATACAAGTCTTTATCAAATGCAATAAAAGAAACCTATAAAATATCTAATCAAATACACACGAGTTGCACTCACAAGAGGAGTCTTCAGCTCCAGATTCCATAGCTGCCACGTTTCCATACGCAGACGCATTCATATATTCTTCCACGGTATAACCTGCATCATCAACTAAAAATATTCGACGTCGAGGGGTGAGCACACATCACGGCTCAGTGAGTAGCCAAAATAATGCAACAATACATATGCATGCAAAAAGTCAATTTATATCTTTGATCCGGTTTTAAAGTTTGCAGTATGCAATAGAAAGGTTTAGGTAGCCAAAGGTCGCGTTTATTGACTCTGCCTCTATACACGAGTGTGTGACGTTATCCGAAGATCACGTTTATCGTCAACTCACATGCACCCAACCATGAATAGTATATAACAAAGGTTAACGTTTATTGCTATATATTGCCATACCAACACGTAAGCCCCTGTTGGCGAGGGCTGCAAACTGGGCTCGCAACTAACCAATCCTAATGCCAAACAGTGTATCCAAGGCCTCACCCCAGCATCCCTCAGAATATCCATAGAGATAGAGCTAAGGCCCCCCGGTAGAGTCAAAGACTACAAGGACCGAGACCACCTCCCCTGATACTCTACGACATAATAGTTCTGCTAAAGTAATGGCGATACGACGATGCCAATGCACAAGACTTGAGTTAGAGATAGAACTAAAGTGCTGAGACCCGCCAAAGGTTAGCGTTTATTGACGTTCTCATCACACCTCCCCTGATACTCGCTCACATCAAGCATATCAACCACACACATACAAGTACATGCCTATTCCTGTCATCATCATCATCATCATGTTATAAACAATAAAATAAATATGCATGAACAATTAATAGAAATATTGGATGGCATGCTGTATGCACATTACAAACATTTTCGTACAGAATCAAGCATGGCATAGGACTCAAGAAATAAAAAATAGTTTATTATTAACCAATTTAGTTTGGGGTTAAGGTTCCTCACCTTAGCTTGTTAATAGATACTTTTCCAAGCTTTAGAATCACCGTTATAACGTTATTAAATTGCTAGCAAACCTAACAAAGTCGATAGAATTAATTAGAATTAATTCTGAATTTAAAAACCATTCTGTTAACTGAGGGTCGATGCTAGGGTCGATGGGTCTATCGACCCTCCCCTCTTTCTGGACTTCCCGAATGCTGAGGGTCGATGGTCAGAAACACCTAGGGTCGGATGGTCATCGACCCTCGGTGCGACCCTTGGTGCACTTTGGTCCAATTTCCACTTTTTAATCCATTCTTCGTGTTTGGGGTCCTATGGCTTGCTTCCACATTCCATTAAACATTCATTCCATGGTCTGAAACCATGAATCTGCCTCCTAGATGGCTTTCATGCATTCTCCTAGGGTTTTCCATGAAAACCTAACCATGGATGGATGGTTTGGGTTTCTCCGAGATCACTCTCTCTCCAATAACTATCCTAAGGTCTGTAGAAACTCATGAAATTTGTATCCATACCGAGAAGATTAATCTTCTCTGCAACTCTTCTCCTTTTTGCTAGGTTCTCTTCCTTGCCTCTCTTCTTCCTCTTTTCCTTCTCCTCTCTTCCTCTCAATTCAATTAGGGTTGTGAAAGGAGTGAAAGTGGCTTAGGGACGTCCTTCAAATTGACTAGAAACATCCTAAATAATTCCCATTAAGATTTGTAAAGAATCCCAATCGAAAAATATAGAAATTTCCTAATTTCTATATTCGGCAGGAACCGAGGGTCGATGGGAGGGTCGATGATCCCGTCGACCCTAGGGTCCTAAACTGTCCGACCCTCCCTCCAAAACTGAGAGTCTGACTTTTTGTTTTGGGAGGTCCGACCCTGCTTAGCTGGGTGTGCGACCCTTCCCCTATTTTAAGTGTTTTTGGGTCGATTTGATACTTGGGATCTCGATTTCCTTCACGCCCTTGGTCCATTTGACTCGACCATGATAGGTGAACCTGGTTCAAGGTGATAAGACCGGGTTAGATTGACACGGGTCTTACAACTCCCCCCAACTTATAAAAAATTTTGTCCTCGAAATTGTACATACCTTCTGAATCAAATAAGTAAGGGTATTGCTTTCTCATAGCATTTTCTTCTTCCCATGTAATTTCTTCCACGTCTCTACTTTTTCAAGTGACCTTAACATAATAGATATCTCGGTTGCATAAACGTTGAACCTTTCGGCTGGTGATTTCTATTGGTGTTACTTCAAACGTCAAATCATCAGTCAATTCCGGTAAATCCACTGTCAAGACATGCGTTGGGTCTTTGACATACTTCTTCAATAAGAAAATGTGAAATACGTCATGTACACTTGACATAGATGGTGGTAGTGCTAACTGATAAGCTACTTTTCCAAGTTTAGCTAGAATTTCATATGGTCCGACATATCTTGGACTTAGCTTCCCTTTCTGTTCGAACCTCTTCAATCCTCGCATAGGCGATACTTTCAAAAATACTTTATCACCTACCACGAACTCTAGATCTCTTCGTCGAGTGTCTGCATATTGCTTCTGACGATTCTAAGCTGTTCTCACCCTTTCCTTGATAATGTCGACCACTCGACAAGTCTCTTCAACAAATTTTGGTCCAACAATGCTACGTTCTCTAACTTCATTCCAAAACAAGGGAGTTTGACACTTCCTGCCATACACTGAACTTCAATGTTGTACCCATCGTCTTTTGCAATCCATCCCAAAATTTGGAAGTAAATCGTGGATCTCTATCGGACACAATGCTTTCTGGTACGCCGTGTAACCGAACAATATTATCCACATACAGTTTTGCTAACCTTTCCAGTGTATACTGAGGTCGTATAGGTATAAAGTGGGCTGTTTTAGTCAGACGGTCCACAATCACCCAAACTGCGTCAACTACTCGAGGAGTCAATGGTAGTCCTGTGACAAAGTCCATAGTGATGCAGTCCCATTTCCATGCTGGTTCTGGTAATGGCTGTAACAGTCTTGCGGGTCGTTGTCGTTCAGACTTTACTTTCTGACAATTTAGACATTGAGACACGAACTTAGCCACATCTTCTTTCATTCTCCTCCACCAATATAGTTTCTTCAGATCATGGTACATTTTTGTACTTCCAGGATATATCGAATAAATGGTGGTATGGGCTTCTTTCATCAGTCGATGTCTAATGTCCATACTTTCTGTTTCAGGTACACATATCCTTCCTTTGTATTTTAGTACTTTCTCATCATCCAAGGTGAACTTAGGGTTGGTCTTACCTTTCTCAATGTCTTCTTGTACTGTTCTCAGATAAGGATTTGCTTTGATAGCTGTCTTCACTTCGTCCACTATATCCGGTATAATTTTCAACGCCGCGAACATATTTGAAAACCGATGAATAAACCCTTGGTTGGCTGATTCATCCGTTGTATCTATCACATACTGCTCGTTGTCGTGATTGAACATTATTCCGTTGGTACACATTGCTGCAGTTGTGCTAACTTCTCCTTGAGATTTAATCATTGCTTTTCTGCTTAATGCATCTGCTACTACGTTCGCTTTTCCCGGATGATATTGGATATCAAAATCATAGTCTTTCAATAGTTCCAGCCATCTTCTTTGTCGCATATTCAACTCCTTCTGATTAAATAAATAAGTAAGACTTTTATGGTCCGACTTAATCTGGAATTTCTCTCCGTATAGGTAATTTCTCCATATCTTGACAGCATGTACTACTGCCGCCAACTCCAAATCATGAGTGGGATAATTTTTCTCATGTACCTTTAACTATCTTGAAGCATAAGCAATCACTTGCTCTCCTTGCATAAGCACACATCCTAATCACAGTCCTGATGCATCGGTGTATAAAGTAAATGTCTATCCTGGAACGGGAATGGTCAAAATTAGAGCGGATATCAATCTGGTCTTCAGTGTTTGGAAACTCTTCTCACATTTATCGGTCCATACAAACTTTTCACCCTTCTTGGTCAAACTGGTGAGAGGTACGGCAATCCGAGAATAGTCTTCTACGAATCTCCGGTAATAACCAGCTAGACCCAGAAAAATTTTGATTTCCGAAACGCTCTTTGGTGCTTCCCACTTTACAATAGCCTCGATCTTGCTGGGATCCACTTTGATTCCTTCAGCGGATATTACATGGCCTAGGAATGCGACTTCACTTAGCCAAAACTCGCACTTTGAAAATTTGGCATATAGCTTCTCTTTCCTTAAACGCTGTAGGGCTGCGTTTAGGTTCTTGATATGGGTTTCCTTGTCCTTGGAGTATACCAATATGTCATCAATAAATACTATAACCGACGTATCCAACATATCGTGGAAGACTCGGTTCATAAGTTTCATGAACGTTGTTGGTGCATAAGTTAATCCGAAAGACATAACCAAAAATTCATAATGTCCGTATCTGGTCCTGAAAGCTGTCTTCGGAATATCACCTTCTTTAATCTTCAACTGATGATAGCCCGATCGAAGATCGATCTTAGAAAATACTTTAGCTCCTTGTACCTGATCGAACAAGTCATCGATCCGAGGTAGTGGATATCGATTCTTGATTGTCAGTTTATTCAACTCCCGATAGTCGATGCATAATCGAACGCTACCATCCTTCTTCTTTACGAACAACACCGGTGCACCCCATGGAGATATACTGGGTCGAATATAACCCTTGTCCAGCAATTCTTGTAGTTGCACCTTCAGTTCCTTCAGTTCCGTAGGAGCCATCCTGTAAGGTGCTTTTGATACGGGTGCGGCTCCAGGTATCAGGTCTATTACAAACTCCGTGACACGGTCGGGTGGTAATCTGGATAGTTCCTCCGAAAACACATCAGGATAATCCCGCACGACATCAATGTCTTCCATTCGTGGTGCTTCCTTGGTTAGGTCGACCACTGATACTAGATACCCGACTGCTCCCTTCTCAAGGCACTTCTTAGCCTTTAATGCTGAGAGTATGAGCTTGCGTCTCCGGGGAAGTTTAGTTCCCGAGAAACGGAATTCTGTCCCTTCCTTGTCTTTGAATGTTAGCTTCTTTTCGGCGCATAATAAATTTATAGAATGCCGAGCTAACCAGTCCATTCCCAAGATGACATCAAAGTCTGCCATCTCAAGTTGTATCAAGGTTGCATCTAAAGTCTTCTCTCCAATGAGAACTGGACATGGTCCATAACCTTTCTCTAGTTCCACTTCTAACCCCATCGGTGACCGGACAAGTAATTTGTAGTCTAATATTTTGATGGGTAATTTGGTCTCAATCATCACTGGTGCTTACAATGTGTTTGTATTAAAGCTTTTAATTTATCCTATCTCAGTTCACAATTGTCTTGAATGGGTGTCAGTTTGGCGGGCAAGGCCTGAGAAGCTCTGATACCAAGTTGTCACACCCCAATTCCGCACTATTCAGAATGGTGTGATGAACCGCTAAATAACCAACGGTTCAACCAGGATCTCAAATAGGCTATCCCCGCGTTATCCAAACTTACACGCATCCACAATCATAATCAGAGTAAATACACAATAGCAGAAATCTTATAAATAAATGAACTGAGAACTAAGATGATATCAATAATTTAATATAAAATTATTCTGTTTCCAACTGAGACATAAATATTTAAATATCAAATACAAGTCTTTATCAAATGCAATAAAAGAAACCTATAAAATATCTAATCAAATACACACGAGTTGCACTCGCAAGAGGAGTCGTGTGTATCATCTTCAGCTCCAGATTCCATAACTGCCACGTTTCCATACGCAGACACATTCATATATTCTTCCACGGTATAACCTGCATCATCAACTAAAAATATTCGACGTCGAGGGGTGAGCACACATCACGGCTCAGTGAGTAGCCAAAATAATGCAACAATACATATTCATGCAAAAAGTTAATTTATATCTTTGGTCCGGTTTTAAAGTTTGTAGTATGCAATAGAAAGGTTTAGGTAGCCAAAGGTCGCGTTTATTGACTCCGCCTCTATACACGAGTGTGTGACGTTACCCGAAGATCACGTTTATCATCAACTCACATGCACCCAACCATGAACAGTATATAACAAAGGTTAACGTTTATTGCTATATATTGCCATACCAACACGTAAGCCCCTGTTGGCGAGGGCTGCGAACTGGGCTCGCAACTAACCAATCCTAATGCCAAACAGTGTATCCAAGGCCTCACCCTAGCATCCCTCAGAATATCCATAGAGATAGAGCTAAGGCCCCCCGGTAGAGTCAAAGACTACAAGGACCGAGACCACCTCCCCTGATACTCTACGACATAATAGTTCTGCTAAAGTAATGGCGATACGACGATGCCAATGCACAAGACTTGAGTTAGAGATAGAGCTAAAGTGCTGAGACCCGCCAAAGGTTAACGTTTATTGACGTTCTCATCACACCTCCCCTGATACTCGCTCGCATCAAGCACATCAACCACACACATACAAGCACATGCTTATTCCTGTCATCATCATCATCATCATGTTATAAATAATAAAATAAATATGCATGAACAATTAATAGAAATATTGGATGGCATGTTGTATGCACATTACAAACATATTCGTACAGAATCAAGCATGGCATAGGACTCAAGAAATAGAAAATATTTTATTATTAACCAATTTAGTTTGGGGTTAAGGTTCCTCACCTTAGCTTGCTAATAGATACTTTTCCAAGCTTTAGAATCACCGTTATAACGTTATTATATTGCTAGCAAACCTAACAAAGTCGATAGAATTAATTAGAATTAATTCTGAATTTAAAAACCATTCTGTTAACTGAGGGTCGATGCTAGGGTCGATGGGTCTATCGACCCTCCCCTCTTTCTAGACTTCCCGAATGCTGAGGGTCGATGGTCAGAAACACCTAGGGTCGGATGGTCATCGACCCTCAGTGCGACCCTTGGTGCACTTTGGTCTAATTTCTACTTTTTAATCCATTCTTCGTGTTTGGGGTCCTATGGCTTGCTTCCACATTCCATTAAACATTCATTCCATGGTCTGAAACCATGAATCATCCTCCTAGATGGCTTTCATGCATTCTCTTAGGGTTTTCCATGAAAACCTAACCATGGATGGATGGTTTGGGTTTCTCCGAGATCACTCTCTCTCCAATAACTATCCTAAGGTCTGTAGAAACTCATGGAATTAGTATCCATACCTGAGAAGATTAATCTTTCTCTGCAACTCTTCTCCTTTTTGTTGGGTTCTCTTCCTTGCCTCTCTTCTTCCTCTTTTCCTTCTCCTCTCTTCCTCTCAATTCAATTAGGGTTGTGAAAGGAGTGAAAGTGGCTTAGGGACGTCCTTTAAATAGACTAGGAACATCCTAAATAAGTCCCATTAAGATTTGGAAAGAATCCCATTCGAAAAATATAGAAATTTCCTAATTTCTATATTCGGCAGGAACCGAGGGTCGATGGGAGGGTCGATGATCCCGTCAACCCTAGGGTCGATGGGAGGGTCGATGATCCCGTCGACCCTAGGGTCTTAAACTGTCCGACCCTCCCTCCAAAACTGAGGGTCTGACTTTCTGTTTTGGGAGGTCTGACCCTGCTTAGCTGGGTGTGCGGCCCTTCCCCTATTTTAAGTATTTTTGGGTTGATTTGATACCTGGGATCTCGATCTCCTTCATGCCCTTGGTCCATTTGACTCGACCATGATAGGTGAACCTGGTTCAAGGTGGTAAGACCGGGTTAGATTGACACGGGTTTTACAGTATTGATGCAAGGAGAACAGGTGATTGCTTACGCATCAAGACAGTTAAAGGAGCATGAGAAGAACTATTCTACGCATGACTTGGAGCTAGCAGCGGTTATTCATGCAATCAAGACTTGGAGACACTACTTGTATGGTGAGAAGTTTCAGATCAAGTCAGATCACAAGAGCTTAACTTATCTTTTCACTCAGAAGGATCTGAATATGAGACAGAGGAGATGGCTGGAATTGTTGAAAGATTATGATTGTGACATCCAGTACCATCCGGGTCAAGCAAATGTGGTGGCCGATGCCTTAAGCAGAAAGTGGGCATCGAAACCTGAGGTTGGACCAAGTACAAATGCTGCATTAAGTGCCGCAGCTTCAAGTTCAATCGAAGGTGATGAAGAGTATATTATAGAGACTGCAGAAGATCCAGTTGAGCAAGGCTTAATTCATAAGTTCACTATGATGCTCACAGCTTTGAAGATCTCACCGGATCTAGTTGATGAAGTCAAGGTAGAAATCCTACAGGATCCTCATCTCAAGATAGTGCAAGAAGACTTAGAGAAGGGTACTAGCAATCTTGATTTTACCTTGGATTCAGACAAGGTACTCAGGTATCGTGGACGGTTATGTATACCTGAGAGTGAAGATTGCGATATCAGAAATCGAGTTATGACTGAAGCTCATTACACTCCATATTCGGTACATCCAGGAAGTACCAAAATGTACCTTGATTTAAGAAGACTATATTGGTGGAGGGGTATGAAAGCGGATATAGCTCGTTTCGTGTTCCAGTGTCTGAATTGTCAACAAGTTAAAGCAAAAAGGCAGAGACCCGCACGTTTACTACAACCATTACCAGAACTTGCATGGAAGTGAGATTGCATTACCATGGATTTTGTTACTGGCCTACCTTTGACACCAAGGTCAGTGGATGCAGTTTGGGTTATAGTCGACCGACTCACTAAGACAGCTCGATTTATTGCGGTCAGAGCTCAGTATACCATGGAGAAACTGGCCAAGTTATATATTGATAATATAGTCAGACTTCATGGCGTTCCAGAGAGTATAGTATCTGACAGAGATCCCCGTTTTACATCAAAGTTCCGGGAAGGATTACAAAAAGCTATGGGAACGAAGTTGAAGTTCAGCATAGCTTTTCACCCTCAGACGGACGGACAGTCAGAGCAAACTATTCAAATTTTGGAAGATATGCTCCGAGCTTGTGCAATAGATTTCAAGGGAGCTTGGGATGAGAAGCTGTCACTTATCGAGTTTGCTTATAACAACAGTTATCAGGCTACAATTCAGATGGCCCCATATAAAGCACTCTATGGGAAGAAGTGTCGTACACCTCTGTTATGGAACGAAGTGGGGGAAAGAAGAATTGTAGGACCAGAGTTTGTTGAAGAAACTTGCCGAGTGATTGATCAGATCAAGGAGAGAGTAAAGACAGCTCAAGTTCGACAGAAGCACTATGCGGATAATCGACGTCGAGATCTGGAGTTTGCAGTGGGTGACAAAGTATTCTTGAAGGTGTCACCGGTGCGAGGTCTGAAACGGTTTGGTAGGAAGGGGAAGCTTTGCCCCAGGTATGTGGGACCGTATGAGATATTGACCCGACGTGGTAATGTAGCATATCAATTGGCTCTACCACCATCTATGTCTAGTGTTCATAATGTGTTCCACGTATCATTACTGAAGAAGTATGTCAGAGATCCATCGCACATCTTGACCGCTGATCCTCCAGACTTGACTGAAGACTTAACATTCGAAGTGGTGCCTGTAATGCTCTCAAGTTGAAAAGTTCAGCAACTTCGAACCAAGGATATCCATTATGTGAAGGTGCATTGGAGAAGCCAAAATGTAGAGGAAATTACTTGGGAAGAGGAGAGCGCAATGAGGAAGGAGTACCCTAACCTTTTTAACGATCAAGGTATGTTCAAATTTCGGGGCCGAAATTTCTTTTAAGGGTGGGGGAGTTGTGAAACCTACATGCAAATTTCGGGACAAAATTTCTTTTAAGGGTGGGGGAGTTGTAAGACCCGTACTCCGTAAACCCGGTCTAAACCTTGGTTTTGATGTCGTAACAGGTCTTCCGATCATCACCGGGCCAGACGGGACGAGCGGATGACAAACAGGTATGAAATCGGACCAAAGATGATCGAATCAACATAATTTTATGTTGACCGGTCGATGGTACCAGTCTTGGTACCGGTCGACCGGTCAGGTCTGCGCAGATAAGTGTGGAAATCTGGAAATTGACTTCTGAGGGTCCCACTTGCCTGATTTCGAATTCTAAGACTTTCCTAATCCTAGTAGGGTTACTAAACCCTAAATCTAGCCTATAAATACACCCTTAAGCCTCCTCAAATCCTTTCCATTGTCTCTCACAAACCCTAGGGAAGAGAAAGAGGTTGGAAAGGAGAAGGAGCTAGGAAGAAGAAGAAGGTGCCACCATTACTGTTCGACGAAGCTCACGCTACGCCAGTCAACGGTAAGTGTTTTAACTATTCTTCTTATCCTATATTAGTTATGTGGGTGGATCAATACCATGCAAAGTAGGTATTGATCTAAAACCCTAATTTGGCCAATAAACCCTAAGTTGCCGTCAAACCCTAGATTTGAGTTTCGAGATGATATTCATCGAAACGAGACTTGAATGAGTTGGGGATAACTCTAACTCCAAGTTTAGACTTAGAATGAATAGGAGAAACCTTGGAAATCCATGGAGGATGAACGACGGCAGTCGAAAACCCATGTATGGTCTTCCGGAGACATACCGGTCGACTATACCAGTTGCACATAGTGCGACCGGTATGTTGCCACTGGTATCCCTCGGGAGGCTGGTCTGTAGGGACCGGCTGACCATACCGGTCGCCAGTCTTCCCCACAGAGCTGCGACCGGTACATGCCACCGGTCAGCTCTGTGAGGGTATTTTGTAACCGTGTTGGTTTTCGACCAACATGAAACCTTAAGAAAAATATTCTAATGAAACCCTAATAATATTGTAGGACTTTGTGATATATCGTTTGGATCTTGCGACGTGGAGCAAGTTATCGAACGAGCGTCAGGTAAGGGAATCTGACCTAAACCTAAAAGTTAATGGACAGTAAATCTTTGTTATTAACACTGAATATCTATGATGTGATGTTTGTGCATATTCACATGCCATCCTTTACTTTCAGTTATTATTATTGTTCATGCATTGTTAGAATGTGATTGTTAAGCATGTGATTGTTTTCGTTAGTGTGTGGAGTGGGGCATGGGCTTGGGATCGCTCCTCACACTAGCACCTTTTGTAGTATTCTGTCTTAACATGCTTGGTACGGGTGGGGCATCAGGGGAAGGTCGTGGTACGGTGGTCTCCGATATTGATGTTGGCCTGGCCATTGTTATGTGGCATTGTGGTCTCCGAGGTCGACGCTGGCTTGTCCACGATGCTTTAGCTCTATCTCTATGCCGTAGGGAGTTATGTTGGGATAGGGTCTGCCTGCGTATTGTTTCTATCCTAGCGGGTTAGTTGCGGATAGGGCATCAGGGGAGGTGTGGGAATGCCTTAGCTCTATCTCTATGCCGTAGACGGCTGTGCTGGGATAGAGCGTACATTGATGACATATAGGATTGGTTAGTTGCGAGCCCAGTTTGCGAGCCCTGGCCAGTAGGGGCTTAGGTACTGGTATGGGTAGAGTATCAGGGGAGGTACGTGGGTATCTTAGCTCTATCTCTATTCCATGATGGGTGCATGTGGGCCGATGGGGGTGTGATCCATGAGGTGCCACACACTCGTGTATAGAGGTGCGGGGGCCACCAAACCTTTCTATAGCACATTGCAAACTTAAAACCAGACCACAACATAAAATGATTGTTACTCATGCATAATATTGTGAAACAGTCTGATTGTCTTACTGAGCTAAGTTGTGAGCTCACCCTTTGTGTACACATTGTTTTAGATGTTGATGCAGGTTACACTGTTGACGATTATGTGAACGCTCCGGCGTATGGTGACGTTGCTGCTTTGAGTGTGCAGGCAGGAGAGGACGAGCATGACGCTTCATGCGAGTGCCCTTTCTGCGTGTACCTTTGATGGGATTTTTATTTAGTTGTTTCAGTTATTTTTTGTTGATATTAAGAGATGTAAAAGATATTATATTTTATGTTTGAATTTGAATAATTGGATACTTATTTAATTATCAATAGATGCTCAGTTCGTTCTATTTTAAAGACTTTCGCTGTACTATTATATTCTGATTGTGGTTATGTGTGATGATTTGTATGAGTGGACATGGCCTATTCGAGATCCTGGTGTGAACCGTTGGTTCAATGACGGTTCACTCATACCATTCTGGTTGGATCAGAATTGGGGTGTGACAGTCGCATGGGGGGTCGATGGCCAATCGACCCTACCAGACCCTGAGCATCGACCCCCAGTGTTCGGGAAGTCCAGAATAGGGGTGGTCGCACCCAGGGTCAATCATTACTCCGACCCTACCTCCGACCCCCAGTTAAAAACATGGTTTTTAAATTCAGAATTAATTCTAATTAAATTATATCGACTTTGTTAGGTTTTCTAGCAATATAATAACAATATAAAGGTGATCTTAAAGCTTGTAAGAGGATCTATTAGCAAGCTAAGGTGAGGAAACAAAACTCTAAACTAATTGGTTAATAATAAACTGTTTTCTCTTTTCTTGAGTCCAATGCCATGCTTGATTCTATGCGAATATGTTTGTAATGTGCATACAACATGTCATCCAATATTTTTATTATTTGTTCATGCATATTTACTTTATTGTTTATAACATGATGATGATGATGATGATGATAGGAATAGGCATGTGAATGTATGTGTATGGTTGGTGTACTTGATGCGAGCGAGTATCAGGGGAGGTGTGATGGGAACGTCAATAAATGTTAACCTTTGGCGGGTCTCAGCACTTTAGCTCTATCTCTAACTCAAGTCTTGTGCATTAGCATCATCGTATCGCCATTACTTTAGCAGAACTATTACGTCATAGAGTATCAGGGGAGGTGGTCTCGGTCCTTGTAGTCTCTGACTCTACCGGGGGGCCTTAGTTCTATCTCTATGGGTGTTCTGAGGGATGCTGGGGTGAGGCCTTGGATACACTGCTTGGCATTAGGATTGATTAGTTGCGAGCCCAGTTTGCAAGCCCTCGCCAGTAGGGGCTTACGTGTTGGTATGACACTGTACAACAATAAACGTTAACCTTTGTTGTACAATGTTATGATAGGGTGGATGGGGACGACAATAACCGTTAACCTTTGGGCGGACTTCCACACCCTGTATATAGAGGCGGGGTCAATAAACGTTAACCTTTGACCATCCAACCTTTCTATTGCGCATTGCAAACTTTAAACCAGACCAAAGATATGAATTGACTGGATGCATATGTATTGTTGCATTGTTTTGTTTGCTCACTGAGTCATGATGTGTGCTCACCCCCTCGACGTCGAATATTTTTAGTTGATGATGCAGGTACTACAGTCGAAGATTATGTCAATGCTCCAGTGTATGGTCACGCGGCGGCGATGGAAGTTGAAGATGAAGTGGATACACATGACTCCTCTTGCGAGTGCAACTCATGTGTATTCGATTAGATTTTTAGTTTTCTTTATTTAGATTTATTAAAGACATGTATTTGATACTTATTTATGTCTTAGCTGATACAGAATAATTTGCTATTTAAATATTAATATCACAGTAGATTCTCAGTTCATTTTACTATAAAACTTCTACTATTGTGTATTTACTCTGATTATGAATGTGGATATATGAGGTTTAGATCAGCTGGATACCACCTGTAGGAGATCCTGGTTGAACCGTTGGTTTGTTAGCGGTTCATCACACCATTCTGAAGTGTGCGGAATTGGGGTGTGATAACTTGGTATCAGAGCATCTCGGGCCGTGTCCACTAAACTGGCATACATTTACAACGAATTGTGAACTAAGATAGGATAAAAGTAAAAACTGTAATATTAACACACTATAAGCACAAGTGATGTTTGAGACTAAATCTGAAAAGAAAATAATTCATCTATTAAAGGGGAAACAAATTTTAAATACAATGAGAGGGAAACAAACGTACATACATAGCTAAAACAGAGTACAGTCCACAACCCGGACAGTTACTCTGTAGTACAAAGAAAGAAAATAAGTACAATCATGAAGCTGGAGGTGAAGGAGGAGGCGGTGCCTTACGATCTCTGTCATAATCCTCAGCGTAGACTCTAGTCAACCAGGCTATGTGAGTCTGGGTTGTCTGAAGACTAGTTGTAAGATCAGCTACCCGCTGATCAGTTCGGCGCTGAGTCTCTATGAACTCTCCCATCCTCATGTCTGATGTACACTGGGCGTCTAGTAGCTCATCCACTATCACCCGCTGAGCGTCTAGTAACTCCCCCATCCTCAGATCAGATTTGCGCTGAGCTTCTCTGATCTCATGCAATATTTCCATCATATCAGGAGGTGAATGAGAAGGACTAGCCGCATGTGAAGGACCAGCCGCATATGAAGTACTAGCTCCAGCCGCATGTAAGACCCGTATCAAACTAACCCGGTCTTACCACCTTGAATCAGGTTTACCCATCATGATCGAGCCAAATGGACTAAGGGCATGAAGGAGATCGTGATCCCAGGTATCAAATCGACCCAAAAATACTTAAATTAAGGGGAGGGTCGCATACCCAGCAAGGGAGGGTCGGACCCCCCAAGACAGAAAGTCAGATCCCCTGTTTTACAGAGGGGGTCGACACTTTAGGATTTAGGGGTCGACGGGATCATCGACCCCCAGTTGCCGCCAGAAACAGAAATTAGGAATGATTCCTAATTTTGGTTGAACTCTTTTCAAATCTCAATGGGACTTATTTTAGGAGTTTCTATTCTATAAATAGGATGTCCCTAAGCCTCTTTCACTCCTTTTACAACCCTAATTGAATTGAGAGAAAGAAAAGAGAAGGAAGAGAAGAAGAAGAGAAGCAATGAAGAGAAGAAAGCAAAAAGGATAAGAGTTGCCGAGAAGGAGTATTCTTCTCAGGTATGGATACTAATTCCATGAGTTTCTACAGACCTTAGGTTAGGTAATGAAGAGAGTATGATCTCGGAGAGTCCCAAACCATCAATCAATGGTTAGGTTTTCATGGAAAACCATGGGGTAAATTCATGAAAGCTATATAGGTGAATGATTCATGGTTTTAGACCATAGAATGTGTGTAGAATGGACTTTAGGAGCAAGCCATAGGGCCCCAAACACGAAAAATGGACTGAAATGAAGAAAATTGACCAAAACCCACAGGGAGTCCCACAGGGGGTCGATGGCCAATTGACCCTACCAGACCCTGAGCATCGACCCCCAGTGTTCGGGAAGTCCAGAATAGGGGTGGTCGCACTAGGGGTCGATCATGACTCCGACCCCCAGTTAACAGCATGATTTTTAAATTCGAAATTAATTCTAATTAAATTCTATCGACTTTGTTAGGTCTTCTAGCAATATAATAACATTATAAAAGTGATTCTAAAGCTTGGAAGAGGATCTATTAACAAGCTAAGGTGAGGGAACAAGACCTAAAGTAACTGGTTAATAATAAACTATTTTATTTCTTGAGTCCAATGCCATATTGATTCTGTATGTGTATGCTTGTATGTGCATTCAACATGTCATCCAATATTTCTATTAATTGTTCAGGCATATTTACTTTATTGTTTATAACATGATGATGGTGATGATGATAGGAATAGGCATGTGAATGTTTGTGCTTGACCAGTGTATATGGTGCGGGTAGGGGTGGTATCAACCGGTACAGCCATGATCATTCTTCATGGGGTGTATATTGTGCCATGGTCTACTCAAGTCATGTCCACTGATGTCGTCGTATCGCCATTACCTTAGCAGAACTATTGCGACGTAGGGCATCAAGGAGGGTCTTGGTCTTTGAGTCCTATACTCTACTAGGGGGTCTTAGCTCTATCTCTACGGGTGCTCTAAGGGATGCTGGGTGAGGCCTTAGATACACTGTTTGACATTAGGATTGGTTAGTTGCGAGCCGAGTTTGCAACCCTAGCCAGTAGGGGTTTATTTGTTGGTATGGTATCAACCGGTATAGCCATGACCGTTTTTCATGGGGTGTATATTGTGCCATTCTGGGTGCATGTGGGGCGACGGTGCCATTTTCATTGGGCGTTTTCACACACTCGTGTATAGAGGTGCGGTGGCCACCTATCCTTTCTATAGCACATTGCAAACTTTAAACCAGACCAAAGATATGATTTGACTGCATGCATATGTATTGTTGCATTGTTTTGTTTGCTCACTGAGCCGTGATATGTGCTCACCCTTTCGACGTCGAATATTTTTAGTTGATGATGCAGGTACGACTATTGAAGATTATGTAAATGCTCCAGTGTACGGGAACGTGGCGGCAATGGAAGTAGAAGAGGAAGTGGATACACATGACTCCTCTTGCGAGTGCAACTCATGTGTATTCGATTAGATATTAATCTAGTTTTCTTCTTTATTTGGATTTATTAAGGACATGTATTTGATATTTATTTATGTCTCAGTTGATACAAAATAATTTGCTATTTAAATATTATTATCACAGTAGATTCTTAGTTCATTTTATTATAAGACTTCTGCTATTGTGTATTTACTCTGATTATGAATATGGATGTATGGGGTTTAGATAAAACGGATATAGCCTACTCGAAATCCTGGTTGAACCGTTGGTTTCTTAGCGGTTCATCACACCATTCTGAATAGAGCGGAATTGGGGTGTGACAACTTGGTATCAGAGCATCACAGGCCTTGTCCGCTGAACTAGCATACATTCATGACAAATTATGAACTAAGATAGGATAAAAGTAAAAACAATAATACTAACACATTATAAGCACAAGTGATGTTTGAGACAAAACTTAAAAGAGAATAATACATCTATTAAAGGAAGAACAAATTTAAATACAATGTGAAAGAAACAAACGTATATACATAGCTAAAACAGAGTACAGTCCACAACCCGGACAGTTACTCTGTAGTACAAAGAAAGAGAAAAGATACACTCATGAAGCTAGAGGCGAAGGAGGAGGCGGCGCCTCACGATCTCCGTCATAGTCCTCAGCGTAGACTCTAGTCAACCAGGCTATCTGAGTCTGGGTCGTCTGTAGACTAGCTGTAAGATCGGCTACCCGTTGATCAGTCCGGTGCTGAGCCTCCATGAGCTCTCCCATCATCATGGCTGATGTCCGTTGGGAGTCTAGTAGCTCATCCACTCTCACACACTGAGCGTCTAGTAACTCTCCCATCCTCATGTCTGATGTACGCCGGGCGTCTATGAGCTCATCCATTCTCACACACTGAGCGTCTAGTAACTCCTCCATCCTCAGATCAGATTTGTGCTGAGCCCTCATGCAACATCTCTATCATATTAGAAGGTGGGTGTGAAGGACCAGCCGCATGAGAAGGACCAGCTTCATGAGAAGGACCCGTCGCATATGAAGTACCAGCTCCAGCCGCATGCGTAGGTGAAGGCGGTGGTATCGAGTCTACATCCATGTACATGCAGTCATCATCATTAGCAGGCTCCGCATGAACTCCAGCAGCGGCGGCAGCTGCCTCAGCGTCAGCTATCTCTACGGAGTGTGAGGGCGCACCATCTCGTTCCTCTCCTCATCACTGACCTGGGCATCCGCATGCCCATCTTGAAAATAGCCTCCCAATATAGAGGCGATGAGAAGGACTTCTCCTGAATCTTCTCATCCAATAAATCAACCCCTAGGCGGGTAAGCAGAATAGTGATCATACGTCCGTACGGAAGGCAGACGGGCTGTCTAGTGCAAATGTTGTACAGCAGATACTGGGTCAACTGGGAAACCCTCTCGTAATGGCCACTCTGTGGGATCAGGTTATGCTGAATAATCTTGCAATATACCCGTGGAGCTAGACGCATATAGCATGCCCTCATCTGCCAGCGATCAGGTCGTAGAAGCTGATTATCGATCTCAGCCCTCATCTCTGTGGAGGAGAACCGGTGCTCTCCAGGAGCACAATAAACCATGGGGTCATCATAGTAAATGCCCAGTAGGTCGGCCAGTTGCCGATAATCGAATGAGATGTTTACCCCTTTGACATAACTCGTGATGCACAACTCCTGACCCCTTTCGACATCATTGTAATCCCCCACCACCTGGAGGTTACAATAGAACTGGCGTACCAAATCCGGATAGGTGCATGCGTCGTAAGTGATGACTGGGAGCCATCCCATATCACCAAATGCCCTCTCCACATTGAACAGGGCTAACTCAGCCAAGTTCACCTTACGACCACCCTCTACTTTTTTGCGAGCGTAGTGGGCATACTGTGTCTCAGCTTCGTTAGAGTGGAAACGAAGAGGATCACACACTCTAGGTACTTTGGTACGAGCCATGATATCTGCAAATAAGAAAGAAAAACAGATAGTACGTTAGTAGGGTAGAAAAGCCGAAATTTTGACATTGACGTAAGTTGGCCAAAAGCCTCACTTGTCACCCATACATGTGGGCAGGAGGACTTACGTAGGTTCTAACATATCCTACAACACTCACACAATAAGAAATTCTAACTAATGGGATCCAATTTGAAGAAATTGTGAGAAATCAAAAATTTCGTCAAATTAGGGCAAAAAGAGTAAAATCTAAGTTTCTCGATAACCAACCGATGAAACTCAAAAATTTTTGAGGGCTTTCGTTCCTCAAGACACCAATAACAAAAGCCCCCAATAAAAATCAATTTTTACGATTGGAAAAAGTTTAATTTGAAAAATACAAGTTAAATGAGCAAAAACCTAGAAATGGAAACCTAAAAACAGGTAAAAATGAGGAAACCTACTTGTAGGAACGATGTGGACGTCGAAACACGGACCCAAATTGACCAATATAGTGGAGTGGCACTGTAGCAACTCAGAGGTGGGAGACGAGTCGAAACGGGGAAGAAATAATGGGAAATGAACCCAGAATCGGACCTTAAAAATCTGATTTTTGGTCTGGGGATCGGACAATTCGACCAAGATCATCGACCCCCATATCGACCCCCGTATCGACCCCCAGCTCTCGGGAATCTGACAGAAAACCAGGGGTCGCACCTGGGGGTCGGACATCCATTGACCCCCATGTCGACCCCCAGCTCTCGGGAACTTGACAGTAAACCAGGGGTCGCACCTAGGGGTCAAACACCCATCGACCCCCATATCGACCCCCAGCTCTCGGGAAGAACAGGTTATTCCCAGGGTCGAATACTGAGGGTTGGACATATCATCGACCCCCACCATCGACCCTGCATAGAAAAATAGTGTTTTTCGTAGAATGAGCTGAAAATTTTGAAAGTTTATATCAGTTAGCGTGCCTACATGAAGTATAAATGATTGTCTCACGTATTTTGATGATTTTTAGGCACCCCCATTCTCAGAAGAAAATATGTCTGGGCGTAGAGTAACCAGGCAGAGCCGAAATACAGTTCCACCACCACCTGTGGAGGAAACTAGTAAAGAAAATATATATGCACAGGAAAATCCGCAGGTTGCACCACCAGAAAACCCAGGTCAGGCAAATCCTACAAACTTGCCACCTCCACCACCGGAGTTAGCAACCGTGGTGATGAACTTAGCACAGCAGCTGCAACAAATGCAACACGCACAAGCTCAAATGCAAGTTGCAATGGGGATTATGTTCCAGGCCGCACATGCTACACCCATGCAGACTAGACAAGCCAGTGCAGCACTGGTGGGTAACCACCCAGCACCTCAAACACCTCAACCACCAGCTGCACAGATTCTAGTACCAGGTCCGGAAGAAACTCAGGTTAATTATCAGTATCCACAACCTATGTTTGGGGCATACCCCCAAAATCAAATGGATCACTCTCGACTGATTGAGAGATTTTTGAAGATGAAGCCCAAGGAATTTAACGGTAAACCGTCTGATCCGTTATGGCCAGCACACTGGATCGACGAGATAGAGAGAAACTTTCTTATGATGACTATTACAGAAGAAGAAAAGATATTATGTGCCACCTTCATGCTAAAAGGCGATGCACATCATTGGTGGAAATCTACTAGGGCCTATCTATTGACCAAGCACACCCTATTGACTTGGGCTATTTATAAAGAAGCTTTCTTTGAGAAGTATTTTCCCCAAAGCTTCAAAGATTCTATGGAGAAGGAGTTCTTGAGTTTATATTAGGGCCAGATGTCTGTGGATACATATCAACAGCGTTATGAGGAGCTGTTTTTCTTTGCACTACTTAGTATGCAAGAAGAAGACACTAAGACACGTAGGTTTCTCACGGGACTTAGAGGAAGCATCAGGGAGCACGTTATGGGTTTAGAAAAGAAGATATATAATGAAGCTGTCCAAATTGCTCAATAAAGTGAATCGAGCCAGAAGGAAAGCTATTTTACACAGAACAGAGGCATAAAAAGGCCAGCTGGAAATACTTATAACGGAGGGAATAATAAGACATTTACACCCTTCCATGCTCAAGGCTTTACTACTGCATCCAAGACTACCCTAGTAACCCAACAGCAACCAAAGCCAAATTCTGAAGGTCCGAGATGTTATAATTGCAGCCAAACGGGACATATGGCAAGGGAGTGTCCTAAGCCCAAGAAGCACTTACATCAAGGATGAGTATATGCTGTTACATCAGAGGATGCTGCCGCATCACCCGATGTGGTCACAGGTATGACCAAAACCTTTTAAGTTGTATTACATTGTATAAGCATGTAGACTAAGTTAAATAAATCATAGGTATCGTACCTATAAAGGGCCTACCCGTCAGAGTACTCTTTGATTCAGGAGCTATTCATTCCTTTAT
Source organism: Protea cynaroides (assembly GCA_028583415.1). Lineage (NCBI taxonomy): Eukaryota > Viridiplantae > Streptophyta > Magnoliopsida > Proteales > Proteaceae > Protea > Protea cynaroides. The sequence goes on along the minus strand of CM053268.1, from coordinate 62,626,164 downwards.
ATCTATGTCATTTGGAAAGAAGCTGAACCTACCCATCAAAACATTGGACTACAAACTACTTATACGGTCACCGATGGGGTTAGAAGTGGAATTAGAGAAAGGTTATGGGCCATGTCCAGTTCTCATTGGCGAGAAAACCTTAGATGCAGACTTGATCCAACTTGGGATGGCCGACTTTGACATCATCTTGGGAATGGATTGGTTAGCTCGGCATTCTGCGAACCTATTATGCGCCGAAAAGAAGCTAACATTTAAAGACAAAGAAGGAGCAGAATTCAGGTGGCACTTAGGTGCGACCAGTACTGCGACTGGTACCCCTTGGGAAACCTACCAGTTTTGTCTGCTAGGACATACAGTCAACCTATTTGTGCTACAGTGGTGTGACCGGTATGTATAGAAAGGGATAGTTTTCGACCCAAGTTGGTTTTCATCTAACGCAAACCCTATAGAACTAATTCTAATCAATCCTTAATGTCATGTAGGACCTTTTGATAGCAAGGTTGGACTCTGTGATGCAGAGAAAGCTTGCTATCAACCGTCAGGTAAGGGAATCGGATCTAAACCCTAATTAACTAATAACAGTAAAACGTTGCTAATTACTCTTGTTTCTGTAGAGTGTTGGTTGTGCATATTAACATGTCATCTTTACTTTTGTTATTATTTTGTTCATGCATACTCGTTATGTTAGGAATGTGTTGTTAGACATGCGATTGTTTTCATTAGTGTATGAAATGAAAAGGGCCTGGGGTCTTGGATCATTCCTCACACTAGTACCTTTTCATATCGTCGTCTACCTTAGCATGCTTGGTATGGGTAGGGTATCAGGGGGTGGATGTGGTATTATGGTTCAACCTGATAACTAGACTTGAGCCCTATCTCTATTCCATAGGGAGCTGTGCTGGGGTAAGGCTTTGGATACTGTGATGACATGTAGGATTGGTTAGTGACGAACCTACTTGCAAGCCCTCACCAATAGGGGTGTAGGTATTGATGCAGTGTAGGGTATCAGGGGGAAGACGTGGTACTGTGATTCAGCCTAACTACTAAACTCTACCTCTATCTCTATATCGGAGTGAGTGATGTGGGACGACAACAGTGTGTGATCCGTTGGGCATGCTCACATTCTCGTACATGGGGGTGTGGTGGCCGCCTATCCTTACCATAGCGCTTTGTAAGTTATACCAGATTATATATGAATGTTATTCATGCATGTTGCCTGTTGCATTGTTTGATTTTCCTACTAAGCTAAGTTATGAGCTCACCCTGAATATATATATTCTTTTTCAGATGTTGATGCAGGTTACACTGTAGAAGACTACGTGGATGTTCCAATTTATGGTGGTCTTGCTGCCCTGGATGTGCAAGCAGGGATCAACGAGCATGATGAGTCATGCGAGTGCCACTTCTGCATGTACCTTTAGGATTTAGTATTTATTTTCTTTCAATATAACTTATAAGACAATGTAATAGAGATTTATTTACGTTTGATTTATTGAATAGTTGGAATAATTTATTTATTTATCAATAAATTACTCAATTCATTTATTAAGTCTTCCACTGTAATCATTATATTCTGATTATGGTTATGTGCAATGGTTTGTGTGTCGACACGATCTTATTGAGATCTTAGTGTGAACCGTTGGTTTAATGACAGTTCACTCACATTTTTGGTTCAGTTAAAATTGGGGTGTGATACGGCACTCACAACTATAGGGGAGACCGCCAGGTAGAGTTGGAGCTCATCTCCAAGCTCGGGCTTCACCAGAATTACCACTATTGATAGGTATTTTCTCAACTCAACGAATTCTTGATGACATTCTGGTGTCCATTGGAATTTTTTGTTCCCCTTCAACATTTTAAAGAAGGGTAGGCATCGATCTGTCGACCTTGGCAAAAGGTGGCAACCCTTCCTGCCAGCTCATTGACCTGTTTCTGATTCTTTGGTATAGCCATGTTCTGGATTATGGTAATCTTGGCCGGATTGGACTTTATCCTCCTTTGGGATACCATAAAGCTGAGAAATTTTTGTAACAATACTCTGAAGGCACATTTGATCGGGTTGAGCTTCATATAGTATTGTTGGAGCACTATGAACGACTCTCTTACGTCATCTATGTGGGTATGAGCTTTTATGCTTTTGACCAAGAAATCATCTACGAATACCTATGTCCTTTTAGATTTGATTTTTGAATACTTCGTTTACTAATCTTTGGTAGGTTACCCTGACATTTTTTAACCCAAAGGGCATAACTTTGTAACAGTAGTTGCCTTGGCTTGTGATCATTCTCGTGCTCTTTTCTTCCTCTTTACACATCGGGATATGATTGTATCCCGAGTATGCATCCATAGAAGACAGGAGTTAATGGCCTGAGGTGGCATCTATTAATTGATCTATATGAGACAAGGGGTAGCTATCCTTAGGGCAAGCTTTATTAAGAACGGTAAAATCAATACATATCCTCCACCCACCTCTCAACTTACGGACCATTACAATGTTAGATAACCATTCTGGGTATTTTACTTCCCGTATAATGCAGGCTTGTAATAGCTTGTCCACTTCTTCATTAATGTTAGCCTACCTTTCAAGAGCGAAGCTCCTCTTCTTTTGTCTCACGGGTCGGTGTTGTGGATCAATAGACAGGTGATGCTCCATGATTTCTCTGTCTATGCCTGGCATGTTGGCAGTTGACAAAGTGAAAACATTAGCATTTTCTCGGATGAATGTGATGAGGTCATCTTGCATTTTACCTACAATGATGAGCCGATTTAGAAGGTGCGCTCTGACTGATTTTTCGAGATTGGGATTTAAATGAGTTCTTCAGCAGGTGTGCCTTTTTCCTGTCTGAGATCATTTTTGAGGTCGTCCACAATTATGGATAGGACTACCGTTTGTTTCTTTCCTCTACGATCTCCTTCCTTTTGTTTTCTTCGGCAAGGTTTTCAATGAGGCTAGGAGTTTTACTCTAAGCCTTCTTTTTGTTCAATGCTAGCTCTATTGCATAGCACTGCTTTAATATCTTTTAATCTCCTCGGCATCAACCCATCCCATGTTTTGTCGGGAACTTTATTACTTGGTAGTAAGTCGACAGGCTACTTCTTAATCAATGTAGAAACGGACGACCGAGGATGGCATTTGTAACTCGCCTTTGATATCAACCATCAGAAAGTCTACATGTATTAGCTTCCTGGTGGGTTTCTGCCCAATCATAAAGGGCAATCGGATTCCACCCTTCACTGTCATAGAGTCACTGGTGAAATTGGCCATGGAATAGACCATGGGCTTTCACTTGTTGCTCGTGTATTTCATTTCCTTGAAGGTATTGTAATAAAGGACTTCGCCTGCACTTCCTGTGTCAACCAAGATGTGGCTGTCATTAAAATTTGTCATTGTTACAGTGATGACGAGCACGTTGTAATGTGGAGATACGACATGAATGAGGTTATCATCGCTGAAAATCAGAAGGTCCCCTATTCTTTGTTTTTTAGGGGTGAGCTCGGTTAGGTCAATCACCTTCGCATATGCTTTTGCCGACTTTGTAGAAGTTTTGCTGGCCGCTGCTCCTCTTATGATAACATAAGAGCTGGGGATTACTAACCAAGCTCACTTTGAAATCTTGAGGTCTATAAGTTTCAGATCCTTGACGCATTTAGGGAGTCCGATCTCACCCTTGGGGAAGTCCTTCTTGTATTGTTTTTCCCACTGAGCAAGGGCCTACCTTGCCTTTTGTCCTCCGCGTTCGTAGGTTGGTTCCATAGGGGCTTTCTCGTTGTAGCACATGACCCATTAGGTCACATCCAATTCTTTCTTTAGGCTAGGGAAAGCTTTAGTATTCAGTGTTTTCCCTGGAGCTTGTTGTCGACCTATCTACGATTGACGAGTTTCACTAATGGTGACTGTCTTTATCATGAAATTGGTAACCTCTATAGGTGTTTTGATGGGGGAGGCATCATTTCTAGCTCCGGCTCCACCATCTTCTGGTTCTTGGCCTTCATTTTGACCATTTCTTTTCCTTGGCTCTATTTGGTAGTTGCCTGGTTCCATTACGATGGGTGTGACTCCTGCAGGTCCTAGACGCTTCTTGTCTACATATTTGTTAAGCTTCCCTCTTTCGATGAGTTCCTCGATGCCGTTGCAGAGGTGTCGGCATTCATTGATCATGTGCCCATGCCCATTATGAATAATCACATATTCATGGTCTGAGGATCTGGGTTCATCTTCTATGGTATTCATAATATATTTTGTACCTTCTCAATTGTGTAGATCTCCACAGGTGTCTTACGGAGTAGGTGGTAATCATTGTATGATTGGAAAGCAGGGGTATCATCCTCGGATACCTTATATTTCTTCTGCTTCTTAGAGGGTTCTCCTTTAGCAGGGGTATCCTTTGCTTTTTTTTATCGTTTTTTGTCAATACCAGTGAGTGGTGGCTTTCATATTGCGGGAGCTTTCTTCACAGCCAAGTTGGCTGCAGCGTATTTCTCACACAGAGCGTGGAGCTTGACAAGGGTTGTAGCCAGCTTCTTGGCCAGTAAAAATTGAAGACCTTAATCTGTTACAGCTCCTTCTAGAGTAGTCTTATGAACTGACTCTTCTAAGCCTTTTATCTGGAGGGCCTCAGTACTGAATCTGATGAGGAAGGCTCAAAGAGTTTGCCTTCCTCTTCTTGCAGTCCCTTAGGTTGTAGGACGGCTTTTTCTAGATTCTTTAACTCTGGAAATGGTTGAGGAAACTGATGGCCAATTGGTCGAAGAAGTATACTAAGTGCTTGGGAAGATTACTATACCAGATACGTCCTACACCCTTAAGTGTAGCAGGGAACGCCCGACAGACAGTCTCATCCTGGAAACCATAGATCATCAGGGCGGAGAAGGTATCCAGATCGTGTTCCAGATGTTGTTCCGTCAGAAGCTTCCATGGCCGGCTTGGTGAACCCTCTCAGGAGTTGGGTCCTCATAATGTGCTCAGAGAGAGCGCTTCCCATGCTATAAATTTGGTGAGCCGAGTTGGCTCCGTTTTCCTCAACACGCTAGAGCCAATCTCTTAATTCTCTCAACTCCTATTCCATGCCACTATCTGCATGACGGAGTTGTGCTTATTCTGCACCAGTTAAGACGGGATGCATCCAGTCTAGCCTAGACATTGTCTTTCCGAGCTAGATAAAGGCCTAACTGTTCTGATATGGGGACCCAACTTGTGCTCCTACGCATGCTGGCCGCAAATGTGCTAGAGGAGGAAGTGGCTCTCTGCACATGAATCACGCCTGGTGCATTGGGTACTTCACCAATCGGTTGGAGGGAATGCCAACTAATTGATCTTTGCAGATGGAGTAGAGGAGGTGGTCCTGGGGCATTCCCGGCAGGCTAGCAAGCTTCTTGCTGACAATTCAGGTTCGACACTTAGTTGTGGTGCCCACGACGATCAAGATTGCCCTGATGATGCTCCATCATATGTCTATGATCTCTAGAGCCTGAAGCATGCTGAGGTGGCCTAGGCTGGTGGTGTTGGGGTATGCCCCTGGGGGCTGCAGGCTATGGTTCCTGCAGACGCTTCATCAGAACTTCGAGCTGTCAAGCCATCGCTTCAAACTGTTCCCTCGTCATGTATTGTGGAGAGGGGGGAGGTGAAAAATCATCCTCCATAGCAAAGTTATCAACGGCGGGGATCCGTCCTTCATTTTCTCTAAGGGTTTGTCCAGGGGGAGGCAGGCCTCATTGAGGTACGTTATTACATCGACCGCTAGTGTTGTTGGCCGGCAGGTTATGGCCAACACTATTATTCATGCCTACATTGTTATTAGCCGGTGCATTATTCTGATTTGCGTTCATCTTCTCTTGGTGGCGAGTTAATTTGGACGACATTAAGGGATCTTGAACGCTTTGATTTACTGGGTTCTTGCTTTTCACAAGATACTGTCTAAGGCCCCACGATGGGTGCCAAACTATTGTTGCATGAACTGGTTTGCCCTGAGCTCGCAAGAATCTGCACAAAGAAGAGAATTGTGACAAAGGTGGAGGTCAGGTTCGATAACCCTTAGGCTACTCTGATGCCTAAATCAGTCCGCGAACAAGCAGTATGGAACATACACAAGTGTAGCTGCTTCTTTCTCTATGTGGGGACAGACAGTCACCTTCAGCAAGATAGTAGTTCAAAGAGTTGAATTGCCGATCCTTTTACCTTCTCTGGTCCTCGATTTATAGGCTTGGAGTGGCCAAATATAGCGCCTATCTACTAAGATAGGCGGGCGACATGAAGGGCATGGATCTCTCCCTGAATGAAAGGAATTGGCTGGATTCTTCTGATTAAGCTTTAGCCTGGATCACGGGATCCGTTTTCTCCACATCTACATTCTGAGATTGACCCTTGAATTTGGTAAGGATATGGACTCTCCTTATCGAGCTCGGTGAGTTCCTTCGTGAGGTCCCCCGTAGATAAGGCTTCTTTATATAGGACCATGATCTATCTTGTAACAGCTTGCCGAGCTCGCGCTTGGCACTTGCATGCGTCGCACCATCTTAATGGTGGAGGGGTATATCCCCATAACAGCTGTAAAAGACCTTAATCACACAGTGACAATTCGTGAGGGAGATTCAGTTCAAGCTAGGGTTTTTTATCCATCAATTCCAAGAGAAATGTACCATTCCAAGCACGATTATCTCTTTTATTCCCTTTCCATTGTGTTTCAACAGCGCAAGGCATTGTACCTGTTCTAGGGTTTGATAACTCTAGGTTTCTAACTAGGCTTGTTACTTACATCCGCTTATAATATTGAGACAATCTGAATCCTTTCCAGTTTTGGGCTCAATTTATCTAGTTAAAACCAATCACAACGTATATAATTTCTGTTTTAAAATAAATCACAACACATTTTAACACGAAAAATTAAATGTTGCTTTCTGACTATTAGAATAGTTTTATATAAACAAAGCCAACTATTTAATGAAGGGTCTGGCTATAACAAGGATTGTACAACCTGTTGTAACCACTTTTCTTTAATATTGAACATTAATTAATGGGTCATCATAGAAACCTTAATATATAAAGGGGCAATTTTAATATTTTATTTGGGAACTAATGTAAATCTATGGGTGAAAAGGCCTTGTTATATATTGTAACAAGGTTTGTAGCGACTAAGAAAAAAAAAACTAAAGAATGGTTTCTAACGATCAAGAGTCAATTTATCAAATAACGAAGATTTATTTTCTCCATTTCTTGTGAATTCGAGAGTTTCTTTACTTAGAGGATTTTCAAGGATTTATTAGGATTAGAACGATATCTAGTCCTTATACTTTCTGACTGCATCAACATCTAATGCAGACAAAAGACAGAAAGTGGAAAGGTTCAAACTTTATAGAGTACTAATATAGCTTAAGATTGACAAAATTCCTTTAGGTTGCTTATGCAATATAAACACTACGTACACTATTACAGCATGCAATGGCACTAGATGTATTTCAATCCACGATGAACATAGTATGCAGATCTTTGGAAACCTATAGAAAGGTACTCACAAAACCACAATAAACACCTCTTATAATATGAATAAAGTGAACTGCTCATCAAGAAAAGAAAAGACCTGACAAAGAATCTTCATATGAACAATTTTGAGTTTTATATGCTCACCTTTTTGGGGGAAGAACCTTCAAATAAATGTGTCTACTAGAATTTCTATAGGCAGCACTAATTCTGGGTTGACTATTGGTGGGTCTAATTAATAGACAAACCAGGTTATTGGGCCCACTTTTTTCATGGCACAATTCATTGTGGGTGAGTTTGGTTAGAGCTTTTGTATATACTCTATTAGGGTTCCTGCGACCACACGTTATCTGATTCCAACTTCCCATAAGAAGGAAAACACAGAGAGAGTTCGTAGAGGCTGTAAAAGACCCTAATCATAGGGACGGTTCAAGAGGTAGATTCAAGTTCAAGCCAAGGTTTTCTCCATCAATACGCAACAAAATGTACCGTTCCAAACCCAATTATCTCTTTTATTCCATTTCCGTTGTGTTTCAACGGTGCAAGACATCGTTCAGGTTCTAAGGTTGATAATTCTATGTTTCTAACAAAGTTTGTAAATTACAACTGCTTAAAATAACAAGGCGATCCAAATCCAATTCCTTAACTATTTTGGGCTCTATTTATGTTTTTAAAAAAATCACAACACATTTTAACAAGAAAATATAAATGTTGCATTTTGACTATTAGAATGGTTCTATAAAAAGAAAGCCAACCATTTAAAGAATGCTCAGTCTAAATATAACAAGGATTGTTATAACATGTTGTAATCAATTTCCTTTAATATTACACATTAATTAATTGATTATCATGAAAACTTCAATATATAAGGGGACTGTTTTAATATTTCATTTGAGAATTAATGTAAACCAAAGGGGCAAAAAGACCTTGTTATATGTTGTAATAAGGTTTGCTACAACTAGGGGAAAAAAATCCTTTAAATAAAGAATGATTTCTAGCGATCAAGAGTCAACCAATCAAATAAAGATCTCATGCCATATCAACAATATGGGAAGTGAATGCCAAATTAAACATGAAAACTTGATAAGGTATAGATTCTCCTACTCATTTTGGGTACATTAAATAAAGATCAAGATGGAGAACGAGGGATTCTAAGTCAAAGAAAGAGAATTTATATATTAGGGTTAGGTATCTTAAACGGTTTTTAAACTGTTCTATTAGACTTGGTGAGAAATCTGTCTCAGAACTATCTCGTCTCAATTAATAATCAATCTCAAAACTTATTCCCAGAACCGTCCCATGAAGTCACAGGACAATTCTGTGATGGGTTTTAGTGGGATATGGGATAGGTTTTTAGTGGGTCAATTCCGTAGTGATTATCGGTTTCGGACCCAAATTGACACCCTTGATGTCAAGAATAGTGTTCGTTATACATTCTTGTTCTTAGATCATTGATTGCGTCATCTAACGGAATCCATTCTTATATATTATTCAACTGTTCTCTATTTGAATCTAGAACAAAAATGTCTCGTCTTTTAGTCCATTCTTATCCTACAAGTACGGATACAAATATACGCATATAATATGTGAATTTTATGCCAATTTGCTAACTAAGGTCTAGAGTATTTTATTATTTTTTTTTTTTTTGGTGGGGGGTAAAACTAGAGTGAAATTTATTGATTGACAATGTAACGATGGCAAAGCGATTGCTCCTAATGGGTTAGGTCTGATAAGTGATAAGACCGAATTGTCATGTACTGGATCAAACAAATCTAAATTACCATCTTTGAATGCTCTGCTGCTCACTGCTAGACCAAATTAAAGATAATCAAACCAATGGTACTGAAATTATTAAATTGGTCAAAGAGGGTGAAGAGGGTTCAAACAGAGAGGTTACAAATCTGTTGTAACCGACTCGGTTACAAATCTGTTGTAACCGACTCAGTTACAAATAGATTTTCTCAATAAGGCAATATTGTAGGATCCGACAAAATCTATATATTGAAAAGGAACGGGTGGGTTCAGAGTCACAGCTCAGGCATTGCGTTTCTTCTCTCTAGTTAGCCGAAGAGGAGAGAAGTTCATTCATTCTTTCTCTTGAGTTCGTCACCAACGGAAGATGATTAGCTGACAGCAACCACAGAAGCGGCGACAATGGTTAACTTGCCGCTTCGCTTCTGTGTCTGCTATCAGTTTATCGTATTCTGTTAATCTTAGTATTCTTCTCCAACGATTGCTGTTCTATCTTCTTTCTCAGTTTCTCTGGTTAATTGATTTGGGTCTCTTTCGCTTTTCCTATTCTCTGCTTCTTCTTTTCTTTCAAGGTATTGAAGCAACGACAAGAATGTTATTCAATGCTGCTGGTTTTACAGAAAATCATGGGGAGATGAAGAATGCTCTTCTTCTTTATTGAATCTTTTCTCCTCCTCCTCTTTCTAGTTCTTCTAGTTGATGGAACTAAAGATGCATGATTTGTTCAGTTGCAGGTGACATGCAAAAGGAAAGAATATTAATGAGGATCTTGATCAGAATGTCGGACGTGCATCGCACTGGTAGCCCTCCAGTAACCAGAGTGATGAAGAAAACCAACAGGATCGTGCATGATTACCAGTTAAACCAGGAAATACTTCCAGCGCAAAACTATATTTTGGATTCGAGAAAAAGAGAAGAAAAATTTTGAAATGGAGAAAAAAGAAACATAAAGTGATCATTGGATTATCATTAATTTTGTTTTATAATATTTTGTCTTTTCTTCTACCAGGAATTCTTCCATTCTTGATTGATGTTCGTAGTTTTCAGCAATTCTCTCCGAGTAACTTGATAAAAGTTACATTAGATCTGATGGATGATTTACTTGTGGAAGAGGGAATTCTTGTTGATGGGTTTTTGAGATCGATCATGGCCCGGTGAATTGGTCTCTAGCCTTGGTGGAGAAGGCTCTCACTGACACGAGATTCAACCCATGCAGTGCCAGTTAAGGAATCTTGTCTTCAGGACGGGCCCTGCGCAATGGGAAATGCTCTGTTTTCTTCTTCCGAAAGTGTGATGAGTTACGATTATTTGATTCACATATTCATCTGTAGTTTCAGCGTCTGGTTGAGATAATGAAACAAAAGTGGACATTTGAGAATGTTGATGAACCTGTAAAAGTTCGTTAAGAACTCGTCGTGTGTAAGCTGCTGCTGCTTCTTTTTTATTTATTTATTTATTTTGGGGGGGTAAAAATCTGTGTAAGCCATTAAAGCCAGGGGATAGGGATCCAAATCGTCTCCAGCGGTAGGAACCTCCTGTCTTGCCGTCGATCCAAGGGAGTTGGGTTCAGTCTGACCACCTGTCAATACATTGGGGGGTGGATCGACTGAAATCTGGCCCTTGACAGGCGGTAGGACCACAGGAGAGGATTTGAATACAGGGGATAGAATTGCTCTTGATAAGGACGGCTGTTCGGATGAATTTTACAACATGAATGATTGAATGGGTTTCAAATCATTGTTTATACTATTTCAGAAACTTTAGAAATTGGAATGGAGAGAAGTGAAGGTTTCTTAAAATCTATGATTTTTTTGGAATTCTTGATTCAATAAACTTTGGGGATTTTATTAGAAGCGGTAAATTTTAATTATTCCTGTTATTTTATTGATTTCAGAAAATAACCAATGGCAAACAAAATAAAGATCAAACACGAATTATGGGATCAAACACGAATTATGGCTTTCATTACAAAAAAAATAAAATAAAAAATAAAAAATAAAACCACGAATTGTGGACCCGATTTAATTCCAATATGTGAAACCACGATCCTTCCTTTTCAACATGTCAATCATATCAATCAGTATCTAATTGATCCGATCAGTCCCATTCGTATCTGTTACGGCTATGATTGATCCCAATTTCATATAAATTATTCATTATTATTTTCATTAGTATTGATCCTGTGTCAATCAATCATCGGGATTATACCTGATCTGTATGGGCTTTGGGTAAGGGTGTCCAAATGGTACTAATACTTATTATCGAAACTGATATTATACTCAAATAAAAAATAATAAATAATGAAATCGATATTGTACCATTTATATTGAAATCGACATATCATTTATTTATCAGTATGATAGTAATTGCAAAAATAATATCGTTTATATAATCGATATGACATAGTGCTGATGATTACGAGGTTGCACCCACTTTGAGCCATCGTAATCAGTGATGTTCCTGGGCCAACAAGCAACCGTGATGCCAATTAATGTCTAATTAATCAAGGAATATATATATATATATATATATATATATATATATATATATATATATATATATATATATATATATATATAGTTAAGTCCCTTCTTTGCCATGTAGGATTGTTCAAGGTTGTTGATCATTTATGTGAAGTGTGTGGAATAGATTGTAGGATGAATTTACAAATCTGTAGATTTGATCACTTAAGTGGCAACGAAGTAAATTTGCATATACTTGTATATATGATTATATACATATGATTGGTGTGTAAATGAAATGTCAGCCAGAGCAGCATCAGTCTTCTAGAAAGACATTGATTCATCCACTCTCAGTGTCATCTGGGATCAACAAAGGTTATGGAAAAAAAATATTGTTGGTGAGTTATTTTGAAAATGATCGCACGTCTAGAATTCAACCAGCATGTGTTGTAGCTAAAAACTTGTCTAGCCGAGTTCTCACGTGCAAGCTGAGTTCAAAGTGTAAATCCCAGGTTGACATTGATAGGAGGGGTGAATCAGTGACCAATAAAACTTTTTAACACAGAAACCTCTATGCTGCCAAGAGTTGATTGATGATACTTTACTGCTTTGAGCTATCAAGGATAGATGTGTACGCACTTAACATGTTAACACATTTCATGATACACACTAGCCACATCCACCGTATCCATACGGGGGCTTGTTCCATACCCGGGGCTACCCGTGCTTCTACCACACTATACCACATGCACATCCACATGACATACTATGTAACGTGGTTCACCTATCACGCCTAGTGATGGCTACTCCATGGGTAATACCCAAAACAGGGTTTCGTATTATACTCAATACTCAACTTTAATTGATAGTTTTCGACTGCTACAACAGCAATGTGTTACACCACCAGGTAAGACAAGCTACAACTTGAATATGAGCTATTACCCACAAACCTAACAGGCCTCAACTTGACAGACTATAGATATAAAGCATATAATGATTACAAACTCATCCCATTTATCACATTCATCATTGTGAGAGTTTGTGTGCGAGGTTACCTTCCCAGCTTGTTTACAGCAGGTATAGATCTCACTGTGCAAGCTTCTCCATCTCTTCACTGGCTACACAAGCCATTCCTCATCACCATAACTTCACTGGACACTCAATACACTGTCTCAGTACTCTACCTTAGCTTCACTGAAGCATTAATGGCCACACAGAGTTGGTGGAAGTCATACACAGCTCATTAAAGCTCCAACTAGAGTTTTTGCCGTAAAATCACACTTTTTTCTCTTCTTCTCGAACTCCAACTGGTTTGGAAAGCTTTTCTTTTAAATTCCCTTCAGATTGATATCTTATCCGCCCAAATCAGAGATCGGATGGCTGAGATATGGCCAACAGAAGATTGGCCTATAAAAACATTCTAAATGGAATCTTTCCAGATTAAATCATGCACCGCGACACATAATAGCGCAGCCGCCATTGTCCCACCATACGACGTTGTCGAGACTTGATTGGCGCAGATGGCATCTTTCAACTTAGGCCGCTGGATCATTTAGAGGAAAGCGGGAAATATGTTGGACCCTTAGATCTGAATCCATCACGCCCTATGCGATCGGCGGCTATCCTAGCTGCTGGATCAGAATCCCACGAATCAGCGCATCATATTTGTGGTAGCACCAAATCATTGAAGTGCTTTTATTCATCACGGCTCACATTAATATCCTGCTTCCGGCCAATCCGAATGCTCCTTGGAGCATCTTGACGGAGCATCTGCAGCACACCAGATCCCGCCTTTTCAAAAGCCATCAGATTTGGATCTAGGATGCGTGGCATATATCTGGCTGTCCATTTCGAATCCTTCCTTTTAGCAACTTCCAAAAATACCCCTGAGACCATATAAAATTGCCTCTATAACATTTGTTAAGGGCCGATTCAGAAAAAATTTCCAACAGGATCCTAAGGACCCTGCTCTCTTGGGCATAAGGTCGAACACCTCGAGGGTGTTGCGATGGTGCATGCGCGGGCTCCTTGTGAGTGAGCGCTCGGCCTGCGGTAGCCTGTGGTTACTGTGCGTGCGGCACATCTGCTGATTGGCCTTGCTGGCTGCTGGCTGGCCTGCTTTGTTGGGTTGTGTTGTGGCATGGCTTGGCCTGCTGTGCTGCCTAGCTGGCATGCCAACTAGGTGGACTGGCTACCTAGGTGGCTGGCCACCTTAGGTGGGACCCACCTGGTCCCCACCATACTCTCTCTTCTTTTCTCTCTCCTCTTTCTCTCTCTTCTTTCTCTCTTTTCTTTCTGGTCTTTAACCACACTTAGAGCTGACTTAGTGACCAATTTGATTGCTAACTGTCTATACTACTTGCAGACCATCTCTCTCCTCCATATCACTTGGTCAAGGTCGCCAATAATGACAACACACACTGTACTTACTCTGTACTGCTCAATCTAGCCAAGGTTCCAACAATCTCTCCTTTTGGAATTGTTGGCAACCTTCACATGATCTCACATATGCAATTCTTCTCTCCACCTTTGACAACAAGTCCACAAGGCAATAAAAATGCTCCCCCTTCATCCAAACTCCCCCTGCATAGACTCACCTATAGGAGTGCCCACCGCATCTTTCCAATCCTATAGATGAAAAGTGATGCTATGCAGTCATCAACTCTCCCTACACATGTGCCATCTACAGTGTGTTAAGAGTCACCACTCCCAGCTAGTCTCTGAGTCTCTCAAAGGAGTCCTTTGGAAGTGCCTTGGTGAAGATGTCTACCACCTGGTCTGCAGTAGGAACAAAATTCCGCCTCACTTCCCTTTCAAGCACCTTCTCCTTCAGAAAATGATATCTGGTGTCAATGTGCTTGGTTCTTGAGTGTTGCACAGGATTTTTTGAAATGTTGATTGCACTCATATTATCACAGTTGATCACCACTGGCTCTTCACAAGTTACATTAAAAACTGATATCTACCTTTTCATCCAAATTACTTGAGTGCATGTAGCTGCAGCTGCTATGTACTCTGCTTCTGTTGTAGATAAGGAGACAGGCTTCTGCTTCTTGTTGTGCCATGCAACAAGACTTTTCCCCAAAAAGAATGCACTACCACTAGTGCTCTTTCTGTCATCAATGTTTCTTGCCCAATCTGCATCTGAGTAGGCAGTTAGTGTGAAGTTTTCAGTTCTAAGATACCACAAACCATGGTCCATTGTTCCTTTCAAATATCTGAGGATCCTCTTTACTGGCATCAGGTGAGTCTCTTTTGGGCATGCCTGAAATCTGGCCACCAGGCAAACTGCTTGCGAAATGTCTGGTCTTGAAGCTATCAAGTATAAGAGACTTCCAATCATTGTTCTGTATAGAGTTTGATCAACTGTTGGAGAATCATCGTCTGAACCCAGCTTAATATTGACAATCATAGGTGTCCCAATTGGTTTGTTATCCTCTATCACAAATCTCTTCAGAATTTCTTGGGTGTATTTCACTTGAGAGATGAAGATGCCATTTTTTTTCTGAAGAATCTATAAACCCAGAAAGTAGGATAATTCCCCAAGCATAAACATCTCAAATTCTGTTCTCATCTTCTCAGCAAATTATTTCCAGAGTTTCTCACAATGTCCCCCAAATATAATGTCATCTACATAAACCACAACCACGAACTGACTGCTGTCTTCTATCATGACATATAAATTACTGTCCACAACTCCTCTCGTAGACCCAAATGATGTAAATATGTATCAAGCCTTTCATACCAAGCTCTTGGAGCTTGTTTCAATCCATATATAGTCTTTTGATGTGCCTCATTCTTCTGTGCCACAACCAGCTTTCATCTTCTTGGGTCATCAAACATTTGTTGTAGGCATCCGTCAACACATAGAGGTTTCCTACTGTTCTTTCTCCCACAGCTACAACCTTCCTTGTTCCAACCTTATTGATAACACATCCTTCTTTGTTGAAGGTGACCTCATGTCCTTGGTCACATATCTGACTTACACTGAGTAGATTATGTTTGAGTCCATTGACAAATAGAACATTGTGGGACTTGATATTTCCATTATAAATATTCACTGATCCTTTTCCTTCAACTCTGGTACCTTCATTGTTTCCAAACCTCACTGATCCTCCTTCTTCAACATTAAGGTTTGTGAATTTTTCTTTGTTGCCGATCATATGAGTGGAGCATCTACTGTCAAGGATCCATGGAGATTTCTTACCATTTGCCTTGAGTGTTGCTTGCACCATCAAGGACATGTTTCTTCTTCTTTGAGGTTTCTCCACCCAAACAACCTTGTCTTTAACTATAATAGATTCTCTTGCTTCTTTTTCTTCTACAATCCTTTCTTTTCTTTGAGCTTGTCTACTTGGAGAATCTCTTCTTTCCTTCCTTCTAGGTTGTCTTTGAAATTGAAGAACTGTTTGGCAGTTTCTGGCAATATGCCCAAACTTTTCACATCTGTAGCACTTAACTCCTTCATAAACTAGAGGAGTAAATCTGTTTCTTCCTATGAAACTTGGAGGTCTTACTTGCCTTCTGCATTCTACCATTCTATGCCCATATCCATTGCAACCATAACAATAACCTCTGAAGCTGTCTCTCTGAAACTGATTATACTTTGGTTTTCTTTGCCTACCTTGCTTGACAAAACTGAAACCATCTTCATCAGTCTTATTCTTGGAACCCTTCATTTCTTGTGTTTCTATTTGCTTTGCCTTCACAAACACAATGGGGCTTTCAGTAAACCCCTTTCCCTTTACCTTCTCTGAATACTGCTTGTCATATCCAAGCCCAGATTTTATATGGTAAGACCTTTGGTAACTCAGAATTTTGTCAAGGATATTGTCTTCTTCTTCTTTTTGTTCTTGAGAACTGTCATCTCCTTCTTCTTCCTGTATCCTGACATTCTTTCTTTTGATTTTAGAGTGGTTACACGAGTGAATGTTGTAGAGACTTCAAGATAGCTCTTTTGCTTCTGTGCAGACTCTGCTAGTTCTACCTCAAGTTTCACTATGACTTCTTCTAGCTTTTTACACTCTGTAATTTTCAGTGTAAGATCACTGACCTTTTTGCCTTTCTCAAGAGTCACCATCATCTGCTCAAACATCTCATTTGCTTAATTAATATGCTCATTCAGGCTTCCATTTTTCTTCTTTTCTAACTTGAGCTCAGTGAGAGCTGAAAACAATTCTGCTTCAAGATCTGGCATGTCATCACCTTCTTGTCTCCTTTTGGAAACATCACTTTTCTTCTTTGAATTTTCAATCCTTTCTGGTCCTCCATCAAATATAGCCATAAATAGAATGTCATCTTTGTCTTCTGCTTCAGAGTCATCTGAGTAGTTGCTCTGTTTAGACAGATAACTTCTCTTCTTTGGAATGAATCTCTTCTTGCCTTTCTTGTCTTATCTCTCCTTTGGCTCTTCTTCATCGGACTCATAGACTCTTCCTTTCTTCTGACACTTGGAAGCAAAATGTCCTAACCCTCCACAGTTAAAAAATTTCATTGTGGATTTGCTTTTATACTTCTCACTTCTTTTCTTTAGTCTACTAGCTAGATAGGCTATTATTAGTTCATCATCTGAATCTTCCGAGTCACTTTCTTCATTTGCTCTTGACTTCTCTACTGGCTCTTTTATTTTCAATTTTTTAAAAGCTTCAAAAGCAACTTCTTTCTCAACTAGCACTAGCACAATCATTTTCACCTCATAGATAGTCAATAAGCCATGCAAATTCTCGTAGGCCCACCGAGCTGACTAGACCTGCAAGACAAGAAATGACAAGGGGAGGAGGCGGGCTCGTTGCCCCGTGTCCACTCCTATGCCAAAGTTAGGGCTCTGTGAACAGTCGATGGGCTCGGTGTCGAGCCCATAATAGTATTTAAATATAAGTGGGGTAGGTGAGAGATTCTCCGTCCCAAGTGTCAGAGCGATAATCCCAAGGATGAGTAAATGAGTAATAAACGTTGTGTTATCTGAAATCTCAGGATTTGCCTTATTTATAGTGCTTGTCTTGCAGGTCTAGTCAGCTCGGTGGGCCTACGAGATGGATCAGGGCCGAAACATAAATCATCAATAGTCATCTCGTTATCTCCTCAAGTGCAGACACTTTGGCATTGTATAGTTTGGGCAGTGTTCTCAACACTTTCTTGACCACATGAATTTCTTTTAATTCTTCACCCAAGGCTCTGATGGCATTGGTGAGTTGATTTACTCTGTTGAGATAGAACTCAATAGTTTCTCCTTCACTCATCCTCAGACTTTCAAACTGAGATCTCAAGATTTGTGATTTTGCTTCCTTGAGCTTGCTATCTCCTTCATGGACGCTTTTTAGCTTGTCCCATATTTCCTTGGATGTGGGGCAACTGATAACTCTGGTGAGCTCATTGCTAACAAGGGAGGCCAAAAGGGCTGTTACAGCCTTTGCTTCATTTTTTTCTCTTTTTCATCTCAACTGTATCACTGATGTCTTCTGTAGGATGCTTGTACCCATTTTTCACTGCAAGCCATACTCCATAACCTTGTGCTATCAGGTATGCTTCCATCCTGACTTTCCACACACTGTAGTTAGATCCATCAAACATCAATATTCTGCTATGCCTATGTTGATCATCATGTGAAGCCATTTTTCTGTCTCAAGGTACTGTCAGTACCCGAAGCTGTTAGTCTTCTTCCCTTGGGAACCTTGTTCTGATACCAATTGTAAATCCCAGGTTCACACTGAGAGGGGGTTAAATCAGTGACCAATAAAACTTTTTAACACAGAAACTTCTATGCTGCCAAGAGCTGATTGATGATACTTTACTGCTTTGAGCTATCAAGGATAGATGTGTATGCACTTAACCTGTTAACATATTTCATAATACACATCAGCCACACACCCACAGGTATCCATACTAGGGGCTTGGCCTACCAGGTGTGCACACCCAGCCTGCATACCACGCACTTATATACCACACTCATAAACAACCACATGCACATCCACATGACACACTATATAACGTGGTTCACCTATCACGCCCTATGATAGCTACTCTACGGGATAATACCCAAAACAGGGTTTCATATTATACCCAATACTCAACTTTAATTGGTAGTTTTCGACTGCTACAATAGCAAGGTGTTATACCACCAGGTAAGACAAGCTACAACTTGAATATGAGCTATTACCCACAAACCTATTAGGCTTCAACTTGACAGACTACAGATATAAAGCATATAATGATTACAAACTCATCCCATTTATCACATTCATCATTGTAAGAGTTTGTGTGTGAGGTTACCTTCACAGCTTGTTCACAGCAGGTTAAATCTCACTGTGCAAGCTTATCCATCTCTTTACTGGCTACACAAGCCATTCCTTATCACCATGACTTCACTGGACACTCAATACACTATCTCAGTACTTTACCCTAGCTTCACTGAAGCATTAATGACCACACAGAGTAGGTGGAAGTCATATACAGCTCATTAAAGCTCCAACCAGAGTTTTTTCTCTGAAATTGCACTTTTTTCTCTTCTTCTCGAGCTCTAACTGGTTTGGAAAGCTTTTCTTTTAAATTCCTTTTAGATTGATATCTTATACGTCAAAATCAGAGATCGGATGGCTGAGATATGGCCAACAGAAGATCGGCCTATAAAAACATTCTAAATGGAATCTTTCCAGATTAAATCATGCACCGCGACACATAATAGCACCGCCGCCACTGTCCCACCGTAAGACGTTGTCGAAACTTGATTGCCGTAGATGGCTTCTTTCAACTTAGGCCGCTGGATCATTCAGAGGAAAGCGGAAAATATGCTGGACCCTTAGATCTGAATCCATCGCGCCCTATGCGATCGGCGGCTATCCTAGCCGCTGGATCAAAATCCCACGATTCAGCACCTCATATTCGCGATAGCACCAAATCATTGAGGTGCTTTTATTTGTCGTGGCTCACATTAATATCCTGCTTCCGGCCAATCTGAATGCTCGCGGGAGCATCTTGACGGAGCATCTGCAGCACACCAGATCCCGCCTTTTCGAAAGCCATCGGATTTGGATCTAGGATGCGTGGCATATATCTGGCTGTCCACTTCTAATCCTTCCTTTTAGCGACTTCCAAAAATACCCCTGAGACCATATAAAATGGCCTCTATAACCTTTGTTAAGGGCTGATTCAGAGAAAATTTCCAATAGGGTCCTAAGGACCCTACTCTCTAGGGCATAAGGTCGAACACTTCACGGGTGTTACGATGGTGCATGCGCGGGCTCCTTGTGCGGGCGCACTGCCTGAGGTTGAGTGCAGTTACTGTGCGCGTCGCACATCTACTGATTGGCCTTGTTGGCTGCTGGCTGGCTTGCTTTGTTGGGCTGTGCTGTAGAATGGCTTGGCCTGCTGTGCTGCCTAGCTGGCAGGCCAGTTGGGTGGTCTGGCTGCCTAGGTGGCTGGCCACCTTAGGTGGGATCCACCTGGTCCCCACCACACTCTTTCTTCTTTTCTCTCTCCTCTTTCACTCTCTTCTTTCTCTCTTTTCTTTCTGGTCTTCAACCACACTTGGAGCTGACTTATTGACCATTTTGATTGCTAACTGTCTGCACTGCTTGCAGATAATCTCTCTCCTCCATATCACTTGGTCAAGTTGCCAACAATGACAACACACACTGTACTTACTTTGTACTGCTCAATCTGGCCAAGGTTCCAACCCAAAGATAGAACCTAGAAATACAAGAAAATTCACCAAGGGATGGATTGGGTAATCCGGTGGCCATTATTACAGCTGAAAACTTGTTTAGTCGAGTTCCACACGTAGAAACCGAGTTCTCACGTGCAATCCGAGTTCAAAGATAGAAACTAAAAATACAAGGAAATTCACCGACTGATGGACTGAGCAATCCGGTGGTCACTCCGATGATTAAGTCAGTTCACAAAGCAAACAGTATGAAGCAAAGTAAGAACAAATGCTTCTTAAGAGATGGGGTAAGGTTTAAGTATAATTTTAAGTGTAAGATTGTCCATCATCATACCTTCAAACTTATGAAAATATATAGGAGACTCTGTGTTCAATGGAAATGTCCAAGTTACCATTGTGATGGTTGTAAAATCGATATTGTTGTCGATGGATTCCGTTTAGCCTCCCAAATCAAGCCACGTAGCTGAAACACAAGCACAACAATAAAGTGGTCGGGATATTTTCTGGGGCCACTCCGATGCCAAAGTCAGAGAATTCCGAGGACATGCAGAATGGAGATCGTAGTGAAACACTAGAACTCCTTAGAGATGGGTTCAGTAACTTCCTTCACTTTGATGAGGTGCAGTTTTTGTGTAAAGGATGGAGAGAAAATTCTCAAAGGACCTTGACAAGACCATACCTGAATAAAATGCTCTCTCTTTTGGGGTAGGAAGTTCTAGATTCGGATCCTTTGCAGTTGATATTCTTTCACTACTTATAGGTCCAATTGGAAGCTTCACAAACAAACCTCTCCTCACCTACCGCCATCTCCATCACCTGTCATCTCGAGATCAGTAGGTCTAGGGGATTATGACCCCTTAGGATGGCGTTTGGATGTCTTGTCAGCCATTTACGACCCCCCTCGACCTTCTTCGACCCTCTTTTAGTCCATGTCCTCTGCATCCCTTGACAACTATACATGTCCTTACACTTTTATCGAGTGTCAATCTTACTTTTTGTTGATTCAGTTCACGATATGGTGATCTGGCCAGTCAAATCTGCCTACTCAATATTTATGGTTGTTGTCGGTATTTATGAGCATTAATGGCAGATCATTAAATGCCCAGCTACCTCCATCAATCTGTCCAATCATAGCCTGATTACCCGTGCGGGGGTGGAACACTAGTTCATCTTGCGAACATCTCTTATCCTCATGCTTCGTCCCTTGGATGCGTGTCACATGTCCCATTCTTCAAGGGTTGTCATAGATTCTTCATCCATGGTCTGATTTGAATCTATGATTATTTTCCTCCAACATATATTAACCGATTCTTCGGGCGGTTAATAATATGCAGTCTTTGATGAAGATCATACAGTCATCATGGGTTCAGTTGCCAAATGACTCCACAAATTACTCCCTTTTCTTTGGGATGTAAGTGAGGTATCTTGGTTAGCGGGTTGTTCCCTTAATTTCAAGAGAACAACTTAGATTTTCTACTTATCATCACGTGTCCACCATGTGGAGCTTTAACCCTTGTATAATGAACACGTGTATTGGCGTATCCCAGGACATGTGTCATTCTTCTATTGGGTGACAGATTATGGTACCTATAGTTGCCCCTTGCTTCTTTGAATTTATAAAATTTGAGGAAGCAACTTGATGCTGAGTTTGTCTTTAAACACTTCGTTAGTTGAGCTGAGTTGTAACAGTGTCAGTCACTTTGTCTAGCATCTCTATCACAAACCAGGTCTTGGATGTACTGAGGATTGTATTTGTCGATTGCCTCGACTTCTGATAATTTATGCAAGTCAGCTAACTGTGCTTGGAGAGTGATGCTTTGATTTTAAGTCGGACATAGCATTAATGCTTTCCTCTTGAACCGTGCAATGACGGGTTTTTTTTTCTTTTCTTTTTTTTTTCTTTTTGAAAAATCAAGGAGCTGTCAAGATCCTGGATTTTAAGGGCCCGTTTGATAAAACTTCTGCTTCTGGATTCTGAATTCTGGTTCAAATTTGGATTCTACTCCAGGCTACTCTAGGATTATTTTGGAATAAAAACTTGTTTGATAACGCAATTTTGAAATGAATTCTAAAGCATCTTTGGATTAGAAACATGTTTGATAACATACTATCCCCCCAATCAAAGTCTAGAAAAACAGTCGTGGTAGTGGTGGGTGGTGGCAGTGGTGGTGATGATGGTGGGTGGCGGGTGGTGGGGTGGTGGTGGTGGTGGTGGGTAATGGCAATGGTGGTGGGTGGTGGTGGCGGCGGTGGTCGTGGTGAGTGGTGGCGATGGTGGTGATGGTGGTGGGTGGTGGTGGTGGTGGTAGTGGTGCCGACGGCGGCGGCGGTGGTGGTGGTTGTGGTGGCGGTGATGGGTGGTAGAGACTGTGGTGGTGGTGGTGGTCAAATGAGAGTCATGTGAGAATCGACTCTTTTCTTTCTCCCAAAAAATTGATCCAACAGCTTGAAGCAAGTATTTATGACTCCAAAATTTTGGATTCTGGAGCCATTCTGAATCCGGTTCACTCTGTGGGAGTTGGAATCCAACTGGACTTATCAAACAGGCCCTAAGGGTACTCAAGGCCTGATTTTAATGCTGATCTGAAACACCTGGCGATAGGATGATGCCATGTGGAAAGTGAAGTAATTCACCCAAAAAGTAATGAAACAGTGTCCAAAACCCAGTGACACGTGTTCATGTCATTATGAGCAAGCCGTTGCGAACAAAAGGTTCTTTGAATTTGTTGCCAATCATTAGCATTCCTTCAAACTCGTATGCACTGCTGATCTGAAAATCCCAACGACCCATACTGATTTGACAACTTTCATGATCATCTTTGGGAGAAGAAGTACAGGTTTCTTAGGGGCTGTTTGATAAAACTTCAACTCTGGGATTCTTACTTCTGGTTCAAATTCTACTCCAACTTCAAAAGGATTCAGGAGTATGAGGGAATAGAAACATGTTTGTTAACCTAATTTAGTCATGAACTCCAGAGTGGTGTTGGTGGGTAGTGGATGGTGGCACTAGTGGTAAGTGGTGATGGTTGGTGACGGTGGTGGTGGGTGGGAGGTGGTGTTGAAGGGTGGCAGTGGGTGGGTGGTGGTGGTGGAGGGTGGTGGAGGTGGCGGTGGGTGGTAGTTGATGGTGGTGGCGGTGGTTAGTGGTGGTGGCGACGGGGGGTGGTGGTGGTGGTGGGTGATAGTTGGTGGTGCTGGCGGTGGTTGATGGCTGGTGGTGATGGCGATGGTAGGTGGCGGTGGGTGGTGATTGAAGATGGTGGTGGTGGCGGTGGCGGTGGGTGGTAGTGGATAGTGGTGGCGGTGGTGGGTGGTTGGTGGTGGCGGCGACGGGAGTTGGTGGTGGTGGCAATGGTGGTGGGTGATAGTTGGTGGTGGTGGTGGGTGGTGGTGGCGGTGGTTGGTGGTTGGTGGTGGTGGCGATGGTAGGTGGCAGTGGGTGGTGATTGAGGATGGTGGTGGTGGCGGTGGCGGTGGGTGGTAGTGGATGGTGGTGGCGGTGATGGGTGCTTGGTGGTGGCGACGGGGGGTGGTGGTGGTGGGTAGTGGTGGCGGTGGGTGGTCGCGGTGTGGTGGTGGTGGTGGTGGTGGCGGCGGCGGTGGGTGGTAGAGGGTGGTGGCGGTGGTGGCTGGTGGCCGGTGGCTGTTGGTTGGTGGGTTGTGATGGTGGTGGTGGTAGTTGGTGGTAGTAGTGGTGTGGGGTGATTTTTACTCCAAAATTGTGCTCTGAAGTTGAAAAGCATCATTTTGATGCTTCAAAAAAGTGGATTTTGGAGACTATTTGGAGCCGGTTCAGCTATGGATTCTCTAGAAGTCCGAACCAAGTTACCAAACAGACTTCTACTCCATTTATGTTCAAAAAGTCAGAATCCAACTTTTGGAGTGTTACCAATCACCCCCTTAAAATCAATGATCTTTTTCTTTCTTCTTCTTTTCTTCTTCTTCTTCTTTAGAACAACAAACTATTCATTAATAAGATGGGAAGAAACAGTGTTATCAGCATTACAAAGATCTTTTGGAATTCTTGATTCAATAGAGTTTGGGGATTTTATTAGAAGCATTAAATTTTAATAATTCTTGCTATTTTATTGATTAAAAAAAATAAACAATTGAAAATAAAATAAGGGAAAATTTCTCGGATTTAAATCCTCTCCTCCCAGAGATTCAGGAGGAGGGGTGGCGGCCTGGATGGATGACCGACACCTGGGACTCGGGTGAATCCGAGTCCTCTATCCGAACCGACAAACTGAGCCGACAGGAAGTGTCAGCTGGGATGGGAGGCTCGGGAACTCGAGCCTCACGTGTTGGCCATCCAACGAGAACATCTCCCTCCTCCCAAATCACTGGGAAAAGAGGATGTGAATCCAAATTTCTCCCACCTCCCTTATAGGATACTTAAAGGCAACCATCCCCCAATTTGACACAAAATGTCTCCCACCCCTCTTATTGTTTAAAATATTCGTCTCCATCGAATTTGATGATCAGATTCATCATCACTAATATTTTTAGGATAATAATACCCTTCAAATTAAAAAGTAAAATCTCGAAATTACACATCCTCGAAAAAATCCATGTCGGCGCATGTCAATGCTTCCAGCTCCAAGGACTTCGTGCTCATCGTCTCTCCGTCGAACGGTTCAGTCATCAGTGGCATTCTTTTTTTGCTAAAATCAGTGGCATTCATCAATGGGATTGAGGTAATATCAGTGCCCGATGGCCAGTTTCCTTCCACCGTTTCCATTCCGATTGGCTCTATCCCAGCCAATGTAGCTCTGGGAACAGCTTACAGGATCAACATGGGAGGTCCGCTTCTAACTCATAATAATGACTCGTTGTGGAGGATGTGGGAGCCTGATTACCCATTCCTCCTCAATTCTGCCTCTGCTCGGAACGTTCCAGTTGACCCCAGTTTCTTCAGATACCCTGCTGGAGTAACAGTTGAAATTGCACCCAATGTGTTTATGCTACAGTGCAGGAAATGGCAAATGCAAATGTCGGTGATCAGAGATTTAACATCTCATGGGCGTTTAGAGTCGATGATGGCTTCGCCTATTCAGGTTGCATTTCTGTGACATTGTCAGCCAAGCTCTGAATAATCCGGTTTTCAATGTATACATTATTAACATCCAATCTGCTTCGAACTCTTTCGACATCTCAAGTAAAACGATGGGGATTTCTGCTGCTTCACGAGTTCTCCTTTGCTGAATCAGGGAAACCCCCATCTCTCACTGATTCGAAAAGGTTGCAATCAGATTAGAACAGGTTTGTATGAAATTGAAATTACAGCGTTTAAGGATTTAATTCTTGGGATATTTCTTCTTTCTCTGGCATAAAGATCTCCGGCGAAATCACTCTCTTCTCTCCCTTCTCTCAAAACAGAGCTTCTGCCATAGCAGGGCCACTGGGCAACTCCAATCAAAAAGGAACGATCGACGTTGCGAAGACGTACTCTCGGAAGCCCTTTTAATTTTATTTTAATAGCGAACCAAAGATCACAGGACCGATATATAGTTAGGAATCTGATTTCACTGGAGATCAGAGGGATTATCTCACCGTCGCCGGAGAAGATATAGGTATAGCTGGAACATCCATTTGCGAACCGTAAAAATCGAGCATCTAAATGTGTTTTTATATTTTTATTTTATAATTTATTTTTTAAATTATATTATAGATTTTTAAATTTTTTTTTTTTAATCTAAAAGGTATTGTTATCCTAAATACATTAAATACATTGGTGATGATAAATCTCATTACTCAATTGAATGAGGGGGAATATTTTCCAAAGCAAAGGGAGGTGGGAGACATTTTATGTCAAGTTGAGGGGTGGTTACCTTCTAGGTATCCTGAAGAAAAGATGGGAGAAATTTTCCCATAAAATAAAGATCAAATACGAAGTGTGGGCTTTTATTAAATAAAAATAAAGTAAAATAAAATAAAAACCACCACCCAATTCAATTCCAATATGTGAAACCACAATCCTTTTCAACATATCAATCAATATATGATTGATCCGATCAGTCCATTCGTATCTGTTTCGGCTATGATTGATCCCAATTTCATACAAATTATTCATTATTATTTTCATCAGTATTGATCACGTGTCAATCAATCATCGGGATCGTAACTGATCTGTATGAGTCTTGGGTAAGGCTGTCCAAATGGTACTAATACTGACTATCGAAATTGATACTGTACTCTCAATAAAAATAAAAAAAAACCGATATTGTACTGTTTATATTGAAATCGACATATCATTTATTTATGGGTTAATTACACAGACACCCCACCCCCTCTACTGTAGTGAAACTACATAGAACTACCCTGCTTTTACAAAAGCTATACAGAAAACCCCTTTAACAATCCTATCATACAATCTCACCCACACCGTTACTTTTAACTTAACGGCAGAATGCCAATTTTTTTTTAGACAAAAATACCCTTACTAATGTCTTTTAGACAAATTTTTTTTAAAAGGGTTTATTCTTTTTAGATGCTCAAAAGACTTTTTTACCTTCAAAACTTTTCAATTTCATTTTTATATATTTTTTTTGTGATTTTTTTATTTTCTTTTTCATTTTAAAAAATGCACTTAGTAAGGGTATTTTTGTCATAAAACAATTTGACCCTCTGCCGTTAAGTTAAAAGTAACGGTGTGGGTGAGATTGTATGATAGGATTGTTAGAGGGGTATTCTGTGTAGTTTTTATAAAAGCATGGTAATTCTGTGTAATTTCACTACAGTAGAAGGGGTGTCTGTGTAATTAACCCTTTATTTATTAGTACAATAATAATTGCAAAATTAATACCGTTTATGTAATGGATATGATATTGTGCTGATGATTATGAGGTTGCACCCATTTTGAGCCATTGTAACCAGTGATGCTCATGGGCCAACCGGCAATGGTGATGCCTATTAATGCCTAATTAATCAAGGAAAATATATATTTACAGTTAAGTCCCTTCTTTGTCATGTGGGATTGCTCAAGGTTGTTGGTCATTTTGTGTGAAGTGCGTGGAATAGACTGCAAGATGGGTTTACAAATCTGTAGATTTGATCATTGAGTGGTAACGATTTAGATTTGATCATTGAGTGGTAACGAGGTAGATTTACATATGCTTGTATATGTGATTGTATGCACGTAGTTGGTGTGTAAATGAAGTGTCAGCTAGAGTAGCATCAATCTTCTGGAAAGACATTGATTCATCCGCTCTAAGTGTCATCTGAGATCAACAAAGGTTATGGAAAAAAATCTTGTTGGTGAGTTATTTCGGCACTGATCGTACATCTAGAATTCAACTAGCGTGTGTTGCAGCTGAAAACTTGTCTAGCCTAGTTCTACACATAGAAACTGAGTTCTCACGTGGAAGCCGAGTTCAAAGATAGAACCTGAAAATACAAGAAAATTCACCGTGGGATGGATTGGGTAATCCAGTGGTCACTCCGATGATTAAGTCAATTCACAGGGCAATTAAACAATATGAAGCAAAGTAAGAACAAATGCTTCTTGAGAGATGGGGTAAGGTTTGAGTATAATTCTGAGTGTAAGATTGTCTGTCCTCATACCTTCGAACTTATGAAAATATATTAGGAAGGTTTGAGTATAATTCTTCCCATGTTCTCTCTATTGAACTCTCTAGAAAGAACATCTCCGTCAAACTCTCTCCCTCTCTTTTCCTCCTACCATCCATCAAAAGCATAAATCTCTCCAACAATGAATTCTCCTAATTAAGAAATTCCATAGAAAACCTTCTTTTATTCCTTGCTTCAACATTTCAATCTCAGCAACAACTTCACAAGTCCGATTCCTCATAGCTCCATTCCCGGCCTTGAGATGTTAGATCTATCAAACAACATGCTCTCTAGCGAAATTCTGGTAGAAATCAAATTATTTACCAGCCTTAAAGTTTTAGATCTCAGCGGAAATGTCTTGAAAGGAAGCCTTCCTAATTTCATATTGAACCTCCGAGAGTTGCAGTATTTAATGTTAGCTTCAAACCAGTTAGTAGGAGAAATTTCGCGGGAGTTAGGTCTAATGAAGAGTCTGAAGTGGATTTAATTGGGTTATAACAACCTTTCAAGTGAAATCCCAAAAGAAATCGGTGAATTTACTTCTTTGAACCATCTTGATCTGGTCTACAACAACCTCACAGGGGAAATCTCGTCGGCTATCGGAAACCTCACTCATCTTCAGTGTCTCTTCCTTTATCAGAACAGATCACTGGCTTGATTCCTCGATTGATTTTTAAATTGAAGAAGCTGATTTCACTTGACCTAAGCGACAATTCCATCTCTAGACAGATCCCTGAGCTTGTAAGCCGTAGCTTCTCATATTCTATTTATTTGGAAGAAAACAATAGAATAGGAGAATTTGATTAACTGTTAGAGATTCCAAACATTCCAAATAGTTATCCGCCATTTGAGTTTTCTGTGCTAGCAATTGGATTTTGATTACGTAAGTAACAAAAAACCACATGGTTTGAACTCTTTGCAGGAGCAAAATTTGATGAAAACGAGAATGGAGGGTAGAATAGAGGACCTCGTTTTTATATGGATTTAAAGAGGGTAAATAAGACATTTTACCTTATCATGTTAACACCGTTAGTTCATGGTAGTTGAGTGTCCATTTAAAATCGACATGGGAGGTTCATGTCTTTAAATCAAAGTACCGGAGAGGTTTGTGTAATTTACCAAAAAAAAAAAAAATTACACGAATTGTAGACCCAATTCAATTCCAATCTGTGGAACTGCAAGGCATGTTTGATAAAACTCCAGATTCTAGATTCTAGATTCTATGGATTCTAACTCCCATGGAGCTATTTTGGAGTAGAATTGCGTTTGGTAAGCCCGGATGGATTCAAGCTCCCACAGAGTGAATCAGATTCAAACCTTTGTTAGTTAAAACTCGTTTTAAACGCATACCGTACAGTTGTACCACCGTACTCAATTGTTTAGTACGTGTAAGTATTGACCTAAAAAATACGGTAAAATACTCCATACTCTAAGCCTTGCCGTTTAAAACACGTTTAACACACATACCATACTGTATCTGTATTTTAACCTGCATCCAACATGAGTAATTGATCGATTAATCCCATATCATTTAATATTCTTATTGCCTTCTACATGTAACCGAAGTAGGCTTAAAGGTTAGCCATTTCCTTATAATTGCTTCTAAAGCCATTATTTTATTACTCGTTAGGGTGAGCTGTGGCCAGTGGGTCATAACAAATGCATATTGTAGGTCTCTCTCTCTCTCTCTCTCTCTCTCTCTCTCTCTCTCTCTCTCTCTCTCTCTTCATATGGATTTAAGCTTGGAGTCACTTCATATGGATTTAAGCTTGGAGTCCTAGACAAACATAAAACATCAATTAACTATTGGACTAAAGAAATTCTCACTCTTTAATGGCTAAACACATCATAAATGTCGTCTGTTCCCATTAATTTAGATATAATTCTTCAATTTATGGAAGCATATTGCCCTTTTTTTTCTTTCACCGTACTATATTATATCTGATCCATTTATAACCCGTACCATCTGTTTTAGTTTTCTTGTTATTCTTAGAATGTTTGACCCTTTTTTTACCTTACCTTTCTTGTTTGACTCTGTTTAAAATTGGTTTCCGTTCCTTTTTTTTTTTTGTCGTTCCTGTTTTAACTAACTATGATTCAAATTGACTTCAGAATCCAAATTTTTTTAGTACAAAAAATAAGAATTTTTTTTTGAAGCAATTTTTGAGAAAAGAAAGAAAGTAAAATAGAAGCTCTCCTCTCTCACACTTCTCTCTTATTCACAAAACAAAGGCTTGACCGCTGTCACCACCACCACAACCACTGCCACTGCCACCGCCATTGCCACCACCACCACCCACAACGACCTACCACCACCCCCACCACCACCATTGCCA
Source organism: Protea cynaroides (assembly GCA_028583415.1). Classification (NCBI taxonomy): domain Eukaryota; kingdom Viridiplantae; phylum Streptophyta; class Magnoliopsida; order Proteales; family Proteaceae; genus Protea; species Protea cynaroides. The sequence continues at coordinate 62,595,912 of CM053268.1, read as the reverse complement.
CCCCCACCCCCACCACTACCACCACCACCACCACCCCCACCACCCACCACCCACCACCACAACCACCACCACCAGTCACCACAGCCACCACCCACCACCCACCACCACCACAACCACCACCGCCACCAATCACCACCACCACACACCACTGCCCACTACCGCCACCACAACCCTCCACCACAACCACCACCACTACCACCCACCACCACCACCACCATTAGTTTTTTAGACTCCAATTAGTGGGATAGTGTGTTTATCAAACATGCATGTTATATTTCAAAGATGCTCTAAAATCTATTCTAAAATTGCGTTATCAAACATGTTTCTATTCCCAAATAATCCTGGAGTAGCTTAGAGTAGAAGTATTACTCTGAACCGGAAGTAAGGAATCCAAAGTAGAAGTTTTATCAAACACGCCTTAATGCCTAATTAATCATGGAAAATATATATTTACAATTAAGTCCCCTCTTTGTCATGTGGGATTGTCAAGGTTGTTGCCTTTGTTGGTCATTTGTGTGAAGTGCGTAAAATAGATTGTAGGATGGGTCTACAAGTCTAGTAGACTTGGCCACTAAGTCGTAAGAGGTAGATTTGCATACGCTTATGTATGTAATTGTGTGGACGTGGTCGGTGTTTGAGTGAAGTGTTGGCTAGAACAACATCAGTCTTTAGGAAATTATTTGAGAAGAATTTTTTAAGACATTGATTCATCCGTTCTCAGTGGCAACATGGGATCAACAAAGGTTATGGAAAAAAGACCCTACTGGTGAGTTCTTTCCGCAGTGATCACACATTTGGAATTCAACCAGAATGCATACCAATGTAATAACTGAATTGAATGAATAACTGATGTCTATACTAGAGATTTGGGATTGCTTAGGGCTTGTTTGATAAAACTCAAGATTCTAGATTCTATGGATTCTAGCTCCCAGGGAACCATTTTGGAGGAAGCGCGTTTGATAAGCCCAGTTGGATTCGAGCTTCCAGATTCAAAATGGCTTCAGAATCCAAAATTTTAGAGTAACAAATACTTGCTCCAACATGCTGGAGCAAGTTTTTGGGAGAGAAAAAAGAGTTTGATTCTCACTTGACCACCACCACCACCACCGTCGCCACCACCCACCACCACTGCCACCACCAATACGGCCACCACCACCACCACCACCATAACCACTACCGCCGCCTCCCCACCGCCACCACCACAACCACCACCACTACCCCCACCACCCACCACTTTTTTAAACTTTGATTGGGGGGATAGTGTTTATCAACCATGTATCTATTCCAAAGATACTCTAGAATTCATTTCAGAAAATGCATTATCAAACATGTTTTTACTCTTAAATAATTCTGGAGTGGCTTGAAGTAGAATCCAAATTCTGAATCGGAATCCAAATCCCGAACAGAAGTTTGATCAAACAGGGTCTTAAGATCGAGGGACGAATTTGGGTATTTCTGAAGAGGATCCACGACAAAAACATATTTGTTACTCTCAAGCAAATGGTCGGGAGGAGAATGCTAGTGCCCGTTGTGATTACCACCGTAGACCAGCTTCACGAAACGGAGGGAACTTGAAGGTTGATGCTGGTAATAGGGGCTTGTCGTCCTCATCAGGTTCTTCTACGGCTCTGGCATCTTCTAGGCTTCTAGCACTCTCCATGGGGTTCGAGTAGCAGCCCTTGGACAAACCCCACAACAGCCATAATATTACCAAGTTGGAACTGTCAGGGATAGGGTAGTTCCTAGGTAGTTCGAATTCTTATGGAGATAGTTTCTTCTCAACGACCCAAAGGTGTAATACTTATGGAAACTCATATTGTACATTCCAAGTTAGATTGTATTAGCAAGTTTAGTACGGTTTCTGTTGATTCTTCAGGGTCAGGTTCGGGTGGCGGCCTTATTTTCTTCTTGAGTTGATGATCTCGACCACTTTTTAGTGTTCTATAGATGTTTGTATTAATGATTCAGAGAACTGGAGTGTGCCTCAACGTTTGAGTATGTTCTATGATGCTCCTGATTCCTTTAGCTGACAGCAGTCTTGAAAATTTTTGAAACCATGGGTCTGTGTTGAGAACTTTATGGAGATCACTTCACATGATTCAAAGATTTGTTAAGGAAATTGATTATCTTTGTTTTATGGATTTGGATTTCTCTGGCTCAAATATATATGGTGCAATAATATGCAGGGGTCGACACAAAATGTGAAAGCGGCATGGATTTGCTTGTTAATTTCCTTCTGATTCAGTGTCTCATTTTCTGTTGAGGGCTGCGATCATGCACCAATTTCATTGAATTCAGGATTACCAAGGCTGTATTTCAAGGATGTTGTATATTTGACAGAACTGAAGTTCTAGAATGTGAGGATGTTGTATTTCAAGCATTGCAAAACCAATTCCAGGTTCATGACTTTATAGGGTGGTGCAGAGAATAAAAAGACATCGGGTTTAGCTATTGAAATGGACCAGAAAACGTAGGAATGCTAAGGCACTATGGGAAGTAAAAAAGGAGCAGGTAGTGGTGCAACAGATGCACGCCTCTCAACCAACAATTTTGGGTTCAACAAGCGCTGTCCAACGGTTGAAGTTTGGTGCGTAAAATCTTTATTGTTTTTAATATTATGAATAATATTATCCTACCTGACTATTTTTATTAGTGAGATCCAATCAAGGATTACGTGATTATCCACTACCATTTATAGATCAGTCTATTTCATTATGGGAGTGGAATAGATCTGGTATATACATTATTATAAATGTAGTGGTAAGGGTCACTATAACCTCTGCATAAAAACTCAAAGGGACTCATATCTAAGGAAGAGGAGGCTCCAGAAAATCTTTATTGGGAATCAATTCAAGAATTCGAACGGATATCAATCTCCAACATAAAGGTCACTATAATCCCTTTATTATTATCATTTGTTTGTTGCTCAATGTTGGATTTAATAGAATAATTTTATTAGGATTTAAAATCCTACAGTAATATCAGAGCCTTCCCATATAGAATTAAAATCATTGAGTTAAAAATCAGAATGATGTTATGATGTTTGAATATATTAAAGCTTAAAAAAAAATTCGATTTTGGTTTCCATTTCAATTTTGGATTAAAAGGGAGAGATTTGACACAATCGGATTATTTTTCAACCATTAAAAATTAAAAGTTTTTATACCAGCTTGTAGAACTCAAAGAGAGATGGTAACGGTTGTAAAAAATTTTCCATCACCGTCCGCCGGACGCTCCGCCACTCATTAGCGGAAAAAGCGAGCGACATCTACTTGCGGATATTGTTTATTTAAAAAAAAAGTGTGTTGACCCAGTCATTGTTGGGTCAACTCAGAAACCCTAATGGGTTAACCCGGTTGGGGTTTGACACTAACCGAGTTGACCCGGGGGGCAACCATCTGTCGCACGTGTGGACTAACACGTGCGACCAGACCTGACCCGAAGATTCGGCCAGCATGCCCGTTGACCAACCCGAGAACCCCGATCAACTAGACCCCTTGACTAACCTGAAAACCCGGTCAACTAGACCCGTTGACTAAACCGATGACCCATTTTAATGATCGAAAATGTGACCCGTCGACCCGACTAGATGATTCGGTTGGACCGGTGGTTGGACCGTTGAACCAGCTCGGTGGTTCATTCCCCGGACAAATTAGTGGTTCGGTCTGGAGGTATTTTAAAAAAATGATAAATTCTATTCGGTTCGGATCAAACCAAGCCGATCCTGGGCAAACCGACCCAGGCCGAATCAACCCAGTCAGAATCGAACCGGCCAATAATGTAAAGGCCTATTTGGATGTAGATTTTAGACTTGGGGAATTAATCCACGCGTACGAGCCCGTGGAAGGTCTGTTTGGACCGAGATTTTTTGCAGTATACTCCATTTTGAATGCTCTTCAATTTGATATATAGTTTGGTACATTTTAATACATTGGAAAACATATTATCATTGAAAAATATTCTATAGGAACCCAATTTACAGTTTTCTGTTGATTTTTCTTAAATATATTGTTCCAAATTGATTGTTGAGCCAATGTGTATGTTTATATGAATGTTTGGACTTGTAAAATTATATTTTAAAAACTTTCATGGTTAAATTAATATCAAACATGAACTGTAGGTTAGAATTTGTTTATATCATGGTGGAATTTGGTGTGACCACCAAAGTGGCAATCCTATTTCATTATGATGTATTCAAATTCAAATGTCTATGTTTGTAAATGTTTTAGATGGATAGTGTTCATCCAAATGTGACATTGTCCAAGTTTGTTAAAATTAAGGTTTATAGATGTTGTGTGAGGATTTTTTGTGAGACCACAAAAGTGGCACACTTGGTTCTATCATAACATGTTCAAATTTAATATTTGTGCATTTACAAGCTACAGAAAAGAAGTACAGTGCTCATCTATAGATGACATTATCAATAATTCTTATTTTGTGGTTGTAGCAAAGAATGACATTGTCCACCCAAAGATGGCATTGTCAGGATTAAAATGTTCATGTACTTGAAAAATAAAAATGTTTGGTTTAAGGGTTTTATTCATCCATAGGTGGTATGACTTCCAAAGCCATCATTCTTTGGCGGTCTTGCCTGGATATTTTTTGAGAGGACCAGTGCATCCTTGTTTCAAAGGATAAATATGTAGTTCGGTTGACTCTTGAAAAATTATAATAATTGTTTGACAATTTTGCCTTAATTTTTTAGAGGACCAGTGCATCCTTGTCACAAAGGATAAGTATGTAGTTCGATTGATTCTTGAAAAATTATAATAATTGTTTGACGATTTTGGTTGGATTTTTAAGAGGATCAGTGCATCATTGTCCTAAAGGATAAGTATGTAGTTTGGTTGACTCTTGAAAAACTGTAATATTTGTTTGACAGTTTTGCCCGAATATTTGAGAGGACTAGTGCATCATTGTCCCAAAGGATAAGTATGTAGTTCCGTTGACTCTTGAAAAATGAAATAATTGCTTGTTTATTATGTTTTGATAGTTTAATTGTATGTATGAGTCATGGATCTATCACTATATGTATAGCATTGTAAATGAACTCATCTAGTAATTACTATCTTAGAATTTCAATCCCTGGTATTAACCTTGCTTCACTTCCTATTTTGTTTATATCGAATTATAGATAAATGGTATAAGACAGTTAAGAAATAACTAAGAATTCTGGACTTAGATCTAGTTCTTATAAAGGATAAAAATGTTGTCCTCATCCTTGAGAGTAGCATTTTCCTGCTATGGTTAAGAAAATTAAAGAATTGGGAATTTTTTTTTTAATAGGAAAACTCTGTAACTTATGAGGAATTCTATCCCAATGGCTATAAAGGCAGTATTGTGATGAAAGAACTGTCAAGAATACATAAAGGAGGTTTAAACCAAATTTGAAGTAATTAATAAAGGATCGAAGAGTCATCTTTTGATTAAGGCAAAATTTAATGGAAGTGGCAATATTAGAGAACACGTCCTAGAACTAACTACAATAAAGAAGAAATTGAAAACATGTCTAGGACTATTCGACCTAAATATGCTTTAAATCATGTAAAGCAACGTTTTAATAAGGAACATTGAAAAAGGGTATTCAAGGAGAAATCCAAAGAATATTGAAAATTTCTAAAATGGGTGGAGAGATGTTTTATTATCTAAGCCCATTTGTACCATTTTTAATGGTAATGGAGTGTGATGAATCATAAGTTAAAGCTATTAGTTAATACTGTGGAATTCAAAGAAAAGAAAGAAAAATGTTCCTCAAGCAAATCTCAGAGACTTTATATTGAATAAACGAAATCCTCTATAATGTGATTCAGAAGGGACATGTGTAGAAAAATACTGTTAAGAAGAAGCATAAAAGGCATGTGTTAAAGCTAAAGGATGAGCAGTGTCAATGGATGGGCATTACTTGAAGAGATGAACAATACAAATATCTTGCTCCTTCCTAAGGTAAAGAACCCTGAAACTCTCTCTCTCTCTCTCTCTCTCTCTCTCTCTCTCTCTCTCTCTCTCTCTCTCAGTGGCACCCAATTAGTCCTTGCAATGTGTTTTATAGGATTATTTCAAAATACATTTTGCCAAGATTGACAATTATGAAACAGATTATTTCTCAATGTCGAAGTGCTTTCAGGGAGGAAGGGTAGTCAGCATACAAATGAACAGACACAGTCCCTCTATCTCTTTTTCTGTTATTCACTATGATAGCTTCTACTTTTCAAGGGGTAGCAACTTTTTGTCTTTGTTGAGTGATTATTGTGATGCTTCTGGTCCAGTGAATTATGTTTAGCAAGAAAGACATGAATAAAGTTGGCTGCATGTTTTAATATGTTCGTCCAATAGTGATAACATTTGTGGCTGCTCACTGTTTTTGGGAGAACTAAGAAACATCACTTTTCTTATATCATTGAGAAGGTAAGATCCCATTGGAGGATGGAAGGGGTTTTTGCTTTCTAGCGCAGGGAACAGGTAGTGTTGATTAAATCTTGTTGGACTTTATGTTGTCATTGTTGGAAACTTGGCTGATGTGACAGTGTTTGTGAGCATTCAGTCAGAGAAATGAGGAGAGAGAGTGTCAGTGTAGGAGAGAGAGTGTCAGTGCAGTGGCACAGATGTGGTAACTTCACTTGTGTGTTCTACAGTGTTCTACATGTGTTTTAGATGACTTACAATGAGTTAAATAAGATTTTATACTGATTTTGATGAGGGAGAGTGTTTGTGCACCCCACTGGTAATGTGGCCGAGTTTCTGATGATGCGATAGTGTTCCTGAAGCTTTTCTGATCATGTTCATGTTTCTCATGTTTCTGGTGTTGTGGCATTGAAGAGAGAAATTCAAGAGAGAGAAAGAAGAGAGAGAATCAGAAGAGAGAGAAATAGGAGAGAGAAAAAAATGTGAGTGGGACCCACAAGTGTGGTGGTAAGGTGACATGCCAACATGGCAGCCAACGACACTTGGCATGCATGCACGCAAAGTTTCGGGTTCAAATTCCAAGGTTTGACAGAGTTTTAACTTTGGGTCTATTTTTGGTGGGTCCCGCAGCAGGTTCATGGAAATCCGATAGTGGAAAGATGTAGAGCGTCGAGTTATCTTTCCAACGCAACTTGAATCACTCAATTCCGACGTCAGATGAGAGAGATATCGCAGTTTCTTTCAGATCGCTCGAAAAAGTCATTTCACAAGTTGTTTAGGGAAAATTTCAGTATAAAAAGAGGAGAAGATGCAAGATCAACGGCCAGGTTGAAGCCACGATGCTCAGATCCACTTTGAATGGCCCAGATCAAGGCGGGCTTGAGTGCATCGGAGCCGACGCGTCGAGATTCCATCGCGCTTCGGATTGGTTGGATGCAGCTTATTATAATGCTCTGTGTTGCATGGAGTACTAGCCTGATTCCGTGTGGCGCACGCGCGGTACTACGCCGCGGTTGATCCAGATCTTGCGGTTGAGATTGAAGTCGATCGCGCTTGACGCGATTGATGCAGATCCAGCGTCTCACGTTGAATCCCACCTTTTTAAGGTTATCCGACGGCTGGTAGTGGAGATTCCACATCACCCAATTAGCGTTCGACAACGCGCAGGAGCGGGCAGCTATTCCGTGTAGCGCAGGTGCACGGTATGCCTCCGAACGATTCTGTTTTGAATTTTCTGATTGGCCGAACTTCAAACCGCCATAACTTCTTCATCCGAGCTCCAAATCGATCCGTTCAAGTTGCAGTTTCCATATTTTTAGATGCTCTATACATTGGACGCCGTTGGGAGTCGTAAAAATGCTGAGAAAAATCGTAAATAGTGTTTTGAAGCTTAACAAAGGATTTTTCTAGGGTTTCGTGCTTGTGGGAGTGATGAATCACCAACTACCTCTTCTCTACGCATTAATGGGTGTTAAATCCCTATGAAAGGTCAGTAGAGCTTTTATTTTCACATTCATGGTGATTATGGATTGTGTGGAAGAGATTAGAAGCTTATGAGCAAGGTGTGCACATTGAAGGTTCTTGAAGAGTACCTGAGGTCAGTGTGAAGCTTCAGAGATATTATTGGTCATTCGAAAGCATTCTTTGTGAGATTTTCCAAGTCCCTTATCTATTTATGCTTTCAATTTATTGTATACTAACGTAGGTGTAAATTGTTGAATACCTAGCTAGTGGGGGAAAATTGTAAGGCAAATTTATAAGCCTAAAAAAATTGTTATTTGCTTCTCATGGGTGCGGGTTAAGCGTGGTGTGCAGCGTGTGTTGAACATTGGTACTTGATACCTGAATTCTTGGCACATGTGTGCCCTCCTAGTTTTATACTGGGTAAATTAGGTGTATATACTCTCTGCTGTGTAGACAGCAAAAAGAAGTGTATTGAGTATATACGGAGTCCGTTGGGCATTACTCCGTGGACTAACCATCACACACTATCTTGGTGAACCACGTATATCCTGTGTTGTGGACTGTCTTTATTTTTCTATATATTTTAGAGTGCATGGAATGACTTGCAGGATGGGTGTGCAAATTTCGTAGACTTGGCCACTGAGTGGTAGCGAGGTAGATTTGTATACGCTTGTATGTGTGTAAAAGAATATATCTCCATCAGCTCTGGGCAACAGTAAATAATCAAGAAAAAGTTTCAAACACTGATTCACCTCCTCTCTCAGTGTCATATCAAGTTCATCAAATCTGTGGTGTAGGCATGTTGGATTCTTATAAGGTGGAAAAGGAGGAAGTGGATTTCGTACTCTATGTTATTCATGACATTTCCACAAATAAGCGCGGCTCCTTCATTTTTAATGAATTCTTAGAAGTTTTATTTATTTATTTTTTTAATATTTCCGTCGGTTACTCAAAGCCTGGTTTGTTGTTAGATGGAAAAAAAAATCTATATAACCACGATTATATGAACAATTCTATATTATATTTATAATTTGGTCGCAGAAAATTTTCTTAGGATCCATTTTCACATTCGAATTAATTAATTCCAATTTATTGAAAGATGAATAAACTAGCCTATATAAAAAGTAACGCTATACCTAGGCACCCAAAGACAAGGAAAGGGCTGGTTTAGCAATTGCAATCGAGGAGCGGTAGTGGAAAACAACTAGCATTAGACCCAAAGGGAATGTCAATGGGTGTGAACAGCTTCTATTGAACAAAAATAATCTCTACCTATGGTGTAGAGAGTACTTCGGCAACCGACCAAAGAGGCAAGAGACGCAAGTGTTGAAGATCTAACAGTCCCAGTCAGTGTGGAAACGCATGGGGGCAGAGCCAGCCAACCTATGCTATGTCTTGTTTTAAGTGGGAAAAATCAGTTTGTGGTGAGATTGATAAAATTGTCCAAAATTTTTGGCAGAAGAATCAGAAAGATGGGCATGGTATTTGTTTGATGAACTGAAGTAAGTGTGTGACTCTAGAGATAAAGGCGGAATGTGTTTTAGAAATTTTGAAGCCCTTAATTTGGCATTTTAGCCAAGGGTGGAGAATTATGAAAAACCCCTGTTCTATTTGGGTGAGAGTAATCGACAGGGAGGGAGATACTTTCGTAATACCAGTTTTGTGAATGCCAAGGTGTCAAGTACAGCATCATGGCTATGGAAGAGTTTTGAGGTTAAAGATGTATGAAGGGATGGTTTTTTATGGTGTGTATATGATGGAGAAAAAAATAATGCGGGTTATCGCCTACCATCTGAGATCAGAGGATCCAAGTTATAAAGTTTGTGATGCTCCATGCTCCCCTGAATCGAATTCAAGGTTGAAAACATCCCTACATCTTAGGGATTCACATCGTCTCCTCCCAATGGTTCTGGGAGGATGCGGCAACCCCATTTGGATGGCTGACACGTGGCTCTCTGGTGAATCCAAGACCCACATTCGAGCCGACACCCCTTCTCGGCTTGGCTTGTCAGCTGGGTGTCGGCTTGAACGTGGGTCTTGGATTCACCGAGAGCCACGTGTCAGCCATCCAGATGGGGTTGCCATTGTCCTCCCAAAACCACTGGGAGGAGAGGATGCGGATCGACATCTTGGTGATGTTCCTACCAAAAACTCTTCCCCTGCTAATGTGAACATTTGGTGGGATGCATGGCTATGTTCTTTCATGTCTTGATTCTCATCCAACTCAGACCAGTCACCTCAAGAAGATATGTATTTGCCACATATGATTCCCCATATACACCACCCAATGGTGGGGCTACATGTGAGGGAGAGTATTGAGAATAGTCTCATATTGTTAACGAGATTGGAACTTGGATCCTTATATATGGAGAGTCTCTTCTCTTACTAGTTCGAACTTTTGAATTGAAAACTTAACAAACTTGTCTTCTAATCTTGTTCTGTAGTTTTAAAATTACTCTCTTAAGTAACGTTCAATGTATCTATATTGGACACAGTATTGGCCAATGGTTGTCCAATGGAAAAACTGATCCGATACCGATATGGATCGGTTTTGCAGCCTATGGATGATTGACCCTGTTGTGCTTCTGTTAAGGTTTTAGGTTTTCTGGGATGGAAATCATGAAGGTCGGAGGTGCTCCTTGAATCAAGATTCTGATCCAAACTCTTACCAATGAATTAGAGATGGATCTTTCCATAAAGAATACCACAGGTATGGTTTTAAGTGTCATCATAACAGGAGCTTCAATTTGATAAGGATCAATCATTTCTCTGATTGGAGTTTACAGTAATCAGACCCTACTCCAGATTGGCAGCTTGGATTCTATATTCTTTGTAATTAATTCTCTATGTTATTTCTAAGTCAGCTTCTTCTTGTTTGTTCCTCTACCTTTATTTTGGGGGGCTCATGATCCTGAACATGTTCGTGCGGAACAAAAGGAAAAAGAAAATTTCATTACTGATAAGTGCTCTTCACATCTCGGAATGGGACTAAAGGTTGTCTCAGCTTTCAACCAGGGATTTCGAAAAGCCCCATCTTTTACTCTCTAGAGATTGAGGTTGGCAATCTTAGACCACAAATGGAGTCAATCTTGGACTTTGTGATATTCAAACCCTACCCCATGAAGCAAGTAACAAGGGGCTCTGTCGGCCATTCTTTCCAAATCACCTAAGGATCTTAAGGGTAGTATTTCATATATAGTAATTTAACAATTAAGCCCATACAAGTTATTTTACTGGATAGCCCATGTATTAGATCCACATAAAACCATGGTTTTAGGTATGTATATGTAACAGAATCCATATGCAGATTGATACCTTATTGATACGGGTCGATACTGACTAAAATGTGACCAATATCTGAGTGATACTATAATATCGAAAAGATATTCCACGTCATCTGATGGTCAATACCTAACTGATAATGATACCGTGAACTAAATCCATGCATGAAACAAAAACTAAGTGCTTTTGCTTAGGCATGTATGGGTTAATTTCAACATGGTACAGGACATGGTTGGTCACATTGCCGGTTTTAGAAAATGCCCAAAAGACAAACACAACATCCCTCAGTATGATCCATGACATCTCAACAGAACACATGATGTCCATAAGGAATTCAAACGTTCTCATGCTCTATATCATCCCCATAGGCCAATGCCTCCATACTATGAGGTTGAGGGGTTCTTCAAGATGGGTGGTTCCCACCTAAAGCACCTTTTTCAGTAGTGGGAGTATCTTTTGGGACACATTACAGCTACTTTATACCACACAAAATTTTAAAATACACCCCCCCCTCCTTCCTAGTACCCAAAAATAACAATAAAATAATATTTGTACCATTCTTAAGCATCAATTGAGAGACATTCACACCTCACAATGCATGAACTGTTGAACTGCTAAAAACTTGTAAATTTAAAAACCCTTATAAACAGGCTTAATGGCAAATTTTCATTACCCCTCTCTCAACTCATCTCACAATTCAATTCAAATTTATCCCAATTAACTAATTGAGATGGATTCGTATTTCTCCAATCAACTCTAATCAAAATCATACTTGATTCTCCTAAGACATACACGTCATTAAAGTTCTAAATTTAAGTATCGAACATAATATCAACCATGTCCAAAACAGATATACATCCGGAGCAATGTACAAAACCAATGGAAAACTAACATGTGACTAATATCGTATATAATAATATTAAAACAAGAACTGAATCAATTGGATCGATCAGATACAAAATTGATACGATTGACTCAAAATTGATACAATTAGTTGCAATCAATCCAATACCAATAATACCTTGAACCATGCACCCTTTTCATATCATTTCTATATACTGGAACATTCAAAAACCTCCACTCAAATGAATTTCTCACAACTTGCTGTGAATTAAAGCTCTCTTTGTTACAATATTTTTATTTATTAATTTTTTATAACAAGTCATTTATAAAAATATATTATAAATAATAAATTATAACAATTTAATACCATTTGATATAAAAAATAATAATAAATTATCACAATAATAATAAACACCTTTTATCTATTTATAAATTTTAAAATATATTAATTTATTTTAAATATAAATAAATTTCATAAATCATACCAAACAACTATACATATCATAATATATTTATAATTCATTCTATAATACAAACCAAAAGATTAAAAAAAAAAAAAAAAAACTCTTAAATTTGCTCAAATATATTAATGAAAAAAAATTCCTCAGTATAAAAATCCCTTTACATAATTTTCTCCTTTTTCCCATTAGAACATTTTCTCTCCCCTCCCTAACCTTCTAAACATTTTCTCTCCCCTCCCTAACCGGATGTTACATTCCGTGTAAATGACTTTACACCCCAAGACAGTAAAAGAAATCGAAATCAATACCTTTCACTTCTTGAGACAAACTCTTGCCAACTGAAATAAAAAAATTAAAAAAAAAACAAATTTTATATACGGGTCCACCCATCGATATAAACAGCACATCTTACATCTATTTACCCCAAAAAAAACCAAAAGAAGAGTCCAAACTGAAATGTAACTAAAATTTTGCAAAGACGAATGTCACGTTTCAGCTTAATTGGAATTGAGCCAAGTGGCAACAAATGCTTAATTGCTATTTTGCCAAGTGGCAACAAAACTTCCGATCCCAGACCACGAAATGGGACATCACAATAAATGAGGACTATATAATATTGAATTTGGCAAATGAGATCATTTCTCTAGATATCCACCAATCAGAATGCTACATAATGAATCCACATGCCACAACTAGGTAGAGGTTACCCATAGATACTCTGTCTAACGGTTCATAAAACCTTTTGCCAAAACAAAAATCTACCAAAAGATGGGGGTTCAATTCCACCAGCAGCCCCCATCAAACCCTGCTTTTTCACATAGGAGGGGAGAGAAAAAACCAAAAAGAAAAACCTAGTGGGGAATTTCTGAAAGATGATAATGATTCCCCTGCCGCCACCACTATGAAGAACTCATCATCTCTTCAAGCCCACAAGAGAAGAAGACCTGAGAACCAAAGTGGGACAACCAAAAAGGAGAAATTGTGTTGAAAGGCATGACCACCATCACTGGTATCTGAGTTAAAACCAGCACTTGAAGGTCCTAAACCAGTGCCACCAATCCCACCTATAATCCCTCCAGTGGTAGTTGTAGGAGTTGTGCCGGTGCCGGTGCTGGTACCAGTTGAGGGAGTGATGGATGTAGGAGTTCCTGTAATCGGAGTTGTGGTAGTGGGTGTTCCAGTTGTTGGGGTTGTAGCTGTTGGTGTTCCAGTTGTACCACTGGTTCCTGCAGCACTGAAAAATGACAAGGAAAAGAGAAGATGATCAGAGATTCAGATCAACTTTGACTCTGAGCCTGAAATCGGAAATCATATTCAGACAAAACTACCACAGCTGTAAAGCCTGAATGTAAGGCAGAATCAGAGCCTCATTTCGATGAACCCCCAAGAGGGTATTAAAAAACCCACTTCAAATCTACTTATAGAAAGCTAAACATATCACAAGATCCAATAAAAAAAACCCCAGATTTAAGAAGGGATTACCAATCTGGTAATTAACCCAGGAAAAAACCCTAGCACTAGCAGGTGCTTTCTGCAGAGAACCATTAGTCAGTTATGTTATCATCAGCAGTCATAATAATGTATGAGAAGAAAACTTTGGATTCAGAAAGAGATGGGTTCATTTATTTATTACAAAAACGTCATCAAGATGCAAACTTCATTAAAAAAAATGGCTTGGAACTGAAGTCATCACAACCCACTTTTGACAATTTTTGTGTAGATTTCAAAAGGCTAAACTCTACATTTGAGATAAAAAAGAGAAATACCCACCCACCAGATTCCTTCGACAAAAATACTGGAAAAAGAATCAGATCTTCAGGGGAGGAAATCGATTTCTTGCAAGACATCACCAAAATGCCAGCTAACTTTAACTTCATTTTAAGTTTACACTCCAAGTCCACGAAAAATACTTTCATGGAAAAAAAAAAAAGAGAAGAAGAGAGAAGAAAATCCAAGATTCCATGTAAGAACACAGTCTCACATACACTCTCTCAACCAAGCTTCAAACATAAAAAAACACACAGAGAAAAGAAAAGAAAAGCTGGAAGATAGTACCTTGGGGTTGGAGGAAATATACAAGCACCACCGGGGCCTATAGATCACAAAAAATAACATATCAACAAAAAAATAAAAGAGAGAAATATCAGAGGTACAGAGAGCAGAAGCAGGGGAGTATTCAGATTTTTGCTTACTTGGGTCAGATAAGGAAACTAGGGAAGCGCCTCCAAAATCACAGGTCCCCGGACCTTGACTCTTCCTCTGGAAGTAGCTGTTGACAGCATAAGAGCAATGGCCCTTTACAGTGTTAGGCTGGTAACAAGCCCCATTTTGGAGGATTGGTGTGCAATCAGCTCCAGCTCCACAAGCATAATCTAAAGCCTTCTGAGAAATTGTGTCATTCACATCACTTCTACAAACACACCAGTTTGCACCTACCAAAAGCATCAATAAATGAATAAAATTCAGCGCATCAATATTAAACCAAGGAAGAAGAAATAAAAACAAAATCTAAAAAAAAAGAAAAAAAACAACCCACAGATATAAAAAATAAAATAAAAAACATCTATAAATACAGACAAAACCTAGAACACCATCAACACACACCATCAACACCATTTTCAGCTATATAAATCTGTACAAACGCAGAGCATGCACGCAACAAAAGTACTGGTTAAAAAAAAACTAAGGAAGAGGAAAGCCCATGTTCAAGGGGGAGTGGGGGAGAGATAAGAAACATTTAAGGATCCTAAAGACAATCCATCACAGAGAAGCAGGGGAAGAAATTTCACAGGAGAAAAAGCCAATCTCTAAAGAATGTAGTACAACAACTTCAGGCCTCTCAACCTCACATTTAAAAGAGAATAAATACACAAAATCTCAGAGCTTACTTGAATAACCAGTCATGGCCAAGATAAGCACCAGAAGTAATAAAACATCCATGATTGAAACCAGAGTGTGCACAGAAAAGAGAAATTTAAATGGTGTCCAAACAGGGCTGGTCGAGCCTTGAAATCAAAGAGCTGGGTGAAGGGAGAGAGAGAGAGAGAGAGAGAGAGAGAGAGGGGTCGAGAGTGTAAGAGTAAGAGTTTGTGGGCAACCGAGATTTCTAGACAATAAATATTGGGAGGGATGAATCATGTAAGACGGTGGAGCTGTGCTAGTGTCTGTTTCTGATTTTTTTTTCTCCTAAAATATATTTTTATTGTACTGTATTTCAGCAGAGAAGAGAGAGAGAGAGAGAGAGAGAGAGAGAGAGAGATATTCTAGGGAGGCGAGCATGACAGAGCTTCTAGGCTGGGCGTGGTCTGTTAAAACGGTCTTAAACCCACGAGGAAGATCAGAACTTAACTCACCTTGGTTGGTAGAGTTTAGGGCCCTCATACATTTGTTCTCTCCCTGTCCCTTATTTCTGATGTGCTGTCACTATTATAATCTTCATTTTTACCCAAAAAAAATTATAATCTTCATTTTTATATTACTCCTATTTTTTCATTACCAAAATACCCATTTCCTTATTTACTATAATACCCTCACCCATCAATCTACATTCACATTACATGTCCATGAACCCGACCGACCCATCAACCCATCCATGTCCATACTACTTCACAATTTTTGGCAAGGCTTTTCTTTTTCATTTTTCTTTTGGGTCCTTCTATACGTCACGATCAAGAGTGCAGCAGCTCAGTTCACCATCTTTTCATCTACCTGCTTGAATCTTAAACCGTAAAGTCATAAAAGAAAAGGTTATTATTGGTGTAACAACAACGATTTATTATTTTTTCAAATATTAGGAAGAATTTATTATACCATATAGAGAGATGATGTATTTATTTCTATAATTAGATAGAGAGAACATGATCTAGATTATCCATATATTAAATTTCAAGTTCTAATTCAATCAAATATCTCTTATGTATTGATATACATTCTTTGTATGTCCATGCATTTGTATGAGCGCTCTAAACATTACTATAATACTCTCTAAGTTGGTATAAATTAAATTAAAAAAATAATATAAAAAAATGATTCAGATTTGCTTTGTTATATTTCCAAATAAAACAGACTCTTGTTATAATAATAAAAAGAAAAAAAGTTGATATACAGCAAATGTCTAATTCGCTTGTTCAAAATTTTCTTTCAGATTTCTCATCGAAGTAAACCATACGAATCTCTCTCATTTCCTATCTTTGATTGGGTCTTCACCTTGTCCTGACCTTTGCTCATCAAGAGAGAGATAGGGGTAATTTAGGTTTTCTAAAATATCAAGAGAGATATATTCTGAAAGAAAGTTCATAATAATAAGAGAGTTTGAGTAATTATGGATTTGGAGGAAACATGATCCCTACAACGCCTGTGTGGGAATCTCTTCATGTGTTCTCTTAGATTCTGATTGTTTCTAAATTTTTTTTTTTTAATATTCTCTCTTTTCTCGGACCATGTGATCCCCCAAAACTAGATATCTATTTCTGATATGGCATGGGAGATTCCACCACACTCAGATTGGCATGAAAGATTCCACCATATACACTCAGGTTGTATGAGAAATCCCTTCTGAATTTGTAAATACACCTGTAAAAGATTCTTTTTTAGGTACTACTGCTTATTAGCAAGCTAAGTAGCTAATACGTACTGACACATGTTTGACTAATTTTAACATCACAGATCAGAAAAAAAAAATAAAAAAAAGGAAACATGAGCAAACTCACCAATAAAATAACATTATCCCTAGGACTTATTTGGTTCGGCCAATTGATCAGGTCAGGAAATCAATCTACAATGGGTTGGTCTAGATTTGGAACTAAATTTATAGAAAAACCAGTTACTTTCTCTCTCACTGTTGAAGAAAAACAGGGTCCTGTTTTTATCTCTCTTCCTATCTTTCTTCTTTAACCTTTTCAAATTTTTTCTTGGGTCAGATTTCATTTTGTTATCAAATGAATCTGAACAAACACGTAGTGGATCAGATCGGAATTGGAATCGAAACCAGCACTCTAGGTGAGGATAAGAATCAAGGGACTCTCTGATGGTCAAGTCCGACTCTAACAACAACAGTAATATAAACGGACCCCAAGGAAATAGCTCAGTTGGCAAAAGACCAACACGTCAAAATAAAGAGGTCATGAGTTCAATTGTCCTTAGCGTTTTACCTACCTAAAAGAAAAAAAAAACAGTAATATAAATAGGGAACTATTTACCCAATAAAAATAAAAATAAAAATAAATGGGGAACAAGAAGAACAACTGAGTTATGAGTATTGTATAGATTTAGACTCTCTTTGGTATGTATTATAGAATTAAATATATAATACATTATGATAAATATAGTTATTTGGTATGATCTATTGTATTTATTTATATTTAAAATAAATTGATATAATCTAAATTAAATCCACAAATAGGTTAGAACATGTTTATCATTATTGTGATAATATATTAATACTTATTTATATCTATAGTGGTATTAAATGGTTATTATTTATGATTCATAATTTATTTTTATAAATAATTTATTATAAATAACTCATAAACATAAATATAAATTATACCAAAGAAAACCTTATTACTTTATAGAATTAAGATGAAGGAATCGTGCTTTAGAAGGAGATGTAGAAAGAAGGTTACCCGATATAGGAACTTGTCATTCCCCACATGAGGATTTTCTGGTTTCATTTGGTGGTGGAGAATCTTCCTTTGGTGGAATGTCTTTTTTTTTGTGGAACTTCTTTAAACAAGTAGGATCTCAATCTCTCCAATGATATTCGGCCACATGTCACCTCCTAATAGGTGGGGTGATTTAATGTCTATCACATCGAATTGAACTATTGGAACCAATTAACTGACCCATTAATCAACCCAACTCAATTCTGATAACCGGGCCTCAAAACCTTAATTATAATTCAAGACATCCAAATGCCATGGAACAATCATCCCATACCTATCCCCACATGGCATGTTTCAACCCTATCACATTTGCCACATGGCAAAAAGAGTCACGTTTCAAGTTTTCATCAATTTTTTGGATTAAAAATGCCAATAAATAACTCAAAAAGAAAGGAAATGACAAGTCTCCATGGGTCAGGGCTTGTCTCTTGTCGTCCAATTGATCCATTCATTCATCGAACAGGCTGGGGTGAACTACACACATATCGATGCAATCCAATCCATCTGATGAACGACTAGACAATTGTACAATGAGACAACAGAAGACGATCTCAATCCATCAGTCCCTCTCAATGGCCACCATTCACCAGATTAGGAAAAAAAAAAAAATTAACTAAACAAAATTAACTACCTTTATTAAAAATAAGAGCTGCAATAAGGTAAGCATGATTAGCAACCAGTCTAGACTTTAAACCAGCAAAAGCAGACATTAACAATAAACTTTAGACATAATCCATGACAACATGATTGATATTTTACCAAAAAAAAAAAAAAAAAACAACAACATGATTGATATGTTGATATCCCAACCTATACAAGACTGATCTAGATTTGATGATTCAACAAATAATAATAACAATCCTTTACTGCAACAAAACACTTTTCTAAATTCAGAGGTACTTTATTAGTTAGCTTTTTTTTTTTTTTTTGTTAAAGACTTTAATCGGAAGTACTTTATTAGTTAGCTACGGTTTTAAATAATGTAACTATTAATGTCCTATGCTTTCTTCATGTACAATATTACTGCGGTAATTAAAAAACGCAGTAAAAAAAATGATTATATAGTAAAAAAAAATGATTATATAACAGTGGAAATAAAATCTCAGTAATATGACTTACGTATGCTGCAATATTTACCAACCACATAAACAAATGATTCTTTAGCAGCGGAAACAAAACCGCAGTTAAAAATTCCCAACCCAACTCGGATATATCACACCTTGTTTTTAAACCTGAACTTCAGTCTCCGATAGCTGAGTGAGAAAAGCAGCCGCGAGCAGCAAGAACTCTCGTCTTCAGCAGGTAGAGCGAGAACAACAGGTTGAAAATTCTCCCTTCAATTTCCTTCTCCTTCTTCTTCTCCTTCTCCTTCTCCTTCTCCTTCTCGTTCTTGTCCTCCATTGATTTCTGCAAATTTTGTAGGGCATCGAGTCTCCTCATTCCTTCTAAGTGTTGCCTCGTTTCGCATACCTTTCTAGTCTGTGGCGTCAGCCGCGTTGAAGAGGATGAGGAAGAGGATATTGATCCCACAAGTGGCCGTGCTTGTGTAGTACCGGGAAAGTGCAAGTCACCTGCAAATCAGCTGTATCTCCAATTCGTGATCGACTTCACAGGTATGTCTGCAATGGAGTTGTCCTTCTGTCTAGAATCTCACAAAAACGGAAAAAGGGTTTAGAATTTTCACAAATTTTTAGGGGGTTTTAGATTTTTGCAATAGGTTTTTTGATTAAATGGTTTTGAAAGAATGTAAAATCAAAATCGAACGATTAACTAAACGGTGTCAAAATTAAAACCAAAATCGATTAGTAATCCGTTTCTAATTGGTACGTTTTACATTAAACGATTTTATTGACGGTTTATAAACGATTTAACATCTTTGTTCTCATAATTATTCTGTCCTGACCTTCAAACTTAGTACAAAATATTCACATCAATTAAAAAAATCTTATAGAATCAAAATCCACCTCAACATACAACAAATTCATCTGTAAAACTTCTTCAACTTCATATGTTAAAGAACAAATCTTGTTCTAAAACTATGAAATGAAAGCATGAATGTATGACAATAGATTCATCCGTAAAAAAAAATACAAATTCTTACTTAATTTTGGTTATATGATAGACAAATAGATTTGAATATATTAAGCCGATAGACTTGTCAATTATTCCGCCAAAGTTATTAATGTTTCTCACAACAAAAAATAATTCAGAAAAAAACAAATATGATTAACAAAGAGTAATGAAGAAGAAATAGAAACGTTGTTGAGAAAAAAAAAGAAAAGCAGTAGGGAATGGTTGGTTCATTTACTTGAGAAGATCAAAACTCATTTATCCAAATTCCTGCGAGTTTTTTTTTTTTTTTTTTTTAATTTTAAATTTTGTGTTTAATTTATAATTTTAGATCATTTTCTCCAAATCTCAAACCAGAAGTCTTACCGACGATGCGAGTCAAAGAAGTTTGGTGGTCGCGGTGTTCGTGTGAGGTTTAAAAAGTCTTACCCACTTATCGTTAACCAATGATAAATCAGGTAAAGTGTTGCATTCTTTAAAAATGAATGAGAGATTGAAGGTTGAAGCATGACCACATGAGGGAATGGGAAATGGGAATGAACGAGATAATTTAAAGGGGTAAGTTTTAGGGCTAGGGTTAGAAATGGATGTAAATGGTCTAAATGGTTAAACCATTATATGTTTTAATCAGTGCATAATCAGTTTGAAACCGCAGTTTAATCAGTCTAAAATCGAACCAAACTGAATAAGTAAACGATTAGAAAATCCAAACCAAAACCGAATCATTTACTAAATGGTCTCCTGGCTTTGGTGCAAACGATACAGTCCGATTTTGGTCCAAAAGTTGCACCCTTAGCCCTGGATCACTTTGATGCTTAGGTCAGGAGACTAGGCCACAAATAATTAAGGGTCGGACCTCTTAGAGAGGCCAACCAGAGGAGTAGTTTTAAGTGACGTGTTGGACTTTGTGTTGTCATTGTTGGCAACTTGGCAGATGTAGCAGAGTGGATGAGCATACGGTCAGAGGAATGATGAGAGAAGGTGTCACTGTAGGAGAGAGAGTGTCAGTGCAGTAACAGAGAGTGGCAGTGGTGTTTGTGCAGTGGCTGAGATGAATCAACCTCACATGTGTGTTCTACAATGTTCTACATCCCTTATAGTGTGTTTCAGATGACTTGCAATGAGTTTGAATGAGATTTTACACTGAGTTTGATGAGAGAGAGTGTCTGTGTAGTGGCAAAGATGGAGCACTGGTGATGTGGCATAATTTTATGGGATTATTGGCATCGCCATCATCATATGCAGTATTACGTGAAGAGAGGGAAACTAGAGAGAGAAAAAGGAGAGAGAAGATTATGTCATGGGACCCAGGTGTGGGTGGGACCCACTGGTGGCCAGCTTGGCTGAGGGTTGGCCGCGGCACCACATGGCCAGTCGATGGCACAGCCAGCAGGCCAGCCCTGCAGCAGCAGCAGCCACTTGGCAGCAACCATGAGCAACAATAGCTGCAAGGCACACGGACCAGGCCATAAGGTAGTAGCAACATGCCCCCTAGCAAGCAGCCACGCGTCTACCATCTGTTCGATAAAATGTCTTGAGAGAGAGTTGGATCTTCGTTAGAGAGAAGCACCTCTCGGTCGATACAACTTCTACATGGTTTTATTAATTGAAATTTCGGTTACAGAGGTCCTTCTCAATAAAAGTAAGGGGTATTTTCGGTATGAAAAGAGAAGAAAATGCAAAATCAGCTACCAGAAAGGAGCCACGCGTACACGATTACAATCTGGGGGCTCAGAAAAAAGCGGGCTCTTGTGTGGCACAGAGCTCGCATCTAGATCCTCCCGCACGCCTTTTGGTTGGACAGAGGCAATATAATATGGTGCGCTGCATGTTATGAAGACTGCGCCTTGATTCGGTGCGCCGCATCTACCGTGTGACGTTGGAGATGATCCTCATCCAACAAATGAAATAAAGTTTGATTTTTTCAGACTCGATGGAGCAGATCTAAAGGCTGGAAATAAATCCCGTCTTTTTAAGGTAATCTAACAGTCCCTACTACAGATCCCTATTCGGCCAATCAGATCTCGACAACGCATAAGGCGGCGACTGTAAGACCCGCACGCCATGAACCCGGTTTAACCTTACGTTCTCGTGTCATGACCGATCTTCCCATCATAATCGACTCAAGTGGACCAAGAGTATGAAGAAACCACAAGATCAGGTAAGCAATAAGTCAAATTTAGTTGGTGTGGTTGACTGTTTAAGTTTGTGTGGAAGCAACCAGTCAAAAATTAAAAATCAATAAATTTTGATCGTGTGGTCACATTTTTGAGGGGTGTGGTCGACCACATGAGACCACACACATGAGACCGCACAATGTGTGGTCACATATTTTGGACGTATGATCGATGGATTCTGCGACAGCACGTGCTACGACACGATGTTGAGACCGACTCTGAGTTTTGAAAACTTTCCAAATCTTTATGGATCTCTTTCCTAATTAAAGTGTGACTCTATATGGAGGTTTTTCTCTATATAAAGGACGTCCCTTAGCCTCTTTCACTCTTTTAGAACTCAAATTGAAACTCTAAACCTAAGAAAGAAAGAGAGAGGAAGAGAAGGAGAGGAAAGTTTTGGGAAAAGTTTTACAGAGAAGAATTCTATTTCTTTACAGCAAGCTTAAGGTATGAACTTGTCTTTGTAAAGCTAGAACAGATAGGATAGGTTCCTCTTCATCAAGTTGATGTGTTGAATGTAATGTAACGATTTTGGTTATGAAATTTCTAAGAAAAATCATAAGAGAATAGGTTAGGAATAATTGATAAGGATAAACTATAATTAAAGGACATAGAATGATCTTAGGGTGAATCCCATTGATAAGCCAAGAGGAGGAACTCGTATGAGAAGTAAAAATCAACCAAACTTCGTATGGTTGCAGCTATGGTCGATTACAAGGTGACTAGAGAGTCGACCACAGCTATTCTAGAAGTTTCCCAGAATCGTGTGGTCGCATGCTATGGTTGCATGACATGTGACCACAGGGGTTGACCACACAGTGTGTGGTTGCATATATTGAGACCACAGGTTCGACCACACCTGCGACTACATGACAATAGTAAGTATATTTTGAGACCAGACAAGGTTTTCGACTACTGTAACTTGGTAAACTTGAACCCTAACTTAAAATCCAAAATTTTTTAGGTTCTCAAGCAGTTCAAAAGTGATTTCCATGGCTTGGAGGAGATTGAACATTGTTAAAGGGTAAAGGAACAAGACCTAAACTAATTGGTTAATAACAAACTGTTTTTATTTTATTGAGTCCAATGCCATGATTGATTCTATGCTTGTTTGCTTGTAATGTACATCTCACATGTTATCCAATATTACAATTATATTCTGCTCATGCATATTTATTTTTATCTATTTATAACATGATGATGATGATGCTAGGAATAGACATGTGATTGTGTGTGTGGTTAGTGTGCTAGATACGAGTGGAGCATCAGGGGAAGGACATGGCATTGTGGTTCAACCTGGTCACCAGACTCTAGCTCTATCTCTACTCAAGTCTTTTCCACTAGCATCATCGTATTGCCATTACCTTAGTTGAACTATTATATCGTAGGGCATTAGGGGAGGTGGTCTCGGACCATGTGGTCTCTGACTCTGTCGGGGGACCTTAGCTCTATCTCTATAGACGTATTAAGGGATGCTCGGGTAAGGCCTTAGATACATTAGATGGCATTAGGATTGGTTAGTTGCAAGTTCAATTTGCAAGCCCTCGCCTGGCTTACGTATTGGTATGGGTAGGGCATCAGGGGAAGTGTTAGTGGTGTATGATTCGGACACTTTAGCTCTATTTCTATTCTATGGTGGGGTGGATGTGGATGACAATGGTGATTGATCCATTGGGTGGGCTTACATACTCGTGTGTAAAGGTGCGGTAGCCACTAATCCTTTCTATAGCACAGTTACAAACTCATACCAAATCAAAGATATAAATTGAATGCATGTATATGTTTGTTGCATTGTTTTATTTTCTCACTGAGCTAGGTTGTGAGCTCACCCCACGATACTGTTTTCTTTTTAGTTTCTAATGATGCAGGTAATACCGTTGAAGACTACATGAATGCACCAACGTTTAGACACGTGGTCATGGATGTGCAAGTTGTGGAGGACGAATATGACTTGTCAAATGAGTGTTTCCACCGTGGTTACGCTTAGTGTTTTATTCCCATTTCTAGATACTTGTAATAGATGTTAATTATGTTTTGGTTACTTGGAGATAACTGGATTATTTAATTATTTATCATGTAGACTCTCAGTTCATTATTAATAAGACTTCTGCTATTTACTTTATTATCTCTGATTGATGTGGAATGTGTATTTGGTTTGGATTGTTGGCACGGTCTGACGAGATCCTGGCTTGATCCATTGATTCTTATGACAGTTCATCACACTTCTGATTCGTCCAGAATTGGGATGTGATAACTTTGTATCAGAGCACTAAGACTTTGCCGATCAAACCCGAATACATTCACGATTGCGTTTATGAATTAAGTTAGGATAAAATTAAAAGCTTTAATACAAACACACCATAAACACTTGTGTTGGTTGAGACAGAACTTAAATAAGACAATAATGTACATATAAAATGTGAAACCATATGTATATACAGACATAAGAAAAAAAATTTAAATGTATCCTGATAAATAAATAACATAGGGTACGGTCTATAAGTCGGACAGTTGCCTGAGTATACAAAGAATATAGTACAGTAGCAAGAAGGGAGCATCTGTAAAGCAAAAAAAAAAAAATTAAAACACCGAATGGATACTTAAAAGATGTGAAACTCGATGTATAACAGAGGAAGAAGAAAAATAGCTAGTAACGCCTAAATCCCTGCAGAGGTAAAGGGAAAGATCTCGGGCCAAATCCAATAGAGATAGGAGAACAATGGCCATACACCAAAAATAAAGGTAACTATAAAAGAAGATAAAGCTATACTCTTGGGTGACGTGGAGACTTGGAGTAAAATCTGTTACACACTGATCCATCGCCTGCGAGCATTAAGAAAAGGTTATAACTCAACCCCACTACTATCGGGTCAAGGATTGGTAATGAGAACCCATCTGAGTCGATGTCAAATAATGATAATCAGACTTGAGCAAGTCAAAGGGGTGAACAACCAAGCCACTCCAGCCAGTCTACTTAGACCACAAAATACCTTGGCCATGATTGGAACAAATCTAGTTTGGTAAAATGCAAGAGCAACAATAGATGATACCTGCTAAGTAAGTTACCATGGGAATCACTACCCAAGTTCCCAATGCTACACCAATACCTCCGGGTCAGACCAAATACAGTACCTGTTGGTAGCAACACTGTACCTCTAGCACATGTTAGCCATAACATAGTGCCTACCATATAGTAGGTCCTAGTAATGCACACCCCAATGCAAAAGCTTGGTGCACATCAAGCAGTGTATCAAGGTGGTTACCCTTATAAGCCACTTATGTATGGGATAACTGTCCCATGGTAGGATGATCCGGCAAGGATTGAGGAATATTTTATGAAGATGAAGCCTTAGACGTTTTCAGGAAGGGATCAAATCCATTGTGGCCATATAACTAGACAGGTCTATATAGGACGTGGTGTCATTGATTTACCCTTATGATTATAGAGGATGTACATACTTGATTTTAAATTCTAGTGCCGTGATAGGATTCCTGCTCAATTTAACCTGTCAATTAGAGTTATAGATATTGTTTCCTTAGAATTAGTTCTGATTATACCAATCTAAGCAACTCTCATGATCAACAATATAAATAGAAATATGAACTGAATGAACAATTAAAGGTTAATCATTTTGGATGTACATCTTTTTGATTTTATACCTAAGTTTATCGATGTACCAAAATTTTCTTCAGATTTACTCTTGTAGTGCCTTGACCAATGGCATTATATACATGATAAAACCTATAACCATGAGGCTAAGAGTTGTGAAACCTTTATTTTTCATGTATTTGGACTACCTTGCAACCAACAATCGTGGGTCCAATTCAATTTGTAATCGGTTCGATTACCATAGATTTACTACTGATCTTTTAAACCTAAGTTCACTAGATAAGACAAATGATCATCATCGTATCGAATTTAAAAGAAAGAAATGAATCGCTTTTGAAAAAACATTATGATTCTTACATTTCCTGACCTCCGTTGATAAGATGCTTGATTAATAAAGAAAATTATGGGAGACTATGTAATGGAGAATCTATTTAGAGATTACTAGATGAATGGATTGATTTATGGTCTGTAAAAGAGCGCATGAGTAAGAAGTGAAATCTATCAGGAGTAGCCAGTACAGAGTAGTTAGTGCTCGAACAGAGTTAAAGATGGCTATATCGGTATGAATCTTAATAAGGAATAAAATTTTTAAAAATATATCTAAGAATGGATACAAGGATGAAACCAAAAATGGTGGCATTGATAGTATTCAGATTAGTACAATTAATACTGAGTGATGTCCAATGTCGAGTGAGATAGTTAAGTAAAGACCAAGATAGTCTGACAGAATTATTAAAGATATAAACATATACCATAATGCTTAAGTAGACATGTTGGATATGTAGAGAGTAACCAATCAAAAGATGTTGTTCGGGATGTATGATAGAAAGATCAAGGTAGAGCAGCAGTAATAAAAGAGATTTAAGCTAATGAGTGCAATATGAGATTATTGGTGTAAGCTAATGAGCTTTTCGGGATATGAGATTATTGATGATAGTCTTTGAAAAACCATAAGAGATGAAGGACCTAGATGTGCTCTTAAGACCTTTATACCAGATTTTACTAGTTCAAGCCCTTTTAGACTAAATGTTGTATTAGGTGAGTGTTATAAACAATGTCTGAATCATATGGAAGGAGAGAATTTGGATACAACCTAATTCGACTTAAGATGGTAAACTTTGACGTCATCTTGAAGATGGACTGGTTGTTTCAACACTCTACAAAGTTGTTATGTGCATAGAAGAGGTTGTCATTCAAGAGCTAAGATGACACATAATTTAGTTTTGTTGAAAGCACATTGCCTAGGGAGCGAAAGCTTATCCTCTCTGCACTCAAGGCGATGAGATGTCTTAAAAAGAAAAGAGTTGAATATCTAGTATATGTGGTGGACATTACCAAAGAATCACCACAGATGAAAGATATAAGAGTAGTGCGTAAATTCCCTGATGTGTTTCCAGGAGACTTAACTGGATTGCCACCTGATTGTACCATCGAGTTTGTTATCAACTTGTTACCAAGGACGACACCTGTGTCTAAGGTACCCCATAGAATAGCTCCTACAAAGTTGAAGGAATTAAAGACTTAACTACGGGAGTTATTAGACAAAGGTTCTAATCAATCAAGTATTTCATCATGGAGAGCACCAGTGTGGTTCGTGAAGAAGGACGGTAGTGTTCGACTGTGTATAGACTATCGAGAATTGAACAAGCTCACGATCATGAATTGATACCTATTACCTCGAATAGATGACTTGTTTAATTAGCTGCAAGGTACAAAGGTATTCTCCAAGATTGATCTACATTTAGGATACCATCAATTGAAGATTAAGGTCAGCAACATTCAAAAGATAGCTTTCAGAATCAGGTATGGACATTATGAGTCCCTAGCCATGTCTTTTGGTTGGACCAATGCACCAACATCTTATATGGAGCTTATAAATCGAGTATTCCATGATATGTTGGACATGTTGGTCATAGTTTTCATAAACGATATTTTGGTTATTTTAAGAATGAAGCAACTCATACAACAGACCTTTGAGTAGCCTTACAACGACCAAGAAGGAAGAAGCTTTATGTCAAGTTCAAGAAATATACATTTTGGCTAAACCAGGTACAGTTCTTAGGTTTCGTAATGACGTCAAAAGGGATTAAAGTGGACCCCATTATGATAGAAGAAATCGTAGGGTAAGAAACACCTAAAAACATTGCAAAGATCAGAAGTTCTTGGGTTTAGCTGGTTATTACAGACGATTCATGGAGGACTACTCTAGAATCGCCGTGCCTCTTACCAAGCTAAGTAGGAATGAAAAAAGTTTATTTGGACTGATAAGTGTGAAGAAATATTTCTAGACTCTAAAAGCAAAGTTGATATCAGCTCCCATCTTGATCATTTCGGTACTAGGGAACCTTTTACCCTACACACCAATGCTTCTGGATTGGATCTAGGATGCGGGTTGATGCAAAGTGAACACGCGATTGCATATGCTTCAAGACAATTGAAGGAGCATGAGAAGAGTTACCCTACTCATGACTTGGAGTTAGCAGTTGTGATTCATGCAATCAATACTTGAAGACATGATCTATACGAAGAAGAACTTCAGATTAAATTGGATCACAAGAGTTTTACTTATCTCCTCACCCAGAAAGAGTTAAACATGAGGCTAAGAAGGTGGTTGGAACTCTTGAAGGATTAAGACTGCGATATTCAGTTTTACCTGGGAAAGGCTAATGTGGTAACTGAGGTTTTGAGCAAAAAGGAGAATTATGAAGTCTAAAGAAGGACCTAGCACAAATGCTACCTTGTGTTTCACAACAACAATTTCAGATTTAGAAGAAGAGCAATATAAAATAGAAACTCATGATGATCTGATTGAGCAAGAACTTATGGAACAATAAATTTTCGCTTGCGTTCACAGCGTTAAAGATCATCTCTGATTTGATGGACGAAGTAAAAGCATCAATTTTGTTAGATCCGTATCTAAGAACGGTGCAAGAAGATTTAGAGAAACAAAAATCTAACCCTGACTTACTTAGGATGTGGAAAGGTATACAGATACAGAGGTAGATTCTGAATACCTGAAGGAGAAGACTTTGACATCATGAAAAGGATGATGATAAGAGCCTATTGTACTCTATTGGAAAGGTATACAGATACATATTGGTACCTAGAGTACCAATATGTGTCATGACCTGAAGATTGTACTGATAAAGAGGAATGATAGCAGATGTGGCTTAGTGTGAGTTTCAGTGTCTAAATTGTCAGCAAGTAAAGGCTAAAAGACAAAGATTAGCAGGCTTACTACAACCACTATCAGAGCCAGTTTGGAAGTGGAACTGCATTACAATGGACTATGTCACCGGTTTACCATTGATTCCCAGATTGGTTGACGCAGTTTCGATGATTGTTGATCGCCTTATAAAGACAGCTCGTTTCATTGCTATACAATCTCAGTATACCTTGGAGCGGTTAGCAAGGTTGTATGCAAATAATATTGTCTGATTGAATGCTATGCCTGAGAGCATAGTGTTGGATAGAGGCTCATGCTTTACCTTGAAGTTCTTAGAGGGACTATAGAAAGCAATGGGAATAAAGTTGAAGTTTAGTACCGCATTTCACCTTTAAACCAATGAACTGTCGGAGCGGACTATACAGATCCTAGGAAGTATTCTCTGAGCCTATGAAATTGTTTTTTTAAAGGAGCTTGAGTTAAGAAGTTACTGCTGATTGATTTTGCTACCACGCTACCATATAGATGTTACCTATGAAGCATTGTATGGTTGGAAATGTCGAGCTCCTTTGTTTTGGAATAAAGTTAGTGAATGAAGAATTGTAAGACCTAAGTCTGTTGAAGAAACCTATCGAGTGGAAGACAAGATTAAAGAAAAGGGCCAAGACAGCTTAAGATTGTTAGAAGAGACACCAAGACCTCGAGACCGTAAGTGACAAAGTGTTCTTGATGATGTCACTTATGCATGGTTTGAAGCGGTTCAGCAAGAAGGGAAAGTTGTGTCCTATATATGTTTTGGACCTTATAAAATTTTGGAGAGATGTAAAAAAATTGTATATCAACTAGCGTTACCGCTGTCCATGTCTAGTATGCACGACATATTTCACGTGTCTTTACCAAAGGAGTATGTTAGAGAATCCATCATGGGTATTGACTGCGGATCCATTGGATTTGATAGAAGACTTAACTTTTGAAGTGGTACCAGTCTAGATCATCCATTGGAAGGTACAATATATCTGAAGCCGCGATATTTATTATGTGAAAGTAACCTAGCGAAGCCAAGACGTGGAAAAAATTACATGGGAAGAAGAAGACGCCATGTGGAAACAAAATCCTCACCTATTAAATTCGAAAGATATATCTAAATTTCTAGGATGAAATTTCTTTTGAGGATGGGAGAGTTGTAAGATCCGTGCATGTAAATTTTGAGGATGAAATTTCTTTTAAGGGTGGTGGAGTTGTAAGACCCGCACTCTATAAACCCGGTCTAACCTTACATTCTCTTGTCGTGATCAATCTTCCCATCATAATCGGCTCAAGTGGACTAAGAGTATGGAAAAACCACAAGATTAGGTAAGTAATAAGTCAAATTTAGTTGGTGTGATTGACTATTTAAGTTTGTGTGAAAGCAACCAGTTAAAAACAAAAAACCAGTAAATTTTGATCGTGTGGTCGCATTTTTGAGGGGTGTGGTCGACCACATGAGACCACACACATGAGACCGCACAACTTGTGGTCACATATTTTGGATGTATGGTCGACGGATTCTGCGATCGCACGTGCTACGGCATGATGTTGAGACCAACTCCGAGTTTTAGAAACTTACCAAATCTTTAGGGATCTCTTTCCTAATTAAAATGAGATTCTATATGAAGGTTTTTCTCTATATAAAGGACATCCCTTAGCCTCTTTCACTCTTTTAGAACCCAAATTGAAACTCTAAACCTAAAAGAGAAAGAGAGAGGAAGAGAAGGAGAGGAAAGCTTTGGGAAAGGTTTTACAGAGAAGAATTCTATCTCTTTACAGCAAGCTTAAGGTATAAACTTGTCTTTGTAAAGCTAGATCAGATATGATAGGTTCCTTTTCATCAAGTTGATGTGTTGAATCTAATGTAATGATTTTGGTTATGGAATTTATAAGGAAAACCATAAGATAATAGGTTAGGAATAATTGATAAGGATAAACTGTGATTAAAGTCTATGGAATGATCTTAGGGTGAATCCCATTGATAAGCCAAGAGGAGGAACTTGTATGAGAAGTAAAAATCAACCAAACTTCGTATAGTCGCAGCTATGGTAGACCATAGGGTGACCAGAGAATTGACCACAGCTATTCGGGAAGTTTCCCAGAATCATGTGGTCTCATGCTATGGTCGCATGACATGCGACCATAGGGGTCAACCACACAATGTGTGGTCGCATATATTGAGACCACATGTTCTACCACACGACAACAACAAGTATATTTTGAGACCAGACAAGATTTTCGACTACTGTAACTTGCTAAACTTGAACCCTAACTTAAAATTCATAAATTTCTTAGGTTCCCAAGTAATTCAAAAGTGATTTTAAAGGCTTGGAGGAAATTGAACATCGTTAAAAGGTGAGAGAACAAGACCTAAACTAATTGGTTAATAACAAACTATTTTTATTTTATTAAGTCCAATGTCATGATTAATTCTATGCTTGTTTGCTTATAATGTGCATTTTACATGTTATCCAATACTACTATTATATTCTACTCATGTATATTTATTTTTGTCTATTTATAACATGATGATGATGATGATGCTAGGAATAGGCATGTGATTGTATGTGTAGTTAATGTGCTGGATGGGAGTGAAGCATCAGGGGGAGGACATGGCATTGTGATTCAGCCTGGTCACCAGACTCTAGCTCTATCTCTACTCAAGTCTTACCCAATGACATAGTCGTATCGCCATTATCTTAGCAGAACTATTACGTCATAGGACATCAGGGGAGGTGGTCTCGGACCGTATGGTCTCGGACCATGTGGTCTCTGACTCTATCAGGGGGCCTTAGCTCTATCTCTATGGACGTATTGAGGAAAGATGGGGTAAGGCCTTGGATACATTGGATGACATTAGGATTGGTTAGTTGCAAGCCCAATTTGCAAGCCCTCGTCAGTAGGAGCTTACGTGTTGGTATGGGTAGGGCATCAGGGGAAGTATTGGCAGTGTGTGATCTAAACACTTTAACTCTATCTCTATTCCATGGGGGGGGGGTGGATGTGGAAGATAATGGTGTTTGTTCCATTGGGTGGGCTTACACACCTGTGTATAGAGATGCGGTGGCGACCAATCCTTTCTATAGCACAGTTGCAAACTTATACCAGACTAAATATATAAATTGAATGCATGTATATGTTTATTGCATTGTTTTGTTTTCTTATTGAGCTAGGTTGTGAGCTCACCCCATGATACCATTTTCTTTTTGGTTTCTAATGATGCAGGTAATACCATTGAAGACTACATGAAGGCTCTAATGTATAGACACGTGACGGTTATGGATGTGCAAGCTGTGGAGGATGAATATGACTTATCAAGTGATTGTTTCCACCGTAGTTACATTTAGTATTTTATTCCCATATTTAAATACTTGTAATAGGTGTTAATTATGTTTTGATTACTTGGAGATACCTGGATTATTTAATTATTTATCATGTAGACTCTCAGTTCATTATTAATAAGGATTTCGCTATTTACTTTATTATCTCTGATTAATGTGGAATGTGTATTTGGTTTAGATTGTTGGTATGAGATCTTGGCTTGAACCGTTGGTTCTTATGATAGTTCATCACACTTCTAGTTCGTCTAGAATTGGGGTGTGATAGCTACGATTAAGTGCGGCGCAGGTGCATGGTAACAGTTTGAAAGATTTTATTTCTCTTAATTTCATTGGCTGAACTTCAAACTGCCATAACTTTGTCATATGAGCTCCAAATCGGACAGTGCAACTTGCATTTTCTATATTTTTGGATTCTCTATCTATTGGGCAATGTTGGGAGTCGTAAAAATGCTGAGAAAAATCAAAAAGAGGGTTTTAAAGCTATACAGAGGGTTTCTCTAGGGTTTTATGCCCTGTGGGAAGATTAATCACCAACTACCTCTTCTCTGTGCATCAATGGAGTGCTAAATCCCTGTAAGAGGTCGGTAAAATTTTTATTTTTATATTCATGATGATTATGGGTTGTGTAGAAGAGATTGGAAGCCTGTGAGCAAGGTGTGCTTTGTGAATCAAGTTCTGCCATCATTGAAGACTATTGAAGGTTCTTGAGAGTAGTGTGGAGCTCTAAAACATATTGTTGGCCATTAAAAAATAATTGATTGTGAGATTTTCTCATTCCCTATTTTTTATTGTTTTCTATGCATTGTATGCTAGCATAGGTGAAAAAAAAAAATAGAATACCTATCTAGTCTGTGGGTTTCATTGTCGGACAATTCTATAGGCCCAAAAATATTGTTTTTGTATTATGTTCAGTGGGTGCTGGACACTGGCTGTCATAGCCTGAATCTTGGCATTGTTTGCCCTCTCAGTTTTATGCTGGCAAAATCTAAGGTTAGTATCCTTGTCTGTAAGAGACTAAAAGCTGAGTATTGAGTAAATACGGAGTCCGTTGGACATTACTCCGTAGACTAGCCATCACATACTGTGGTGGTGAACCATGTAATATCTTTGTATTCCTTGTTTTGCTTTTTGGTATATTTTGAAGTGTGTGGAATGACTTGCAGGGTGGGTGACAAATTTGATAGACCTGACCACTGAGTGGTAGCGAGGTAGATTTGCATGCGCTTGTTTGTGTGTGAAAAATTAGATCTCCATAAGCTCTGGGCAGCAGTGAAATTATCAGGAAAAAATTTCAAATACTAATTCACCCCCCCTCTCAGTGTCATATCAAGTTCATCATGGGGTTGGAAGGGTTATGATGGTAATAATACGAATTGAGCTGGCCAAGATAAGAGAAAATGGAGTTATGAGGTGCCAGTACAAAGTGTGCCTAAGTTCATAAAATATTTCAACGATTTGACTTTGGTTGTTGGGGCCTATTTATAAAGCTTGGTGGTGCTGACGTCATTGACTGCTTTTGGAGTACAACATCAAAATTCTTATGGTCGATTTTACCCCTGGTTTTTGCTGGTAATGACAGAGAGGCCTCATGAACGGTTATATTGTGGATAGTCATTCCTACCCTTGAGGGGATGAGTTTTGGTGCTTTCTACTTGTCGCGCCTCCATTAAATGATATTATTTATACCCAATAGATGGTACTGCCAAAATTTTGGAACTCGAGGCAACCAATTAACTCTATTAGACATCAATATGGCTAAGACTACCAAATTGACATGTCTATAGATGGTTATAAAGTGCTGAGAAGGAAAAGGATTTATGTGCTGATTCTATTTTGTACTGTCTTAGTTGAGTGCCTTCTTGGCATCAAAAGCTTAAAAGCCTGTAGGTTGTGGTGTCAATCGATTGATCTCAGTCGGGTTTAATCGGTCCCCATGTCAGACCCATACTCCACTAACCCGGTCTAACCTGGTTGATGTGTCGTGACAGGTCTTCCCATCATAATCGGATCGGGCAAACCAACCAAATGACGAACCACAAAGCCAGGTATGGAAAACTGTTGACTCAAAGCTTGTCTAATCGGATAACTTAAGTTGTCCAATCTGCGTGTTAGGTGACCAGTCAAACTCAGAATAGGACTCCGAGTTTTAGAAAGTTTCCTAATTTTGAGAGATTACTCTCCTAATTGGGAGAGGATTTTGTATAGAGGTTTCTTCTCCATATAGAGGACCTCCCTTCATTTTCTCTAACTCTTTTGATCACTCACAAACCCTAAAAGTGAGAGAGAGAGTTGACAAGAAGGCTGGGAGAAGAAGAAAGCTTGGGAAGAACTCACCGTCGATTTCTAGTAGTCTTCATCGAGAGACCAACGACAAGCTCATAACTTTGGTAACTAGGTTAGCGTATATATGAGTTTAGGTTCACAGCCTTCAGGGGCGGTGATCTAATTCTACTATAGAATGCATCGCATAATGAACGTCGTTAGGGTTGTATGGTTTTAGGATTTTAGTGAAACCTAACCCTAATGTGTTCTTAACCTTAGAATATTGTAGGATAAACCCTAAAAAGAAGTCAAAGAGTCAACTCTGAAGGAAATTAGACTAGAAGACAACCTGGAGGATGCTTCAAAGGTTGCCCAGTCTATGTTGTTTGGAAGCACCAAGAGAGGGACCTGACAAGCTACCGCATAATCTTAGGAAGCATCTCAGGGTTGTCTGGTCGTACATTATACAGTGTCGAACAATCGATTGGACAATGTCTGGAAGGGCTATTTGCCAGACCGGACAATCAGTTTAATCACTGTAAAACTGTCAGAACAGAACCCTAACCTAATTCTTATAATCTTATAGGATTGGTACTCAAGCAAAGTTGATTTCAAGGTCTTAAAGAAATTCAACGAACACTCAACAGGTGAGGGACAGGACCTAAATTAATTAGTTAATAACAAACTATCATGTTTATTGTTTATTTTGATGTTCTGTTGTTTGTGCATATAACATGTCATCCAATAACTATTTATACTATTCATGTATATTTAATTATACTTCTGTATGCTGATGATGATGAGGATAGGCATGTGTTTGTGTGTGGTTGGTGTATTGAGTGGGGAGAGGTGATAGCCTCAAACCATTCACTGCACTAACATCGTCGTATCGTTGTTACCTTAGGAGACTTGGTACGTCATAGGATATCAGGGGGAGTGATGGCGGTGTGGGCCGTAGCTCTGCCAATGGACTCTAGCTCTATATTTGTGTCGTATTGAAGGATGCTGGGGTAAGACCTTGGATACACTTTGATGACATCTAAGATTGGTTAGTGATGAACCTAGTTTGCAAGCCCTTGCCAGTAAGGGTATACGTATTGGTATGGGATAGGGTAACAGGGGGGATGCTGGCGGTGTGTGATCCATTGGGCTCTAGCTCTATCTTTATCTTGTAGTGAGTGTTGAAGGGCAACATCGATTTTGGTGGGTGCCTAACCGGTGGTTGTGCTTCCACTCTCGTGTATGGAGGTGTGGTGGCTACCTATCTTTGCCATAGCATATTGTAAACTTAAACCAGACCAAAGAGTTAAATGTTACATCATGCATATGTTTGCTGCATTATTTTGTTTCTCACTGAGCTAAGTTGTGAGCTCACCCTACGATATCGTTCTCTTTTGGTTAAATTTCATCTACACCCCATCAAGGATTGTTAACATCATCTACACCCACAAGATTGCAGAAACATCACCTAGGTCCACTTAACTGACAGAAATCAGTAAAATTATTGAAATATAGTTTTACCCCTCATTTCCCTTCTCTTCTTCTTCCTCACATTCTGCACTTGTGATATCCTTTAATTGGTTTCTGTCCATACTTCCTCCATGAGTACTAGTCGGTTGGGATATTGGCCATCTTCAAGCTGATTGCAGGGACTCTGACCACTCTCTTTACCCTCGATTTCCTGTTTTATTAGATTGTAATAGATTTAGCCCCTTTCTTTCATGGTTTTATAAATTTTCTACAATAACCCATAAGATCACAAAAGAGAAAGGAGAAAACAAACCTCCGCTTCGAGCAATCGCAACGGCTAGAAGAGGTTCCGCATTTACCAGCGGCGTCGTTGGAGGAGCTGCACTTCCTCTTAAACGAAGAAGAACTCAGAGGAGGCCGACCAGCAGAGGAAACCTGAGAGAGATTCGTAATCTGAAACGTCGAGGATGAGGAAGGCTGCTTACTATCTGTGTCGCCGGTCAACGACGACATGAAAGAATTTACAACGGAAATAATTGGAGAAGCACTAAAACTAATGGTTGCCGTCGATTCCTTTCTCTCGAGAACCCCATTTTTCATTTTCGTTCTCTTTACTCTAAGGGTAGTATTGTCCATGAAATATTTTATTTCAGCTGATGTCAGCATTTAACAGAAATCAACTAACGGAGTGGACTTCTTTGATTACCACAGCCAAAGTTTTGGGACCTAGGTGATGTTTTTACATTCTTGTGGGTGTAGATGATGTTAACAATCTTTGATGGGGTGTAGATGAAATTTTTTCTTTTCTTTTTAATTGATGATGTAGGTACTACTGTAGAAGATTTTATTAATGCGTCGTCGTATGGACACGTAATGACTATAAATGTGTAAATGATGGAGGACGAGCATGATTCTTCATGTGAGTGTTTCCATTGTGTTTATCTTTAGATTATTTCTGTATTTTTGGTTAAGAACTTGTAAAGGATATTTATTATGTTTGATCAACATCGAGATAATTGGTTTAATATTTATTTATCATGGAGACTCTCAGTGTCACACCCCAATTCTGGACTAACCAGAATGATGTGATGGACCGTCAATAAATCAACGGTTCAATCAGGATCACGTATAGGCTATGCCAACCATGTTAAACCAAAACACATTCCACATTAATTAGAGATATTAAAGTAAATAACGGAAATCTTATTAATAATGAAATGAAGTCTAATCATGATAAATAATTAATATTTCCAGTTATCTCCAAGTAACCAAAACATAATTTAATACATATTACAAATATCCAAATACGAAAGTTAAACACTAAGCGCATCCATAGTTGAAACGCTTGCTTAATGAATCATAATAGTCCTCCACAGCTTGCTCATCTATAGCCGCCACCTGTTCATATATTGGCATATCCACATAATCTTCAATCATAATACCTACAACATCAAAAACTAAAAAGAATTACGCGCGCGAGGGTCAGCTCTCTAACTTGAGCTCAGTGAGTAAACAAAACAATGCAACAAACATATGCATGCATTTAATTCATATCTTTGGTCTGGTTTTTAAGTTTAAAATGTGTTATAGAAAGGTTTGGTGGCCACCGCACCTCTATACACGAGTGTGTGAAGCCGTTTAATGGATTAAACACCATTGTCGTCCCACATTTACCCATCATGGAATAGAGATAGAGCAAAAGTGCCCGGATTAAACACCGCATAACACTTCCTTGATGCTCTACCCATACTAACACGTAAGCCCTATTGGCGAGGGCTTGCAAACTGGGTCGCAACTAACCAATCCTAATGCCAAACAGTGTAACCAAGGTCTCACCCCAGCATCCCTCAATACGTCCATAGAGATAGAGCTAAGGCCCCCCGGCAGATTCGAAGACCACACGGTCGGAGACCACCTCCCCTGATGCCCTACGACGTAATAATTCTGCTAAGGTAATGGCAAGACTTGAGTAGAGATAGAGCTAGAGTTTGGTGACGAGGTCAAAGACCATCATGCCACGTCCTCCCCCTGATGCTCGACTCACATCCAACACAACAACCACACACATACATTCACACGCCTATTCCTAGCATCATCATCATCATCATGTTATAAATAAACGGAATTAAATATGCATGAACAGTAATAGCAGGAATATTAGATGACATGTGAGATGCACATTACAAGCATACAAGCATAGAATCATTCATGGCATTGGACTCAATAAGTAAAACAGTTTGTTATTAGCCAATTAGTTTAAGTCTTGTTCCCTCACCTTTGGTCGATGATTGTTCCTCGTCCAAGCTTTGTAAATCACTTTTAAACCACTTGAAAACCTAACAAATTTATAGATTTTAAATTAGAGTTTATTTCCATCAATTCAGACTTTCAAAAACTGAGTGGTCGCAGGTGCGACTGCACCTGTGGTCTCAGTTTCTGTGACCACAGGGTGTGGGGTCGATATGTGTGGTCGCATATCATGCGACCACACATGCGACCACACCCTCCCTGGAACTTTCCCGAGGGTCTGTGGTCAATATGTGTGGTCGCATATCATGCGACCACACATGCGACCACACCCTCCCTGGAACCTTCCCGAGGGCGTGTGGTCGATCATATGTGTCTCATGTGGTCGATCAAACTGCGACCACACGAGTGATGGTCGATTTTTCCACT
Source organism: Protea cynaroides (assembly GCA_028583415.1). Taxonomy (NCBI): domain Eukaryota; kingdom Viridiplantae; phylum Streptophyta; class Magnoliopsida; order Proteales; family Proteaceae; genus Protea; species Protea cynaroides. The sequence continues at coordinate 62,556,998 of CM053268.1, read as the reverse complement.
CTCAACTCAATTTCTTCATGTTTTGATTCTTTGGCTTATCATCATGATCCTTCCTATGATTGTTCTATGGCTTAAAATTTACATTTTTACATAATCCATCATCCTAATAGATTCCCTCCATGGATCTCTTAGAATTTGTCCATGGTTTTATGATTGGGATCTCACTTTGAAGCATTATCTCCTTCATGATCTATTCTAGGCATTCAACTGATATGGGGAATGTTTCATACCTTAAACTTGTTGAAGATTCAGAGTTCTCTCTGAAATTCCTCCTCTTAGTCTTCCTCTTCAATTCTCCTTCTCTTCCTCCTCCTTTCTTTCTCTCTCTTTTGGTTTGAGTTCTAAAAGAATGAAAGAGGCTAAGGGACGTCCTATATATAGAGGAAAACCCTCCATATAAAGTTCTACTTAGATTAGGAAAGAACCCCCTTCGGATTAGGACGGTTTCCTAATCATGGAGTCAGTTTGACTTCGTGTGGTTACACGTGGGGTCGCATAACCCGTCGACCACATGGCCAAAAACTGCGACCACACGTCCCAGACTCCAGTGGTCGTATTATTTTGAGGTGTGGTCGACCACACCTGTTTAGGTATGCGACCACACACTCCTAAATAGATGATTTTGGGTTCAAATTTCATACCTAGCCTTGTGGATTCTTCACGCACTTGGTCCTCTTAGGCTGATTATGATGGGAAGACCGGTCACAACATGAGAATGTAAGGATAGACCAGGTTCGTGGCATGCGTGTCTTACAACTCCACCACTCTTAAAAGAAATTTTATCCTCGAAATTTGCATGTACGAATCTCACAACTCCCCCATCCTTAAAAGAAATTTTGTCTTCAAAATTTGAATTTACTTCGGAGTCAATAGGTGGGAATACTGTTTCCGCATTGCATCTTCTTCCCATCTTGGCTTCGCCAAGTTACCTTCATATAATAATTATCCCAGCTTCTTTGGAGATGTTGTACCTTCCAACCAGTGAACTAGGCTGATACCACTTCAATAGTTAAATCTTCTATCTAATCCAGTGGATTAGTGGTCAATACCTTTGACATAGATCTCCAACGTACTTCTTCAATAGAGACACGCAAAATACGTCATGCACACTAGACATGGACAGCGGTAACGTTAGTTGATATGCAACTTTTTTACATCTCTCCAAAATTTTTATGAGGTCCAAAACATATATAGGACACAACTTTCTCTTCTTGTTGAACTACTTCAAACCATACATAAGTGATATCTTCAAGAATACTTTGTCACTTATGGCGAACTCGAGGTCTTGGTGTCTCTTCTGACAAACTTGAGCTATCTTGGTCCTTTTCTTTGATCTTGTCTGCCACTCGACAGGTTTCTTCAATAGACTCAGGTCTTATAATTCCTTATTCTCCGACTTTATTCCAAAACAAAGAATTCGACATTTCTACCATACTATGCTTTATAGGTGACATCTACATGGTAGCTTGGTAGCAAATTCAATCTACGATAACTTCTCAACTCAAGCTCCTTGAAATCAATTTCACAAGCTTGGGGCATGTCTCTTAGGATCTGTATAGTCCGCTCCGACTGTCCGTCGATTTAAGGTAAAATGCGGTACTAAACTTCAACTTCGTTCCCATTGTTTTCTGTAGATCCTCCCAAAACTTTGAGATAAAGCATGAGCCCCTGATCGACACTATGCTCTCAATCATATCATTCAATCTGGCATTATTATCCACGTATAGCTTAGTTAGCTGCTCCAAACCACACCGAGGTCATATAGCAATGGAATGAGCTATCTTCATAAGGTGATCAACAATCACCCAAACTGCATCAATCGATCTAGGAGTCAGTGGCAAATCGGTGACATAGTTCATTGTAATGCAGTTTCACTTCCAGAATGGCTCCGATAGTGGTTGTAGTAAGCCATGTTGGTCTTTGTCTTTCAGCCTTTACTTGCGGATAATTCAGTTACTGAAACATGCATTTAGCCACAACTACTTCCATTCCCTTCCACCAAAATAATCTCTTCATGTTTCGGTATATTTTGTACTTCTAAGATGTATCCAATACTGAATAGAATGGGCTTTTAGCATTATCTTGTATCTATGATCAGCGTTTTTTACTTCAGGTATGCATAATCATCATCTGTATCTCAGGACCTTTTCGCATCCGAAGTAAGTCAAGATTAGGTTTTTCTTTCTCTAAATCTCCTTGCACCGCTCTTATATACGGATCTAACAAAATTGCTACTTTTACTTCATCCATCAATTCAGAGATGATCTTTAATACCACAAGCGCAGCCGAGGAACTATTGCTCCATAAGTTCATCCATAAGTTCTTTCTCAATTGGATCATCACGAGTTTCTATTATATGTTACTCTTCTTCCAATCTGAATTTGTTGCTATGAAACATAAGACAACATTTATACTGGGTCTTTCCTCGGACTTCATAATTCCCTTTTTGCTTAAGGCCTCAGCTACTACATTAGCCTTGCTCAAGTGACACTGAATATTGCAGTCTTAATCCTTCAACTGTTCTAACCATCTCCTTAGCTTCATGTTCATCTCTTTCTGGGTGAAGAGATAAGTAAGACTCTTGTAATCCAATTTAATCTGAAATTCTTCTCTGTATAGATAAGTCTCCAAGTCTTGATTGCATGAATCACAGTTACTAACTCCAAATCATGAGTTGGGTGATTCTTTTCATGCTCTTTTAGTTATCTTGAAACATATGCAATCCCTTGTTTAACTTACATCAACCCGCATCCTAGATCCAATCCGAAAGCTTCAATGTATAGCGTAAAAGGTTCCCTTGGTACCGGAACGATCAAGATAGGAGCTGATATCAACCTTGTTTTTAGAGTTTGGAAATATTCTTCACACTTGTCAGTCCAAATAAACTCTTCTACCTTCCTGGTTAGCTTGGTAAGAGGTATTGCGATCTTAGAGTGGTCCTCCACAAATCGTCTGTAATAACCAGCTAAACCCAAGAAACTTCTGATCTTTGCAATGTTCTTTAGGTGTTTCTCACCATATGATTACTTCTATCTTACTGGGGTCCACTTTAATCCCTTTTTATGATGCTACGTGACCTAAGAAGATCACTTTGTTTAATCAGGTCTCATATTTCTTGGACTTGGCATAAAGCTTTTCCCTTCTCAGCTATTGTGAAGCTGATCTAAAATTTGTTATAGGACTTTTTTCGTCTTTGAAATGAACCAATATATAGTCTATGAAACTATGACCGATGTGCCCAACATATCATGAAACACCCGGTTCATAAGCTCCATAAAATATGCTGGAGCACTGGTTAATCCCAATGATATACCTAGGAACTCATAATGCCCAATCCCGGTTCTAAAAGCTGTCTTTGAGATATCGCTGTCTAAATTCTTCAGCTGATGATATCTTGACTGAAGATCAATCTTAGAGAATACCTTTGCACCTTGCAACTGATTAAACAAGTCATCGATCTGAGGTAATGGATATCGGTTCTTGATCGTAAGCTTATTCAATTTTCGGTAGTCTATACATAGCCGAACTCTACCGTCCTTTACCATGAATAGCACTGGCTCCCCGTGATGAAATGCTTGACTGATTAGAAAATTTGTCTAATAACTTTTGTAGTTGAGTCTTCAATTCCTTCAACTTTGTATGAGCTATTCTATAGGGTGCCTTTAATACATGTGCCGTCCCTGGTAACAAGTCGATAACGAACTCGATTGCACAATCAGGTAACAACCCAAGTAAGTCTCCTGGAAATACATCAGGGAATTTATGCATCACATCAATATCTTCCTTCTGTGGTGCTTCATTAGTAACCTCTACCACATATACCATATATCCAACTCCTTCCTTTTCAAGGCATCTCTTCACCTTAAGTGCAGAGAGGATAAGCTTTCGCTTCCTAAGCAATATGCTTCCAATAAAATCAAATTATGTGTCATCTTTGTTCTTAAATGATAACCTCTTCTATGCACAAAACAATTTTGTAGAGTGTTGAGACAACTAGTCTATCCCCAAGATGACGTCGAAGTCTACCATCTCAAGTAGAACTAGGTTGCATCTCAATTCTGTCCATCCACACGATTCGAACATTGTTCATAACACTCACCTATGCAACATTTAGTCCAAAAGGGCTTGAACTAGCCAAATCTGGTATAAAGGTCTTGATGGCACGTCAAATCCCCTTTTACCTCTTAGTTTTTCAAAGACTGTTGTCAATAATCTCATATTGCACTCATTAGCTTACATCTTTTTTATCACTGCTGCTTTACCCTGATCTCTCTATCTTATACCTCGAAAAGTATCTTGTGATTGTTACTCACTTCATATCCCAAGTTTACCTATAAGCATTAGGGTATATACTTATAAATTCATTAATTTAGCCAAACTCTTTTGGTCTTTTGTTAATCATCTCACTCGACATTGGGCATAACTCAGTATTACTTGTACTAATCCAAATACTATCAATGCTACGATTTTTGACTTCATCCTTGCATCCACTCTTAGATTTGTCTTTAGAAATCTTCTGCCTTGTCAAAATTCATACCGATATAGACATCTTTAATTGTACTTGAGTGCTATCTATTTCTTTATTGGCTGCTCTTGATAGTTCCCACTTTTTGCTCATGCACTCTTTTATAGACATGACTCATATCCATCTATCTAGCAATCTTGAAATAGATTCTCTACTACTTCGTCTGAGGTTTCTTAGCTATATAGATTATTCTGAATTCAATCATCTTCCTTCCAATAATTCCCTTATCACTAAATATCTTTATCAACAAAGGTCAGGGAGTGTATGAATCAGAATGTTTATCCAAAAGCAATTCATTTCCTTCTTCCAATTTCAATATGATGACGAACACTTGCTTTATCTAGTGAACTTAGGTTTAAAGGATCAGGAGTAAATCTATAGTAATCGAACCAACAACCAAGGACCGTTAGTTGCAAGGTGGTCCAAATACATGGAAGCAGAGGTTCTACACCTCTTAACCTCATGGTTATAGGTTCTATCGGGTATATAATGCCATTGGTCAATACATTACAAGAGTAAATCTAGATAAAGTTTTGATACGCCAATAAATCAGGTATAAATCAGAAAGATGTACGTTTAAAATGATTAAACTCATAACTGATCATTCAGTTTATATCTCTGTTCATGTTGTCGATTATGAGAGTAGCTTAGATTGGTATAATCAGGACTAATTCTAAAGAAACAATATCTATAACTCCAATTGACAGGTTGAATCAAGAAGGTATTCTATCAAGGTACGGGAATTAGAATCAGGTATGTGCATCCTTTATAATCATAAGGGTATGTCAATGATGCACCACATCCTATATAAACCTGTCTAGTTATATGACCATAATAAATTCGATTCCTCACTAAAACGTTTGAGGCTTCATCTTCAGGAAACATTCCTCAATCCTTGTCGGATAATTTTGCCATGATGCAGCTATCCCATATATCGGTGGCTGATAAGGGTAACCACCTTGATACATTGTTTGTAGTGCACCAAGCTTCTACACTGAGATGTGCATTACTAAGACTTGTTGTATGGTAGGCACTGTGTTATAGCTAACAGGGGCTGGAGATAGTGTTGCTACCAACTGGTATCATACTTGATTTAACCCAGAGGTGTTGGTGTAGCATTGGCAACTTGGATAGTGATTTCCATGGCAACTTGCATAATCGGTCTCATCTGTTGTTACTCTTACATTTTCTCAGGCCAAGTTTATTACAATCGTAGTCAAGGCACTTGTTAGTCCAGGTAGATTGGCTAGAGTGACCTGGTTGTTCACTTCCTTTGATTTACTCCAATCTGATTATCATTATTTATCATCTGCTCAGATGAGTTTTTACTATCCATTCTCGACCCAGATAGTGGTGGGGTCAAGTTACAACCTCTTCTTAATGCTCAGCGGGCAATGGATCAGTGTGTGGTGGATCTCACTCTGAGTCTCCACGTCACCCAGGAGTATAGCCTTATCTTCTTTTATAGTTACTTTCATTTTTGGTGTATGGCCATTGTTCTCCTATCTCTGTTGGATTTGGCCCGAGATCTTTCCCTTTACCTCTGTAGAGATTTAGGCATTACTAGCCATTTTTCTTCTTCCTCTGTCATACATCGAGTTTCACATCTTATGGGTACCAACTTGGTATTCTAATTTTCTGCTTTATAAATGCTCCCTTTTTGCTACTGTACTATATCCTTTGTATACATAGACAACTGCTCAACTTATAAATCATACCCTATATTATTTGTTTATCAGGATACATTTAGATTTTCTTTTTCTGTTTGTGTATACATATAGTTCCACCGTTTATATGTACGTTATTGTCTTATTTAAGTTCTGTCTCAACCAATACAGGTGCTTATGGTGTGTTTGTATTAAAGCTTTTAATTTATCCTAACTCAGTTCATGAACTCTAGTGGAAGTATTCAAGTTTGATGGGCAAGGCCTGAGAGCTTTGATTCTAAGTTGTCACACCCCAATTCTAGACTAACCAGAATGATGTGATGAACCGTCAATAAACTAACGGTTCAACCAGGATCTCGTATAGGCTATGCCAACCATGTTAAACCAAAATACATTCCACATTAATCAGAGATATTAAAGTAAATAACAGAAATCTTATTAATAATGAACTGAGGTCTAATCATGATAAATAATTAATATTCCAGTTATCTTCAAGTAACCAAAACATAATTTAATACATATTACAAATATCAAAATACAAAAATTAAACACAAAGCGCATCCATAGTTGAAACGCTCGCTTAACGAATCATAATAGTCTTCCACAGCTTGCTCATCCATAGCCGCCACTTGTTCATATATTGGCGTGTCGACATAATCTTCAACCATAATACCTATAACATCAGAAACTAAAAAGAATTGCGTGCGCGAGGGTCAGCTCTCCAACTTGAGCTCAGTGAGTAAACAAAACAATGCAACAAACATATACATGCATTTAATTCATATCTTTGGTCTGGTTTTTAAGTTTGTAATATGCTATAGAAAGGTTCGGTGGCCACCGCACCTCTATACACGAGTGTATTAAGCCGTCCAATAGATCAAACACCATTGTCATCCCACATGCACCCATCATGGAATAGAGATAGAGCTAAAGTGCTCAGATCAAACACCGCATAACACTGCCCCTGATGCTCTACCCGTACCAACACGTAAACCCCTATTGGCGAGGGCTTGCAAACTGGGCTCGCAACTAATCAATCCTAATGCCAAACAGTGTATCCAAGGCCTCACCCCAGCATCCCTTAATACGTCCATAGAGATAGAGCGAAGGCCCCCCAGCAGAGTCAGAGACCACACGGTCCAAGACCATCTCCCCTGATGCCTTACGATGTAATAGTTCTGCTAAGTGGACTCTACCACCCCGTCAATTCTGTTCCACTTAATCCCTCTTTCATGGCCACATATCTTTCCGGCTAAGGAATGGGAAATCTTTCTCCTGTTACATGAATCAAATGTTTCATTTCATCCGGGAAAAGCCATCTCTTTCTCAACAATGTCTTTGTCATTTGATCCAATAGCGTTCCGTTAGATAGGAACAGATTTGATAAATCCGATAACTCTCGGATGGAGTATTAAACGGAAAGATCCATTAGATAATGAACTATTGGTTCTAAGCCATCTCGCGATGAATCAACAATCAAGTGCTTTCTTGCGTATTCTTGATGAACCATATATATAGATGTATGAGGATTTGTTTGGGAAGTAAGAAGCCCCTTTGACATCTCTTCATCTGCAAAGAATTCTCGACGTGAAAACACGAGACAAAGGGCTGATCTTTGAATAGAAAAAGAATGGATCTGCAGGGTCCCAAATGAATTGGCTTATTCGAAAAAAGCCTTGTTCTTTGGAAGATCTATCTCGTGTCTGGTACTGCATGGTTCCACTCTGCAAGAACTCCGAATCATTCTCTTGAAGCTCATCCTCTTTATGATAAATGATCCGCTTGCCCCAAAATGACCCTGGCCCAATAGGGAAATCCCAATTCATATGGGCCTTCTCATATAGATAGATATAGGATCTATGGGGCAATAACTAAGAGTACATTTTGTGCAACAGCCCTTCCAATCCATGCACCGTCAATTTATAGGGAATCAATTATAGACACAACAATTATCCGTCTCTTCATAGACAAACTTGAGATTTGCGGTCGGGCGCAGGGGCGGGGGGGGGTTCTGGGGCTTTTTTTCCTGGAGGAACAAGGGGGGAGTTGGCCTCGGGGGGGTTTCATTCCCCTCTCCCCCCCCAAAAAGAAAGGACAACGTTTTTCCTCAAGCCCCAAACTCCTTGGGGGGGGGTTCGTTCCCCTACTCCATTGGGAAGGAAAAGGAGAGGTCTATTTCATTATAATCCATCCATATCCCAATTCCATTCATTTAATATCCCTTTGGGTTTTTTTTACAGAAGAGGTGTTGTTTTTTTTTTTTTTTTTTTTTTTTTTTTTTTTTTATTTAAATAAAAAATTATAAAAAAAAAAATAAAAAAAAAAAAAGAGAAAAAAAAAAAAGAGGTTGAGTTATTATTTTTTTTATTTTTTTTTTAAATTTTAATTTTTTATTATAAAAATAATAAAATTTTTGGATAGTGTTGGGGATAAATTAAAATAAAAATAATTTTTATTTTTTGTATTGATAGGTATAGTTTTGGGGTTGGTTTGGGGGTTTGTTTTGTGGTTTGGGGGTTGGTTTTTTTTTTTTTTGTGTTTGGGTTTGTTTTTTTTTTTAATTTATTAACATTTTTGAAACAAAAATTAGTCATTAAATCCCTTGTTTCAAAGAGAGGAGGATGGGTTATTCACATTTCATTTGATGGTCAGAGGCGAATTGAAAGTTAAGCAGTGGTAATTCTAAAGATCCCCCGGGGGAAAATAGAGATGTCTCCTACGTTACCCGAATGGTGATACGACGATGTTACTAGGCAAGACTTGAGTAGAGATAGAACTAGAGTCTGGAAACGATGTCAAAGACCACCATGCCACGCCCTCTCCTTGATGCTCGACTTGCATCCAACACACCAACCACACACATACATTTACATGTCTATTCCTAGCATCATCATCATGTTATAAATAAACGGAATTAAATATGCATGAATAGTAATAGTAGGAATATTGGATGACATGTGAGATGCACATTACAAGCATACAAGCATAAAATCATTCATGGCATTGGACTCGAAAGTAAAACAGTTTGTTATTAGCCAATTAGTTTAGGTCTTGTTCCTCACCTTGGTTGATGATTGTTCCTCGTCCAAGCTTTGTAAATTACTTTTAGACCACTTGGAAACCTAACAAATTTATAGATTTTAAATTAGAGTTTATTTCCATCAATTCAAACTTCTAGAAGCTGAGTGGTCGCAGGTGCGGCTGCACTTGTGGTCTCAGTTTCTGCGACCACAGGGTATGGGGTCGATATGTGTGGTCGCATATCATACGACCATACATGCGACCACACCCTCCCTGGAACTTTCCTGAGGGCCTGTGGTCGATATGTGTGGTCGCATATCATGCGATCACACATGCGACCACACCCTCCCTGGAACCTTCCCGAGGGCGTGTGGTCGATCATATGTGCCTCGTGTGGTCGATCAAACTACGACCACACGAGTGATGGTCGACTTTTCCACTCTCAACTCAATTCCTTCATGTTTTGATTCTTTGGCTTATCATCATGATCCTTCCTATGATTGTTCTATGGCTTAAAATTCATATTTTTATATAATCCATCATCCTAATAGCTTTCCTCTATGGATCTCTTAGAATTTGTCCATGGTTTTATGATTGGGATCTCACTTTGAAGCACTATCTCCTTCATGATCTATTATAGGCATTCAACTGATATGGGAAATGTTTCATACCTTAAACTAGTTGAAGATTCAGAGCTCTCTATGAAATTCCTCCTCTTAGTCTTCTTCTTCAATTCTCCTTCTCTTCCTCCTCCTCTCTTTCTCTCTCTCTTGATTTCAGTTCTAAAAGAATGAAAGAGGCTAAGGGACGTCCTATATATGGAGGAAAACCCTCCATATAGTGTCCTACTTAGATTAAGAAAGAACCCCCTTCGGATTATGAATGTTTCCTAATAGTTTGACTTCGTGTGGTCGCACGTGGGATCGCAGAACCCCTCGACCACACAGCCAAAAACTGCGACCACACGTCCCAGACTCTAGTGGTCGCATTATTCTGAGGTGTGGTCGACCACACCTATTTAGGTATGTGACCATACACTCTTAAATAGATGATTTTGGGTTCAAATTTCATACCTAGCCTTGTGGCTTCTTCACGCACTTGGTCCGCTTGGGCCGATTATGATGGGAAGACCGATCACGACACGAGAATGTAAGGATAGACCGGGTTCATGGCGTGCGGGTCTTACACTGAGTTCAATAATATGAAATACTTCCGTTATTATTTAGTATCTCTGATTGTGGTTTAATGTGATAGTTTGATTGTTGGCATGGTCATATGTGATCCTGGCTTGAACTGTGGTTTGTTAATGGTTCAATCATACTTCTGGTTCGACCAAAATTAGGGTGTGACACCCCACCTTTTTAACACTCTGTCGGACTTAAATAGTTCCCACCATTTTAACACCCTACACTGTGACGGCCCATTTAGCTAATAGGTCCCTCATCAACGAGGCATGGACACATTTATACCTGGACCAGCTGGTTTCAATCTATAATCAGTCTTTTGCTAATTCAGGTTAATCGGTCTGTAAATGGTTGTAACGAGCTCATGCGGAAGTGTAAATAAAAATAGAGAGATATTGCTTTTCAAATCCATAATTGTTTTCATGTTTTAGATTAGATACCTTCTTATAGGATTATAGAAGACTCTTATTAGGTTTGTGATCACCGATATAGACGAAGATGAGGACGGAACAAATGAATGTAAGACTCAAGAAATGAAAGAGAGTAAGAGATGATTTAATGTTTTATGTTTTTAGCTTTAGGATTTTATTTGTTTAGTTTAAACAAATATTCAATTCAGTTTAAAGGTACATTTGGGTCATTCGGTTTGGCTACACCCTTGCACTATGAACGTACGTTTAATAATCGATTTGGACCTAAACCCGATACTTTTAATAATTGAGTTGGTGAATTTTAGTCCATAATCAATCGGGTAAAGGTTGTGCCTGAAATTCACACCCCTACGTGCAGGCTCCGTCTTATTTTTTCAGAAATTTTCAATCTATAAGAAAAACCATCCATAGGAGAGGGAGATTTTAAGAATATTTTTCTATTTGCTTCATTTGTTGAGATATAAATCCACCCCTTCCTCACTGATTCGTTTAAGAAAAGATTCAGGTTTATTGTTCTAACATACTTTTGGTTTTAAGTTAATACAGATATTCATGTTGCTCCATGTTATAGACTACTGAGGATGGATCCACATCCTCTCCTCCCAGAGGTTTAGGAGGAGGGGGACACCCCTGTTGGATGGCCGACATGTGGGGCTAGGGTGAATCCGAGCTGATACCCCTTGTTGGCTCAACTTGTCGGCTTGTCGGTTTGGATGGAGGGCTTGGATTCACCCGAGCCCCACGTGTTGACCATCCAATGGGGGTGTCCCCCTTCCTCCCAATCCTCTTGGAGGAGAGGATGTGAATCCGCTGAGGACAATCATGAGGAAGATATTTAGCTTTCTCATCGAGAACTCCAGTGCTTTGTGTTGAATGTTTTCTACCGTAGTTGTTGAGCTGATAGAGCACTTGGGAAATGAAAATGATAGTGTGCACATGTATATGACTTGAAAAAATGAACAGGATATTCCTATCGATTTTTGGACCTTTTATTTTTTAGAAAGAAAAAATTTCATCTACCACGCAAAAAGTATGTGAAACACCATCTACAACCCACAGGTTTCCAAAATCATCATCTATCACCCAAACTTTTGACACCATCAATCAAAGAGACCCACCTCGTTAGTAGAGTCTTATTAGAAGATGATGTCATCACAAATCGAATTTTTCATAGACAATACTATCCTTAGTGTAAGGATAAAAGACCATTTTACCCTTCTTATTCTTCTTTCCTCTTCTGCTCTTTTCTTTTCTTCACTATATCTTCTTCATCCTTCTTCCTTCTTCCTTGTTTTGGAAGCAGATTCCCTTGGGTAGAACCTTCCTTGCCAGACTTCGACACCAATGGTGAGATATTTTCCCTTGCTGTAATCAACATCATCTTTACAGTGAGTAACATGATGCAAAATCAGGGATCGACAACCTTGTTGTTATCAACTCCATTACCATGATCAAAGAATGAGAATAAGGATGAAGGATGAAGAAGCTCCGTACGAAATGGATCTTTTATACGATACTTTGTGGCCAAATATACCACGTTGTTGACCTAACTCCCTGGCAAATCTAATGAAACGCTATTGGGATGCAAACCCTGACAAAAGGCTTGAGATGGACGAGGTGGTGTCTATGTATGTTGGAGGCGATTGACACATCAAAGGGTGGGGGGATGATACCCCTGATCAGACACATGTACAAGGATATCTGTGGTTCCGTAAATATCGAGGACCTTATAAAGACCAAACGTTGAAGTGAAGAAGACGAGAAGTAATTAAGATTAGGAGAATCAATTTGTAATTGAAGGTCAAAGAAAAGTTGAAACAACAAAGCACGATCATTGGTTGAAGCTCTGCAACTTCTTGTCCCATTTTGGGAACAAGGATGTAAAAGCTTTTTTTTCTTTTCACAAACTATCGAACAGGGCACCCGAAACAACAAAGCATGACCAGAAATGTCCTAGGAATCCTCGACCCTTTGGAGTGTCCGAATTTATTGGCTGTTTTTTTTTATTTTTCCTTACTCAGATTTCAGATTTGAAACTCAAACTCAGATTTCAGATCTGAAACTGAAACTTAGATTGAACTCAGATTTCAGATCTGAATTGAAATCTAAAACTGAAATTTAGGTTGAAACTCAGTTTGACTCTTTCAGTTATGTGAGGTAAACCTCAGATACTCACCCGACCATTGTTTATCTCTGTTGCATATGCAGTGTAGTTTGAGAGGAACACTAGAACAAAAGGCCAAGAAAGATGGAAGAACAGATGTGCGTACGTAAGGTCAAATTAATAATTTAAAAAAATTTCAATTTCAAAGAGGGAGGGTAAAAATGTCTAACACTATTTTAAGTCTATTCCGTCAGTTAAGTGGGGGTGATTGATGATTTCGGAAACCTGTGGGTGGTATATGATGTTTCACATACTTTTTGGGTGGTAGATGAAATTTTTTCTTTAAGAAAAACAGGAAAAAGATCATCTTATTATCTAGGTTCTTCAATCATGATCCATTGGTTGAAATTTATTCAGTTTACATATATACCAACGTAGTGGTATGCACGCTGAGTCACTCCAACCGTTGGATCACGTCTAAAGGGATTCTAGCCACAAGAGACGATCCATACTTGGAAAAAAAAGAAGAAGAATGAAGAGTTATAGTTAGAATTAAAATTGACAAGAGAGGTACCCAAATAATTTGTTACATAGGGGTACCTCATAGGTTATTGTTGCTATTGGTAATCACCTGAGTTTCCTAAGAGGGACGAAGTTGCGTAGGAGGACGCAAATAGGCGTGTGAGGGCGGATTTTAAAGCCTTGTGACTATTTCGATGCCAAAGTTAGAACCGAGGTCAAGCAGTATGGAGCTCAGTATGAAAAATATGAAATCTTGAAAGTGGGTTTAACAGTGAGAGATAGAGAGAACGTAAGAGTGTAAGAGTGTAAAGGATTTGTTATTCCCAGATTGACACTGAGGGGGGGGGGGGTGAATCAGTGACCACTAAAAACTCTTTTTCCACTAAATGATTTGGCCTGAAGCTATGAGCACTGCTGCCAAGATCTGTTGATCAATTGTGCAATGCTGCCTTGAGCTGACCTTGAAATTCTCACAGACAATTCATCAAACACATTTCGTGCACACACCAACCACACACCCACAGGTATACATACCAGGGGCTTGGCCTGCCAAGTGTGTACACCCAGACCTGCAGCACACGGACTTCTAATCTACAATCACAAGCACATGCATGGGACACACAATATAACGTGGTTCACCAATCACACACTGTGATGGCTACTCCACGGGGTAATACCCTAACCAGGGTTTCGTATATACCCGATACACAACAGAAATGCTACGGTTGCACCTACAACCCTGATGCTACAACATCAACCACATTCACAGCTACAACTATGTCCTAGGCATCAACCCCAACTCCAGTCAAACACCCACTTGACAGGTGATACAATATGTATATCAAATGATTACAAACCCTTCCCATATGGCACTAATACAGTAAATAGGGTTTGTGTGCGAGTTTACCTCCCGGTCTTGCTCACTACTGATGCAAGCCTCTCTGTGCTAGCATCTCGGCCTCCTCTTGGGCTCCACAGCTCATTCTTCACCACAACGACTCCATTGGATGCTCACAGCTGGTGCACACACTCTCTTCAAGCTTCAACGAAGCTTTCATGGCCTCACACAGGCAGTAGGAGTCTCTCTTTCTCTTGGAGAAGCTTCAATGGAGAGTTTTCTTCAAAATCGCCATTAGAGGTCTTCTTTTTAAGCTCAAACCACTTCCTTAGTCTTCTATTCGGAAAATCCTTCAGTTTAATATATTATGGGCCTCAATCCGACATCGGTCGGCCGAGATATCATTAAAAGAAGTTCGGCCAGTGAGATTATTCCAAAAGGAATCTCCGATCTTGATTCGGTGCGCCGCGACGCACACGATCGCCGCTCATCTGATGCAACCGTACCTCGTTGTCGATCTCGGATTGGCCGAGAGGGTATCATCTCCTTCAGGCCGCTGGATCAAAATGCAAAGGGCGGGATTCTTTCTGGACCCTCCGATCGGCCTCATCGCGTCAGGCGCGATCGAAGTCCATGATGGCCTTCAGATGCGCATCTTATGCGCATGCACAATCTATTCGCGCTCCACCGAATCGAGGAATCTCTTCCGTGCGGCGCGAACTACCATTTAAACCTGCTTCCAGCCAATCAGAAGCCGCGCGATGAGATCTGGGCGCGATTCTGACGCTACACCGAATCCCGCCTTTTTGTGAGCCTTCCATTTGGAATCTGGCTGACGTGGCTTGATCCGAGCCTCCCATACGGAATATGCTTCTTTATCAAATGACCAAAATGCCCCTCTCAATATTGAAAATGGCCTCTGTAACCGGAGTATCACCTGTAGGGTTTTCGATTCCAGTAGGGTCCGAAAACCCTGCTCCATTGACTGGGCGCATGGCTTGTCCATGTGCGCGACTGTGCTGTGCGCATGGCCCTACTGGCATGGCACCTTGCTGTGTGCATGCTGGCATGGCCTGCTGGCCTGGTGCCGCGGGCATCTGCCATGCTGGCCTGGCCACCCAAGGTGGGACCCACCTGGTCCCCACCAATTCTCTCTCCTCTTTCTCTCTCCTTCATTTTCTCTCTCTTCTTTCTCTCTCTTCTTTCTTTCTCTTCAGCTGTACTTTCTCATCAGCTGGGCTTCATTCTCTTCGACTGCTTGATTGACATAGAGTCCTACAGATACTCTCACTCCTCTATATCACTTTCTCTGCTAAGGTTGCCAACAATGACAACACTTACTGCACTGTCTGGACAGGGTTTCAATAGGATTGAATCCATTTACCTTAGAATTGTGCTGTATTTATAGGGTAGGCATAGAGTAGCGTATGTTTTGACACAATCTATGATTTGGCCGTTAATTTCTCCCTTATCCCGAACTCTTTGCCCCCCAACTATGAGCTATTGTATGTATTGGAGTTGGAGTCTGATAAGGTGAGTGGGTGAGAGCCCACGACTCAATCCCATAGAAGTCGGGATTGGTTGTGGGCTGATGGACCAATAGTCGTCGGATGCAGATCTTCTGGAGATCCTCTTAATGGCGGTTCTGAGATCCTTGCTCGTGTGCGACATTACCAGTTGGTGTGTGTGTTCTGAGCAGACCCATGATGGTTGGTCCTAGATAATAGGGACGACTCCCTCACGGAATCGATCTCTGAGGTGGCTTCTTTGTTTGCTTGTACGTGATAGGCCATGCGCCTTCTTGCGATTGTTGAGACACGCACTTTGACACGTGTCTTTCTCCAATGATGGGATCGTTATTCACTAATAGTTATACATCTACCACATCAACTCCTTTGTTATAAGTAGTAAGCAAAGTTACTATGTATGGCTGTGCATGGGCACCCCTAAATTGTAGTAGAACAAGTTTCCACAAAAGAAGGGGAAATTGTGAAATGTTATATAGCAAATCTTAACCATCACCATATAAAACGAAGTGCATGAAAACCCTCCCTTAAATTATGTCAAAACATTTACCCAAAAAAAAAATTTTGTTAAAACAAGGAATGGAAATTTGTGAAATGTTATGTAGCATTGCTTAACCAACACATCCTCGGATTGAGTAGACATGACATAAAAGTAGTCTCTACGGAGCATGAGTATATTGTTTCCCTAAGTCACTAGAAACCAGAGTTGTTGGAATGCATCCAAACTACTCTCTCTCTCTCTCTCTCTCTCTCTCTCTCTCTCTCAAATGCAAATTCATTGATGAAAGAAAGAAAACTAAAGCAATGAAGTGGGGTGATGGAATAAATACTTAAGTCAATCATCAATGAAGAAACACAGCTTGAGAGCAACAGCTATAGAAAAGAAATGCCTCTTCTTTTACTAATTAGTTTTTTGCTTTTGAGTCTTGGTCTTTTATTAGATGTAATTAATGGGGTCTAGCTCTTTGATATTGATTCCAAAAGGGAGGTCGGACTGAGGCACCGAAAGCAAGAGGTATCATGGAAACTTAATAAATAAGGTATAGAATGGAAACTTTGTAAATAAGGAAGGGTCCGAAGGGATTTACGTCGATCTGACAGACGACACTAGATCAGCGTCAAAAACAAAAACAAAAACAAAAAAATCTCCTAGTTAATAAGGCAATGTGGAACCCAAAACACCGACAAAAAAACCATACAGTACTTTTTTGAAGTTTCTTGTTAGTTTTGCAAAGCCCTTTCTTAATTAGGTCATATCGTGTTGATTGTAGCCTTTGAAATTCCTTTTTTAATTGATGATTAAAGGAGAACGAAGTACCCAATTATAAAGGGATGTCCACATCCTTCAACTTTAGTGAAATTTCTTACCAAAAAAAAAAAAATTTTTAGTGAAATTTTAAATACTAGATGTTTTTATTTATTTATTTATTTTTTTCTTTTAGGATTATGCACGTAAACATGAACGTTTTATGTGTTTGTCTTGTTTTCACAAGAGGTGGTCCTCATTGAATCGAAATCCGTTTTCTATTATATGACCTAATCTTCTTTTTCTTGGGATCATCTTATACGGATCCATATACTCTCCCGCCTGAGTTTGGGTAGCAGAATTGGCGGCCCGGATGGATGGCCGCCACCTGACTCTCGGGTGAATCCGAGTCCTCCATCTGAGCCGACACCTCTGTTGGCACAACTTATTGACTGGGGTGTCGATTCGGATGGAGGACTCGGATTCACCCGAGTGCCAAGTGGGGGCCATCCATCCGGACCGCCAGCTCTCCTGCCCAAACTCAGACATGAGAAGATTTCTATACCATCTTACACTTCCCCGTACATAAGGTTTTACAATCATAGTTCACGTAATTAGTATGGCATCCATCAGATTGGTTGATTCGTATCAATTTTGTCATTCATCGATCCAGATCTGATACCGTATCAGTATGGATCAATCGGATCGGCCCCATATAAATCCATCCACTTCTAGTAAACGTCATTTAGAGTGTTGCAGAACTTTCCAAGTTCGATCTCTTGCAAACTTCCCTTCAGATCAACCTGAAATTTTTTAAAGCTCTTTCGTTCTTGGTTGCAGTCCATTCGCCGGCTGATGGTTCTTTGAAGGGCTAGAAAAGGAGAAATCCGCCGAACTGAGGAGGGGAGTTGCTCACAGTATCTAAGATTAGAAGTTGCAGAACTTTTCAAATTTAGATTTTTTCAAAACCCACCAACCAATCGACCTTAAATTTTCAAGAAAAATATAGTTTTTAGTTGTAAATATAGTAGTCCGGTACCTGATCGTTGATACAACGGCCGGAAAAATTATAACATTCTTCCTCCCATTTTCAGGATCCAAACCTGCAGAATTTTTTAAGCTTTCTTTCTTCGTAACCACCCATCGGATCTACCTCAAAATTTTAG
This sequence comes from Protea cynaroides, assembly GCA_028583415.1. Classification (NCBI taxonomy): domain Eukaryota; kingdom Viridiplantae; phylum Streptophyta; class Magnoliopsida; order Proteales; family Proteaceae; genus Protea; species Protea cynaroides. The sequence continues at coordinate 62,538,768 of CM053268.1, read as the reverse complement.
GGAATGTTCATTTTTGGATGCATTCCAAATATCCAGTGGTTGATCGTTGATTCAACGGCCCCAAAACGAAGAAATTAACCATTAAGAAGAGAACGTTCTTCCTCTAAGCTTCAAGATCCATACATGTAGAAAATTTCAAAGTAGATTTCTTCTTAACCAACAATCCTATCGATGGCTGATCATTGATTCCATCGATCAATAATTTTTTAATATATTATTTTGCCAATCCATAAGATGATCCCAAAGAGTGGCCGATACAGTCTGGATCGGACCCACACAAGCCGAAAACGACTGATCCATATGGTATTGGCATCGTCCCTGCCGTTACCGTGTCTGAAACTTGGAACTAAAATTATGTCCACAATTACTGGGATGAGAGGGGAGAGAAGAGAGAAGGAAAAATAAAATTATACAACTTGTGCACGCTATGAAGAGGGAAGACTGGAGAGTCGAACCCTTGACTCAATTGAGAGTTCTTGGGAGCAGTTCACCTCTCCACCTGTTAATCACCCCACACCATTGGGAATCGTGGGTGGGATCGGGGACCCATCTATAGAGTGTGGGATCCACACCTATCAACGGTTCCCATAGGTATGGTTTCTAGGTGGGAAGAGGATCTAGACTCGTCTCAATTTGATCTCCACGTAACACTACATGTATGCTTATGGAAAAACATGTTTTTTTTCTTTTCTTTTTTTTGAGTTCCATACATGCTTTTTTTTTGGTTCTTATCCTCTTTCAATTATTGGTCCTCCCAATCGATGACAGGGTCCTCTTTTTCTTGCGTTTTTTTGGGTGGTGGGTTTGGAGGGGTGGGGTGGGGGGTGGAGGCGTAATAACCCTTTTTATGTATGTTAAATTGCAGTGAGTGAGTCAGGTGTCATTTCTTAACCGTACATGTTTGGGTACACATACCAGCAGGTTTACTCAACCCCGCACTCTCGTGTGAGGCAACCCACTAGTTGTCTTCTAATTGATGCAATCTATGTCTATTGACGCTAATCCAAAAAATTTTCTCCCCCATCATTCATGAAAAAAAAAGTGATGGTTGTAATACATGGATAGAAGAGATTATACTAAAGTGCAATGAGAGCATAGGAAAAAGATCTTTTGTAGTCACCTAGTCATACTAACTATTCATCGGATGGACTGAGATGCATCGATATATTCTAATTTATTCGATAGATGGTTGACATGATTGAACAACAGGAGAAGGTTAGATCCAAGATCTTGCAGGATGGATAGAAAAATGGAGTAGGATCGTCTGTAGCATTACTGTGTAACAATGTTGATCCTGACCATGGAGAGTGTATTGGGACACATGACTGATGCACTCTCGTCGATCAGAATCTGTAATGCTACATTGAAACGCTATAGACAAACTTTATTGACAATGATATCAACATCATGGGTAGGAAAATCGAGTGATTTCATGGGCGGGGACCATGTGCATGTGCCCTTGTGTAAAACAAGGTAAGTAAGACAGTCTAATGTATATGGACATCCTTGGTTTTCACTTCATATTCGGACAACTGGAAAAGCCAAAGTCAGGGGCTTGAATATATGCTTTGGGGTTTCTCATTCTCATTATATATAGAGGAGGTTCTTATATTAAGGACACTTTTAATAAGAGCGCTAGGGTTCTACCCTGGGAAGGTTAGGGTTCTACAATTAGCACACGAGTTTGGGATGTTTGAATATCCTTTTGGACCGAAAGAAGAATCAAGAAGCTTTTTCTTCCCACCTTTATTATTGTCCATTTGTCTTTAACCAAACTTTGATCTTTGTGAAACTGAACATTTTATTTGAATTATAAAAAATTTGTAGTTCATTTGGAATGTTGGTTAGAAGATGATCAAACTCTACCATAGAGGTTGGTCCCACCTGGTTTGTAGCTGTTTTCATCGACTTAGATGACAAGTTCAGCTGTAGATGTATAGTTGAAAGAGGCACTGGTAAATATTTAAAACCAATTTATAATATTTTATTTTGGAATAAATATGACTGCATGGAAGATTTGAAGAAGGCTGAAGATGGGATATATGATCCCAATATCTACCTTACAACTATCCAAGGTCTTCGCTAGGGCAACTTTTTTTTTTTGGGAGGGGGAATTCCTTATGTTTAGGTTTCATTTTATCAATCTATTCACTTAATATTTATTATAACAAAAATACTCGAAGATGAGTTTAAGTATTACCAATCTATCTAAAACCGTGTTTATTTTCATCCTGATCTTTCATCTGTCTTTGAATAGACATTTTTGCCCATGCCTGTTTCTTTCCAAAAACCAAATGTTAAGCCATGGCTGAATTTCAAAGAGGGATCTAAGGTCTTGCTAAGTTTTTTTTCAAGAGGACGATAAGAACTTCTTGATTGCCATTAGGCGAGAGAGAGAGATAGAACAAGACTGAGGAGTTGTAATGGATCCCCTTGTTCGGCAGAAAATCAAAACCAGAAAACTCGACAAAAACGGTTAGATTATTGATATCTAATGCTGCGACAATCTTCTCATCCATTGTAGCAAATATTGGTCAGCTACCTTGATCCAAATGGATCGTCTTTCTTTATCTCTCTAAGGCGTTCTGCCCCTACCTTCTTTCCCACAAAAATAGACCATGCTAACGTATTAGCGCGACAAAAAATAGGTCTGTTCATTTGGGAAAGATAGCCATAGAAAGAGAAAGAGAAAGAGAAAATATTGAATCTGTGTTTGAAGTAATGGCTGAGCAACTTTGTGATGCAGTCCAATTGCATCCATGTTCAACAATTATGTCATTACATCAAGACCTAAGCCCACAAAGCCCATTTAACCCAAGACCATTTGGCTTATGATTAATGTATGAACCAATCTACAAAAGAACTAAAGAATCTGGCCCTAAACCCCTTGAAATCAGTCCATTTTTGGTGATTTTTCTAGTCTTTAGTGAAGAATGAGGTGGTATTTTTTATTTAATAATTCTAAAGTCTTCTCTACATTGGAGCTTGCGTCAAGACATTGGACTTTGCATCAAGATATTGAAACTTACGACAAAACTTTGGAGCTTGCATCAATGTACATTGGGACAAGTTTCAATGCCTTGGAACAAGAATCAACATAATGAGAAAAGTTTCTATGTAATGAAATTTTTAAATCATTTAGGTTTTTCTTTTATTTTCTCTATGTACAATCTCAACCTTAGGATTATAAGGGATGGTTGAGATTATTTTGAGTTATTTAAGGTTTGTTAAGTCTATAAATAGTGGTTTATTCTCATGTAATAAAATGAGATGATTTGGTGAATGAAATTTAGATTGAAGTTTATCTTCTCCTTTGAACCTTGAAGAGTTCATTTTGAAACATAGAAGAGTTTCACTTCAACCTTAAAGAGTTGAAGTTTCCTTAACATTGAAGAAATTTTATTCCATCCTAGAAGAGTTGAAATTTTATTCTTCACCTACATCCTAGAAGAGTTGTAGGTCATCTTTGGAGTTGATTTATATCCTGAAAGAGAAGTAAGTCACCCTACTTTCACATTCATCAATTATTTCCTTTTTATTCTTACAACTTAAAAAAAAAAAAATCCAAAATTCATTTCTATACTTTATGTCCTTTGTGGCCCATTTTGTTATATCTTACACTCTCTTGATCCATTATTTTTATAAGCCGAAGTTGGCTTACATCACTTTGCTATAGAGACAGCACTCTATTTCAGAATAAAAGGGTGATGTTTTTCTGGATGTGCTGAGGCAAGCCATTTCTAGGGGGATATATTAATGAATTTAATTTTTAAAATTCAGCCATGGCTTCCTAGGGAGAGGTAGTCATAGATCCAAGTCAAAGCCGACGGAGCCACCACACCAAACCCTCTAAATAACAAGAAACCAGTTGCTGCCAATAGTATCACTATCATCTTGTTATCCAGGTAGTCTATCCCCTATTTTATTATTTTTTTCGGTGAAAGAAGACCAATTGATAGAGACATCCTAGCAAGGGAGTCAATAATGCTGTAAGGGTATCTTGAACATATCTAAAAGAACATAGCTCAAAATAGGGGGAGAAATATAAGACATCCATCCACGATGATTGACTGGACATCCCATGGAGAACAGTGGGATTTCTCTTGTATGTAAGAAATGATCTCCTAACTGTCACAATAACAAACAGGATGGTGATCATGGTTATGTGTGTAAAGTTGAAGACTGAGTTGTGTAAACTCCTTTACCTATCTTGAGGTGGAGCAAATTATTTTGTAGAGACACATGTATTCAACGTTTACAAAAATTGAACTCATTGTAGTGTTTGTATGGAGAGGGAGCCTTAGTGTGACTATAAAGTAACATATTGCAATTTGGCAGTCATAGATTCAAAATACGAAAATAACCTCTCCAGGTTGCAAGGGTAAGACTACGTACGTTCTGCCTCTCCCAAGACCCTACAATAAGAGACTCAAAACTACTTTAGCTTACCAGTCGCTACTATTAAGGGATTACAATGAAGCTGTTATCGAAACAACAGGTTTTGTTTGAATATTTGAGTTCAAGTACTCTATCTGTGAAAAATGTGCTTGCACTAGCTAGCACATATATTTCTAATTCAAATGATCTGAAAGGCTATGTATTTATCATAAAAAGTTTTACTCTCTTTTTATTTATTTGTTTAAGTCTTACTTCTAGAGACTCAAAAGTTTAACGTGAGTTTACAATTACCATTACCTATCAAAGTTCTTATGACTCTCGTGATACCAGAGGATTCTCCAAGGTAGTTTGAGAAGAACCAGTCAATCTTGAAGAAGAACACAAGTAAGGCTTTGGTGGGATCTGCAATGAAGTAATGCTTCCTTCTAACATTTCAACAACTTTACTCATCAAAGGCTGATCCGAAAGATTTGTTTGGATGGACCATAACCCAACTATACTCATTTTCCTGGCAATTTCTTCTTCCTCTCTAGTCAGCCCTTCTAGTACTCCTACATCTTGGTCTTGTTGGAAATGAGTATAAATCCAACGAGGGAAATATACTTCACTAGTATGATATGCTGACACTTTCATATTCTTTCTTCCTCCAACCATTTCTAAAACCATCATTCCATAACTATAGACATCAAACTTGTGGGAGACTCCTCCAAAATTTCTATAGAACATTTCTGGAGCAATATACCCTACAGTGCCTCTAGCATCCAGCATTGATATGAAACTCTTTTTTCTTGGGCATAGTTTAGCAAACCCATAATCAAAGATCTTGGGGTAGAAGTCCTGGCCTAGAAGAATGTTATGTGGCTTTATGTCAAAGTGTAAAATTTGTGTATTACAACCGCGATGTAAGTACTCTAATCCTCGAGCGATTCCAGTAGTTATGTTAAATAGTGTTTCCCACCCAAGATGAGGATTTGTTGTTGATGATGCTTCGTCATATATGAACTTGTCCAAAGATCCATTAGGCATGAACTCATATACAAGAGCTCTTCTGATCCCCTCAAAACAGTAACCATCAAGAGCATCAATATTAACATGGGAAGTCCTACTAATGCTTGCAACTTCATTAATGAATTCCTCTCCATTTCCTTTGGACTCATTGAGCACCTTCACTGCCACCAATTGACCATCAAGTAACTTCCCTTTGTAAACACCACCATAACCTCCTTGACCTAGTTTATCTTTGAAGGTTTCAGTCATATTCTTGATATCTGAATAACTGTATCTTTTTGGAACCATAGATCCAGTATTCCTCATAAAAGTCTCTACATCAATATTGTTTATATTATTTGATGATGATTTCCCCCTCAAGCGACAATATAGGACTATTACAGCCACCACAATCCCAATTCCAGCCGCTGAAGAAATAGTTGCAAGCAAAGGAAGAAGCCAATTGCTAATCATACAAAAACTTCACATAGAAGGATGGTGATTTAAACAATTATTTTGAAGATCATATATAGAAACTGCAAAGTTTCCATCCCAAAAGTTCAAACAGGTAGGTGGAGGACTCCCAAGTGTATAAAGAGGCTGAGACTATGACTAAATACCAACACTCCCCCACATGTGTGGTAATACATACTGCAGACACGTGGAGACTGGAGACGATAAAAACCCACCCTCAAGTCTCTTTATAGTATTAGAGCTCAAGGTTCATTCCTTCCCCTTATTATCTTTCCCCATATACACTCATTCCAGCTACATGTGTGCTATCTCTCCATGTGTACACTCATTCTAGCTACACATAAAAGAAGTATTGGGAATAATCCTACATTAGTTAAGTCTGAGACCTTGGGTGTCTTCCTGATATACTAGTTGAAACAAATGAAAGCTTAGTGGAAAAAGCATAGATGGCTACAGAACCAAGAATTGAGTTATTAGACAGCATCCATAGACTACACATTAATGTAAATATAGTTAAGGTTACCTATTGCCAACTCCCTTCCCAAATCCATTTTACTCCCAATCTTTGCCGCTCCATAATCAATACTACAAGTATTGGTGAGGGTCTTCAGTATGGTTCGATTGGGGTATCCAGCATAGGCACAGGTGGTGCAAGGAAACTTGGTATTTCCAAGTAGTAAACCACCTTGACATTGCATGGAAGGGCATTCAGTCCAATTTGCTGATGGTTTAATCCCTTGGGATGGCTCACAATGTAACCTAATCGTAATAAAAATATGCATGAGAAACACAATTAGATTTCAAGTATAGTAACTTCAAATTAGCTTGATGATGGTCAAAAGATAGAAGTACATAATACTTACGTCCAATTTTTTGTTGACTTGCAGGTGCATTGGACACAGTTGTTAGCAGTTAAGACTTTAGTTCCATTTGGAACAAGCAAGAGTTAGTCAAGTGATTCATTGCCAACCATTGATTTACAAGCTGTGGATAATAAAACATTCCAGATCAAATTTGTTTTTTGTTGAATAAATTCTACGATCCCGTCATAATTTATTGTGTAACAAAATCACAAAAAAAGTTTTTGTGTTTGCATATAATATTTTATCTACGCAAAAAAAAATTATCTTTTCATATTTAAATATTTCATGACATTATTTTTAATATTCTTACAAAACAAAAATCTGATTTCATGAGAATTTATGAATTAAGTGATGCTTTAAAACTATGTGATTGATTTTTATTATTTATTTATTTTCTTATCTTTGTTAAAAGTGAACTAGTGGATCCATTTGTATGTTAGATTTTGGGTATTTAGAGAATAAGCTACTTCCATTTTGTATGTTTTTCACTTGGTAGTAAATTCTTGATCTTGTTTCTCCCATGGATGTAGACCAAATGCCAAAACACATAAATTTTCTTCTTGTATGTTGCGTGTTTGTTCCTTTCATTATCATTTTCTCTTGAAATCTAAACTCTAAATATCAATCCTGTTGTTATAGAAATTTGGAAGTAATTATAGGATTTTATCTTAGACCATGTAACACATCTTTACATATATTATTTCTTCAATAAACTCTATGGATGTATATTTTTTTTTTAGTGCCACGGTGGGCCCACCATAATTTGCCTAGAGGGTGAGCGGGAACCAAGTGGGGCCCAAGGGGGGAAAGAAGGGAGAGGGTACCGACAAAGTGGAGCATGGGAAAGGGATAGGAAAGTCAATCACTTGACTTCGACTTGCACCAAACCCACTAGTCGACCACCACTACGGTACATGCGCTTACTCATGTCATGTACATACTCTCAAAATAATTCACCCTATGAAAATGAACAAAAGAAAATCCCTAAATTAATCCAACATTTTTTAAGGAATTTCATAAAAAAATTGATCAAATCGCCTACTACCTAAGTTGTTTAAAAAAATCACCTATCATCTAAATTAGACAAATGTTAATCCATTTACTGACGAGAAAAAGTTGAAATTATGTGTGGACGTTTATACCTTTGTCACTTTAAACAAAGTTAAAAAAAAAAAAAAAAAAAAAAAAAGGAGAAACTGAAACGAATGATTATACCGGTGTGCAGGAATTTGGAGGGGTTTCTAATTTTTGCACAATTGATGATGGTGAGTTCCATGGAAATTTCAGAAGGTAGAGGTTTTATCTCTGGTTTCTCAAGGAGAACCTTCGTTTTCAGCATTACAGATTTCTCCATTACTAAAATTATCTAGAAATTCGTTTCTTTGTTTGTTCAATGTCTGTTTCTTTGTTTGTTCAATGTCTGGATTAGGTCGATTCTAGGGGCTTTCATGACCATGAACAAAACCGGCAAATTGTTTCCCATAAGTTCAAGAACTCAGATCCTCCATGATTCTTTCTGAGACTCTGGATTTTATCATGCGTATCCATTTGAGACCAGATGTAATTTGGGAAAAAATAGAGTTTTTCCCAACTGAAACACCTGAAAATCAGAAACCAGAAAACTCACTCTGTTCTTCCTACTCCTTTCTGGTTCTCTTTAGATTCTGTGAGTCAACCACACCCACGATCTCATCTTTCAAACTCGGACCTAATCTGATACTCTCTAATGTTGTGTTTCACTAATGAACTCGAACATGTTGAAGTTGTTCTTTGAATGAATACAGCAGTAACAGATATTGTGCTTGTAATGATTAAATCAAAACATTGAAAATATAAACCAAAATTTAGGGTTTTAGAAGAAATTAAAGTGAGTATATATATCAAGAAATTATCGAGATCCTATTTCTCATGATGATGATGATGATGATGATGACGATGGTGGGAAGCATAAGAACGAAGGAGATGATGAGCATGCTCGAGCTGTGCATTGATGAGAGGTAAATGATCGATTGGAGTAGCTATACGAAGACACCCAACATGAGCCTCTAGAGGTTGCTCATAGAGCCGGTGGTTAGAGATCCGCCGCCTTCAGCTGTCGCTGTTGTTCCCTTGAAAATGTTAGTGACACCGACATGAGCGGCGCATCATCGTTTAATCCAGCAATATTTGAACCACTATCGCCCAGGATTTGTAACAAAGAACGAAAAGGCCCTAAATCTCTTCCATGAACACGATTTGTAGAGAGGATTTGGAGAGAAATGAAAGAAGACGACTGCCATTTTCTCCCATGTATCCGGACCTACAATCTTAAAACTAGTCTAATTCATTTTTGTCCGTCGGATCTTAAAAAATAAGTAAGGTAAATTAGACTTTTTCCCTTACAATAAGAGTATTATTGTCATTTATGTATTTTCTAATGACTGACATCAGCAACTAACGGCTCTGTTAGTTGTTTTTGAATCTTTTTGATAAACGAATATCTAACTTGGGTGGTAGGTGATTTTTTTAAACAACTTGGATGGTAAATGAGTTGGTCAATTCTTTTTGGATGGTAGTTGAAATTTTCCCTTTATTTATTTATTTACGAATAAGAAAGTTTGATTGATCTACCCTCCAGTTAAAGAAGGGCATGGTCTAAAAAAGTACAAAACACCTACCCCTATATTTGAAGTTTCCATAATACTCTCTTTATCTAACCACCAAAAAAATTGGATTGGGATCTTCTGTAGTGAGACCACCTTTGCAATGAGGATCTCAACCATTCAAAGTGGATCGACATGCATTTCGATCCACTCTCAATGCATCGGGATACATGCCGATTCACTTTGAGTAGCTAGGATCCTCACTACAAAGGATTTTTTTCTAAAAAATTTTCTTTTTAAAATGGCTCCCCATTGATCCTTTCCCATTATTTATTTATTTACAGAACGTTGTTGTTTTCCCATGTATTTGTGGTATATAAACGTGATGCACCCCAAAAAAAAAAAAAAAAAAAAAAAACCCTAAAAATTAAATAAACTTTACACCCCCCCCCCCAAAAAAAAAAAAAAAAAAAAAAAAAAGAAAAGGCGGAAAGTATGCTAACCACTTAGCGGAACATCGATCAGTTGGCCGGCCTGAAGTCCAGTCGAGTTAGCCATACCATTGAGCTTGGTCAAGGTACCTGGGGTGGTTCCATACTTTTTAGCGATCTGCACCACCGAGCTCACTTTAGACACCAGATGTCCATAATGGACGACCTGATCACCCTCCACTCTATCGCAGTTACATGGCAGCGGAATCCACAGTTTCTGGTCAGGATAGATCAAGTTGGCGTTGGCAATATCATTCACAGTGGCGATATCCTGGTACGTCACCAAGTTAGAGTACTTGTTCGCAATGTAAATCAGGTACACCCCTTTCTTTACCGTGTAAACTGGAACCTGATTCGAGATTCCAATCCCACCGCCACAATTGCACTGGAAGGGAATCTTGATGGTCTGGTTCACTTCAACGGTTTGGATTGAAGAAGTTGAGAGTGGAAACGAGAACGAGTTTGCACCGAATAAAGAGATGTAGCTGACCCCAAAGAGATTGGCGATCTTGCCGAGGGTTGTGTTGGTGTGTGAGACGTAGTCGATCAGAGCTGAACAGGTTGCAGTGGTGGTGCAGTTCAAGCCAAGAGCTGTTGAAGAAATTGGAAGGGAAGAGAAGAAGCAAATGACAAGTACAGTGGAAAAGCTCCTCATCTTCTCCCTTAGTCTCTGCTAGCTTCTCTGTTTATTCTGATCTTCCTGAGTGATAGATACGAGATGTATCCATGCAATGCTTGTTTAATGTTGAATGGTCATATAGATTGTGGATTTTCTGATGGGTCCGGATAGGTGTGTATTGTCTTTATAAAATCAGGCACCTAGTCAACCGTGGAAAATTTAGTCGAAAAAATCCGGGGATTTCGATTCTCAGCCACATGCAGGTAATGTCTTGTGAGTCAACTTGATTTCCGTCAACGAAATTTCGAGGAAACTTCTCGGATTCTAAAAGGTAAAAAAAAAAGAAAAAAGGTGAATTTTTTTTTTTTTGGTGTGCAAGACATAATGTATATTTTGTCTTTATTTGTTTTAGAATAATGCTGCTATCTTTCATCGGAATTTTAGAATTTATTATAATTATCCTCCACTATTAAGTAAAGCTAAAAGTAATTATGATTTGAATTAATGGGTGATTAATATACTAATAACTTCCTTAAAATATTGATTTTTTTTTCTAAAAAAGGCAATCTTTTTATCAAAATGTTCTTTCATACCATGCATTATCAGGAATTTTCGCATATAGACCTTATTCTAGCATTTTGAAGAATGAACACAATGTTGCAGCCTTTTGACAGTCCCAGATCTTTTGAAGTTTTGTTTTATCTCGTGGTCAAATCCGATTAATGCAAAGTATTCCATATTCCAACACTTTGAATGGTATAGAAATCGTTTCTCGTTTGGGTTTGAACGGGAGATGTGGCGGCCTGGATGGATGGCCGCCATCTGGCTCTCGGGTAGATCCGAGCTTTCCATCTGAGCCGACACCTGAGCCAACAAGCTGAGCCGACAGGGGTGTCGGCTCGGATGGAGGGCTCGGATCCACCCGAGAGCCAGGTGGCGGCCATCCATCCTGGCCGCCGAGTCTCTCGCCCAAACTCAGGCGGGAGAGGATGTGGATCATTTTGAATGCGCATTTAATTGCTAATTTTTATTATACTTACCCAATCATAAGATTTTACAATTAATTATTTTTTCTATTAGTATTACTCATATTTTGACTAGTAGATGTGGTATTAAAATATATAAAATAAAAATAAAATGTACACAATAAGAAAATAATACACCAAAATATTGATTCCAGAATTTCTGTTTAGGGAAAATATTCACCACACCCCCTGTAAGTTATCTTAATCTCACCCACCCACCGTCGTTTGTGATAATATCCCTCACACCCCTTGAAGACACTCAAACTTTGTTTAAATGCTAAAAAGGCTTTCTTACCCTTAATACTTTTCAATTTCATTTTTATATTTTCTTTATGGGATTTTTTTATTTTCCTTTTTATCTTCTTTCCGACCGACAGTGAAGGTTTGGAAAAAGTGGAATATAACATTTCTGCTTGGCTGCAGGCGACATCGCTTCATCTTTCCAGCTTCATCGTTTAAAGTGAAGTGGATCGGAAGACTTTGCACATGAAGCCATGGCGTTTCGATCTCTCATCTGTAGAAAAACCGTAAGATTTGTTTTTCTACGATAAGATCTGTTTTAGGTTTGCAGAATGAGGCAATGAGATTGGGTCTCCAGCATGCTCGAGAATTGTAGACCCTTACTCTTCTTGACCTTCCTTATGATTACGGTGCGTTTGAACCTGTCATCAGTGCGGAGATTAGAAACTTCATCACCAGAATCCCGTGTACGAACAGCGACGGTGGAATCGCCAGTAAGGGCAGGGAGGAGAGAGAATGAGCAGTTTGAGAAAACTTTTCAGTGTTTTTTGTAACCAGAATCTTGTGTGCGGACGGCGACGGTGGATTCGCCAGTAGGGGCAAGGAGGAGAGAGAATGAGTGGAGATCTCTGTTCTTGTCCTTGTTTTCTTCCATCGCCTGCTTCTTCCAGGAAGTCTGAACTGAAGAGGTCCCCTATAGGAAGTGTCACTGGAATCTGTCCGGTCAATCCAGGATAAGAGAAAACCTTCGTCTCCACCATTATTAACTTTATTTGATACTCCTCAGAGACAGAGAAACACAGGAAGCAACAATCACGAGAGAGAGAGAGAGGAACTATGGATGGACCCGAACATGCATAGACCAGATCATAAATGTGAAAGAAAGAAACTTGAACAAACGGAAACGTATGGTTTAGATCCAAATTCCCAAAATTTAGAGTGCCCATGAAGGAAGGGAAATATCACTATTTTTGATAATTCGGTCTCCATTAAAGACGACCAGATTAGAGTGATTGGAAATTTTGGGGTTTAACAATGGAGGGCAAGCTTCAAGTGCACGGAATTGGTACTGGGATTGGCTGTCGGCGATCCCAATCCAATTCCGAGTTGGATTGGCCGGGGATCCTTCAGATTGAGAACTGTGGAATATTCCCTTGAAATCGACTCTCTGCTCAATTCTGAGTGATGACAGTGTTTCACGAGCTCAAAACATTTTATTCTCTTTTCCGGCTCCGGCATCGTTCATTTGGTCGGAGGAGTTGCAAGTCTTTGGTTCTTGGTGGTTTCTGCAGGAGCCGTGATGGGGTTTGGTCTCACAAAGCACGTAGAGGGAGCTTCATCAGCAAGGGGTCTGCCGCTGATTGGAGGGTGGTCGCAGGCGATAGGCAGTCTGCGAAACCATCGCAGTAAAATTTTCTAGTTTGTATTTATGAGAGGCTTTGGCGGTAGGACCGGAAGGGATGACGAAAATAAAAAATAAATAGGGGGTAGTTCTATCATTAATTGAATTAAAATGGTGTCACATCATTAATTGAAGGACATGTTTTAAAGGAAAGGGTTTGATGGATACAGTTTTTCACAAAAAGGGGGTGTTAGGGATATTATCGCAAACGATGGAGAGTGGGTGATATTACGATAACTTACAAGGGGTGTGGCGAATATTAATGGAGCTCAAATTTAGTGGATAGTTTCATCACATTATTTTGGTCTATTTTTAAGCCAATCAGTTTCACATCTATTTAATATTTTCTAAAACCCATTTTTCTTTTAATACTATGAGTATTCAAGGAACTGTTGAAAGTGGGAAAATTTTCACATAAACCTCAATAAATATTGTTAACATCATCTACCACTTACAGGTTTGGAAAATCCTCACCAACCACCTAAAATCTTTGCACCGTGAATCAAAGAAGCCCACCCCGTTAACAGATTCCTGTTAGATGTTGATGTTAGTTGAAATGGAAATTTTGATGAATAATACTACCCTTAGAGTTGAGTTAAAAGACAATTTTACCCTCTTTACAATTTTTACCCTACCCTCCAAATCGTATTCTTTTTGTAACAGTAAAAGAACCCTCGAATGCTCTATTCAGCTTTTCTCGACGGCAACGATGACAGAAGAATCCTCTAACCTGTTCTTCTTCGCTGGCGACAGTGCAACTCTTCTTCTTCCCTGACCACGGTTCAACTCTTTTACTTCGTCTCCTCCAATTTGTTCTTCTTCACCGACCACCATTTCATCTTCGGCGACCACGGTTTACAAACATCCTACTTCGTTCAATCCTCTGAAAATCTTCTTCGGTGACAACAAGGTTCTTCAACGACGATGATAACATCAACATCCCATTTTCTCACCGCTTCTTCTTCTTCGCCGAACACAGGGGTATTTTTTATCCACTATTCCCTCAGGTTTGAAACCAAACCCTAACTTAAATCTTTAACAAATTGCGAAAAAAAATTTCATTAACCGTTTTACTTCGACATTGAACTATATAGAACCAATTGAGATCAATTTTTTATTAATACTTTTCCCTCCACAGTATACTAGTGGTCCTACAAAGCCGACAGGTGAGGCCTACAGAGTTGGTTTGTCGACCACTTCGGTATGTGAGTCTGTGATTTTTTTTGTAAAAGTCCCTTTTATGACCAACTAATTTGTAAATAATTATTTCTGGTCTGCAGGTTGTATTGAAGTTGTGTTTGTGTTCAAACTTCAGCTACCACCCAAAATAGTTTTGAAACATCTCCTCCTACCCACACCTTTCAAAAAAATCAACTACCCCCCAAACGTTTACCACCATTAATCAAATAGATCCACTCCGTTAAACGAATCCCGTTAGTTGCTAATGTCATCTAAAATTAATTTTGAAATGGAATAATAATACCCTAAAGGTATGTTGAAAGACGATTTTACCCTCCTTCACTTAATTCACCATACACCCCCAAATGGTAAGCCCGAGTCCCGACTTCAACAGAAGAAAGAAAGGATTTTAAGGGAAGTGAGGGAAATTGTGGAGACGCGTTGCCGCTGCCTCCAAGGGTGCCACCATTACTGCAACTTTAAAAATAAGGGAAGAGGGAGATGAGACGGAACATGCCTAATAGTTTTTTTTTTTTTTTGGTAAAAACCTGCCTAACAGTTTATACTTGGCCATTTTTAAAACAACAAATATATAAGAAATGTTGGTGTCTAAAATTGAAAAATAGCAGAGTCCATAATCCAAACCAAAGAGGGTTTTGGGTTTTTTCTTTTCACCAACGATGGTGGTCTGCTATCCCTTCCCATCAGTCTCAAGAACATCATCTGTACTTTTACCAAATCTTATTTTAAATCCACAATCGCTTGACCCCAAGTCAGATTTAATACTAGTTTCTTATCATCCTCATCCTATCTATTCTTCACTACTTTAGAAAGTCAAAATTGCAAATCCAATCCCTCCCCCATCATGATGACTCTCATTACAACCCAATCCAATCCTTATTCACAGGGATCATCGAAGACATCGGAGAAATCAAGCAAAAGAGGGGAGAACGACGAAGGAGAAGAAAGAGGACAGGAAAAAGAGGGGATTAGGGGAACAACTTACCAATTAGTCCGTGGCCGGAGAATCGATTCAACCACTGGTACCAAAGAATCGGAGTTCAACAATGGCAGTCGTAGGTTTTTTTTTGCAGAGGAGAAGAGTCCAACCTCAGGGATTGAACTGTTTATAAAACAAAAATGTGAAGGGTTATATTAGTCATTTTACTAACTTTTAAAAAGTTTTCAAATAAAAACAAAAGGGTAAAAATGTCTAACAGTGATTTCAGTCTCCTCCGTTAGTTACTTGGGTGTAGTTAATGTTTTTTGAAAGGTGTGGGTGGTAGGTGATGTTTCAAAACTATTTTGGGTGGTAGCTAAAATGTTTTCTTTAGTATATTCCCCATTTTGGTATGTTTTTCCTTTTTTTATTGGTCTTTGTCATCGAAATTTGTCCATTCCTATTTGTTTATTGGTATTTGATGTAGGATTCACATCGTCTCCTCCCAGTGATTTTGGGAGGACACGACAACTTATTTCGGATGGCTACCACGTGGCTCTCGGGTGAATCTGAAACCAACGTCTGAGCCGACAACCCCTGTCGGCTCGGCTTATCGACTGGGTGTCGGCTGGAACGTGGGTCTCGGATTCACTGAGAGCCATATGGTGGCCATCCAAGACAGGTTGCCAGTGTCCTCCTAGAACCACTGGGAGGACAGGATGCGAATCCATTTGATGTAATAGGTTTGATAATCATATTTGTATAGCTGAAGTGCTCCGGACGAGGTCCCCACTTGATCGTTGTACCCAGTCGCCACTTTGTCTCCAGACCAGGTCAGAATCTTGGGTTCTCTAACAGTGAGCTTGACTGAATCATGGACTAAATAATTTTTTTTGTAGTTAAACTAGAGTTGGATTTGTTGTGCAGTGAGTTTACATACTTTGACAAGGAATCATAGTTGCTAATCTTAAAAATTTAGCAGCTTCTTAGTTACTATTAATTGGCTCATCTGTTCTTGCATTCATTTTGTTGGATTCCTTTACCTCAACCACATCAGCCATAAGATCAATAGCCCAGTTAAGTAGTGTAGCCTGAGTTCGCATAAGATCCACACACTCCTCTGTGTTACACTGAAGGACTTGCTTTGGGGAAAGGCCATCTAGAACTCCTGCTGGGAACTCCCTGAACCAGGCCTTGATTAGGCCAGCCAAACAGTGGATATCAATGTCCTCTAGTACAATACCCTTGTTTAATGTTGAGGTGAAACATTTACTTTACATGAAGGGGTAGCTGCAAAAGATAAGACCGAATGATCAGTGAAAATTAATTCCAAAATGATTGTAAATTAATATTTCAAAAAAGGAATTATGAATTTATGCTGAGTTGTTGTTCTTGTAAGGCCCTACAGATTGTATGATTAGATAAGATCTACCATCCTTTCCCATCCATTCATGGAGCTAAAGTGAGAGTTGGAGGGAAAAGAATGTAGCTTGAGAAGTCAAAAAGAGACTACTAGATGATAGTAGGGATGTAAACGGATCGAATTCGGCACAGATAAGCTACTATCTGAATTCGAATCCGACTTCTAACCACCCAATTCGAATCCGCCTCCGCATCCGACAAATTTCAAAAAATTGAATCCGAATTCGAATTTGTAATTTAACCGAATATCCAGTTAAAATCTTATTCGAATCCAGAAACACACAATAGTAATAAAAAAAAAATTCTTTCCACGTCAAGTAATACAAAAAAATTAAGAATTCCAATTATCAAATAAGATTGTACTCAAAACCCCTAACGAATTGTTATAATTTTTGACATAAAAAATTTATAGAAAAAACACTAAATCTACCAAATTTCAAAGAGATAAACAAAGTGAGAGAGAGATGAAGAGGGAAGGTGAAGGATTGTAGAAAACCCTAACAAATTTCTTAAAACGAAAAAAAAAAACGACAAATCCTTAATTTGGAGTAATATAACAGAGATAGAAAGGGAGAGAGAGATCTAGAGAGAGAAGATGATGATAGATATACGGCGTTTCCCACTGCTTTCCTTGTTTTGCTCTTTCCCTACATCTTTAAGAAATTGAGTGGGTGCCGAAGAGAAAATAAACCTTAAAATAGAATGCTTCTTCCACCTATCTTTTACCCTCGTGGTCGTTTCAATCAGAAAAGCTCTACTATCTATTTTTTTTTTTTTTGGGTAAGTTACTATCTTTCACTCTCAAGCTCTCCTTCGATGTGGTTTTTGATGAACTTGATATGACACTGAGAGAGGGGGAGATGAATCAGTGTCTCAGTGTCTGAAAATTTTCCTTAATTATTTACTGCTGTCCAGAGCTGATGGAGACCTAACTTTTCACACACACACAAGCGCATGCAAATCTACCTCGCTATCACTCAGTGGCCAGGTTTACCAGATTTGCACACCCATCCTGCAAGCCATTCCATGCACTCCAAAATATATAGGAAAATAAAGACAGTCTACAACACAGGATATACGTGGTTCACCAACACAGTGTGTGATGGCTAGTCTACGGAGTAATGCCCAACGGGCTCCGTATATACTCAATACACTTCTTTTTGCTGTCTACGCAGTAGGGAATACATACATCCAATTTACCCAGCATAAAACTAGGAGGGCACACATGTGCTAGAAATTCAGGTATCAAGTACCAGTGTTCAGCACATGCTGCACATCACGCTTAACCCGCACCCACGGGAAACAAATAATAATTTTTTTATAGGCTTATAAATTTGTCTTACAATTTTCCCCCACTAGCTAGGTATTCAACAATTTGCACCTATGCTAGCATACAATAAATTGAAAGCATAAATAGATAAGGGAATTGAAAAATCTCACAAACTATGCTTTCGAATGGCCAACAATCTCTCTGAAGCTTCACACTGCTCTCAGGTACTTTCTAACAACATTCAATGATGATAGAGATAGATTCACAGAGCACACCTCATCAACAAGCTTCCAATCTCTTCCACATAACCTATAATCACCATGAATATAAAAATAAAAGCTCTACTGACCTCTCATAGGGATTTAGCATTCCATTGATGCACAAAAAAGAGGTAGTTGGTGATTGATCACTCCCACAGGCACGAAACCCTAGAAAAACCCTTTGTTAAGCTTCAAAACCCTATTTTCGATTTTTTTTTTCCAGCATTTTTATGACTCCAAACGGCTCCCAATGTATAGAGCATCCAAATATATGGAAACTGCAACTTGAACGGACCGATTTGGATCTCGGATGAAGAAGTTATGACGGTTTGAAGTTGGACCAATCAGAAAATTCAAAATAGAATCTTTCAGAGGCATACCGTGCACCTGCGCTACACGGAATCGCTGCCGCTTTTTGTGCTGTCCAGTTCCCATTGGACGAAGAGGTATCTTTAAACATGGCCGTCGGATAAGCCTTTAAAAGGCGGGATTGACTAGAGTCTGTCCGATTCGAATAAATCGTGTCAGGCACGATCGTTGTTGATGATGTCCTTTAGATTAGAATCTGGGGCGCCGCCTCACCGTGTATGCGTCACACGGAATCACATAATGTATTTCATATGACGCAGAGCACGGCTTTAACTTGCATCTAACCAATCAGTTGAGCCGCGATAGCATGTTGACGCGCCGTATGACATACACTCTAGCCCGCCTTGATCTGGGGCATTCAAAGTGGATCTGAGCATCGTGACTTCATTTTAGCAGTCGATTTGGAATCTTCTACATTTCTTCTTACCCAAAATGTCCTTGAACAAATGTATTAATGACTTTTTCGAGCGATCCGACGGAAACTGCGATATCTCTCTCATCCGACGTCGGAATTGAGTGATTCAAGTTGCATTGAAAAGATAACTCGACGCTCTACATCTTTCCACTGTCGGATTACCATGAACCTTCTACGGGACCCACCAAAAGTAGACCCAAAGTTAAAACTCTGTCAAACCTTGGAATTGATTCCGAAACTTTGCGTGCATGCATGCCAAGTGTCATGGGCTGCCGTATTGGCATGTCACCTTGCCACCACACCTGTGGGTCCCACTCACTTTTTTCTCTCTCCTTTTTTTCTCTCTTCTGATTCTCTCTCTTCTTTCTCTCTCTTGAATTTCTCTCTTCAATGCCACAACACCAGAAACATGAGAAACATGAACATGATCAGAAAAACTTCAGGAACACTGTCGCATCATCAGAAACTCGACCACATCATCAGTGGGATCCACAGACACTCTCTCTCATCAAAATCAGTGTAAAATTCCATTTAACTCATTGTAAGTCATCTGAAACACATGTAGAACACTGTAGAACACACAAGTAAAGTTGTCACATCTGTGCCACTGCACTGACACTCTCTCTCCTATACTAATACTCTCTCTCCTCATTTCTCTGATTGAATACTCACAAACACTGTCACATCAATCAAGTTGTCAACAATGACAATATAAAATCCAACAGTTTTTGCATTTGCAACTGCTAGGAATGTTGCTCCATAATCTACCCAAAAATAAAAAACGTTGCTCCATACACCATTCACGGTAATAAGAAAAGGCACAAACTGAAACGTCGAAGTAAAATAAAATATTCAATGGTCAAACCTGTCCCCCGCTCCTATGACTCCCATGACTCCCATCCCTCTTGATTGTCCCATCGTTTCCTTTTTCCGTGTCTTTTCCCTATAAAACTCTAGAGATAATGATAAATCATCTTTAATAACATCCTCTAATTATCCTACCGTTTCTACTTTCCATGCCCTTTCCATATAAAATTGTAGAGATAATGATAAAAGATCATTAAAAACATTCCTTTCTCTATGCAACAGTAGAGATGGTAGGGATAATAATAAATAATCTTTAATAACATCCCTTTCATTATCCCATCGACTCTGGTTGCCATTCCCTTTTGAATAATGATAAATTACTTTATAAAATAAATACATATAATTAAACGGATTGGAGCGGATTATATCCTCGTCTTTTAAGTGATATCTGAATCCGCCTTCGCCTCCGCCTCCAAACTCGTCTGTCCGAATTCGCATTCGAATCCTATTGTTTGGATTCAGATGCCCTTAATTGAATGCAGACTCGAATTGAATTCGAATTTTTAACTATCCATTTGCATCCTTAGATGATAGTAGAATCCAAGTCATGGATTGGATGATGAGGAGACAAAGAAATTAAGTGTTGTGGGCCAAGTTCTGTTGGACTTTATGTTATCATTGTTGGCAACTTGGCTGATGTGACAGTGCTTATGAGCATTCAGTCAGAGAAATGAGGAGAGAGAGTATCAGTGTAGGAGAGAGAGTGTCAGTGTGCAGTGGCACAGATGTGGCAACTTCGCTTATGTGTTCTACAAGGTTTTACATATGTTTTAGATGACTTACAATGAGTTAAATGGGATATTACATTGATTTTGATGAGAGAGAGTGTTTGTGGACCCCACGTGTGCGAGTTTGATGTGGCCGAAGTTTCGATGATGCGACGGTGTTCCCGAAGCTTTTCTAATCATGTCCATGTTTCTCATGTTTTTCGGTGTTGTGGCGTTAAAGAGAGAAATTCAAGAGAGAGAAAGAAGAAAGAGAATCAGAAGAGAGAGAAAGAGGAGAGAGAAAAAATGTGAGTGGGATCCACAGGTGTGATGGCAAGGTGACATGTCAACACGGCAGCCCACGGCACTTGGTATGCATGCACACAAAGTTTCGGGTTCAAATTCCAAGGTTTGACAGAGTTTTAACTTTGGGTCTATTTTTGGTGGGTCCCGCAGCAGGTTCATGGAGATCCGGCATTGGAAATATGTAGAGCATCGAGTTAGCTTTCCAACGCAACTTGAATCACTCAATTCCGACGTCGGATGAGAGAGATATCGCAGTTTCTGTCGAATCGCTCGAAAAAGTCATTTCATAAGTTGTTTAGGGGCAATTTCGGCATTTTACAAGTTGTATAGGGGCTTTTTCATCAAGAAAAAGAGAAGAGAAGGAGATCCAAGATCCGCGGCGAGGACTGATCCTCACCTCTCAGATTCGCATCTGACAGCCCACAAAGACGCGGCTCGGCTACGGTGCGGCGCAGTGCAGGTTATATAAGGAAAGATTCTCTTTCCTTATCCGAGATTAGCCAATCTTCAAACTGCCATAACTTCTTCATCCGAGCTCCAAATCGGTCCGTTCAAATTGCAGCATTTATATTTTTTGATGCCCTATCTATTGGGTGCCGTTGGGAGTCGTAAAAACCTAGAGAAAAATTGAAAAGAGCGTTTTGAATCTTATGGGAAGGGTTTTCTAGGGTTTCGTGCCTGTGGGAGTGATCAATCACCAACTACCTCTTCTTTGTGCATCAATGGAGTGCTAAATCCCTATGAGAGGTCAGTAGAGATTTTATTTTCACATTCATGGTGATTATGGGTTGTGTGGAAGAGATTGGAAGCCTGTCGATGAGGTGTGCTCTGTGAATCGATCTCTATCATCATTGAAGACTGTTAGAGAGTACCTAAGGGCAGTGTGAAGCTTCAGAGATATTGATGGTCATTCGAAAGCAGTTGTAAGGTTTTTCAATTCCCTATCTATTTGTTGCTTTCAATATATTGTATGCTAGCGTAGGTGAAAATTATTGAATACCTAGCTAGTGGGGGAAAAATTGTAAGGCATAATTATAAGCCTAAAAAATTATGACTTGCTTCTCGTGGGTGCGAGTTAAGCGTGGTGTGTTCAGTGGGTGCTGGACACTGGCTGTTAAGCCTGAATCTTGGCGTTGGTGCGCCCTCTCAGTTTTATGCTGGGAAAACCTAGGGTTAATATCCTTGTCTTGTTAGAGACTAAAAGCTGAGTGTTGAGTAAATACGGAGCCCGTTGGGCATTACTCCGTGGAGTAGCCATCACACACTGTGTTGGTGAACCACGTAATATCTCTGTGTTCATTGTGTTTATTTTCTATTATTTGGAGTGCGTGGAATGGCTTGCAGGATGGGTGTGCAAATCTGGTAGACCTGGCCACTGAGTGGTAGCGAGGTAGATTTGCATACGCTTGTGTGTGTGTAAAAGAATATATCTCCATCAGCTCTGGGCAGCAGTAATTAATCAGAGAAAAGTTTCAGACACTGATTCACCCCCCCCCCCCTCTCAGTGTCATATCAAGTTCATCAAGTTCTTATTACCTCTTTATACTTTATTGATGCATAGTAACCTAAGGATCACTTGGTTGGTGGTGGGTGGGCCGTGGGGACTCACTTTTATTCTCATGGTTTTTTCCCTTGGTTATTTAATGTTTCTGTACCTTAGGACTTGAAAATATATGAACAGCAAGTTGCGGGATTCCAAAACAAGTACTGTGGTATTGGAAATTAAGTTCTTCATGCCTTCTATGGTATGTGATAACCAGAAAGGATCCTTTATTCCCAAACATTAAGTGGTTTGCAGTGACAAGTTGGACATTGAATTTGCATAATTAGAAACTCAATCTCAGCCGTATCAGTAATTCTTTGTGAGCTTCACAGGCGACCTAGAGTTCTGAAGGCCCCAGATCAGATATGTAAAATGTCTAACATATTATTTGCTTATTAGTGACATAATATCATATGTTTATTAGTCAGCATTTCTTTCCTCATAACTTTATGTAACCATGATACATTGTCTAATTGCTTTTTTTTTTTTTTTCATTTTGTAAACAGAATTCTCAAGATGACTGAAAAGATCAGCATATATTACAAATATGAGGAGGAGATAGAAATGAAATTAGTTGATAAAGATCGATTTAGCTGGATAGACCTAGTGTCACACCCCAATTCTGGCTGAACCAGAAGTGTGAGTGAACCGGGTCTAAACCACGGTTCACACCAGGATCTCAATAGACCGTGTCAACCAATCATTCCCAAGCAATCCAACATAATCAGAGAAAATAATACATAGCAGCGGAAATAATAAATGAGCCGAGAACTAAATTGTAATTAACATAAATAACCAAGTTATTCCATCATTCATCAATTTAAAATAATTTTATTACAATACTTATCAGAAAATAAACCCAAGTAACTAAGAGTAAACACAGAACGAGCACTCGCATGAAACATCATGCTCGTCATCCTCTGCTTGGGTATCCATGGCAGCAACCGTACCATAAGCGGGAGCAGTCACGAAGTCATCAACTGTGTATCCTGCATCCAAATCTGAAAAGAATACAGATATATCTGGTGAGCTCACAACTTAGCTCAGTAAGTACAAAACCAGTGCAACAGTACAAAATGCATGAGATAACATTACAATTTGGGCCAGGTATAACTTGCAAATGTGCTATGGTAAGGTTTGGCGGCCACCGCACCTCCATGCACGAGAGTGTGAGCACACCCAACAGTCAGGCACCTACCACACTACTGCTGTTGCCCCACATCACTCACTCCCGGTATGGAGATAGGACTCGAGTCTGGCGGGCAGGAAGAACCACAATCCCACGTCCTCCCCCTGATACCCCATACCGTACCAATACCTAAACCCCTATTGGCAAGGGCTTGCAAGTGGGATCCGTTTCTAACCAATCCTAGATGTTGATACAGTTTCAATAGCCTCACCCCAGCACGGCTCCCTATGACCTAGAGATAGGGCTCGAGTCTGGCGGGCAGGAAGAACCACAATCCCACGTCCTCCCCCTGATACCCTAGACATACCAAGTCTGCTAAGGTAAAGGCTAAACGAGAAAAGGTGTTAGCTGTGGATATATCCAGGGCACATCCCCTTCACATTCCACACACTAACGAAAACATACACATGCTTAACATACAACAATCCTAGCATATGAAATGCATGAAGATATAATAATTAAAAGCACAACTACATGGCATGTGAGATGCACAAACAACAAGCAAGGAATATTCACAATAACAGAATTATACTTCAAGGTTTACTGTTGTAGATTATTAGGGTTTAGGGTCTTGTTCCTTACCTGACGCGTGACAATGATCCGGTTGAGCGTCAGAAAGCTCACTCACAGCTTCTACAGGTCCTACATAACCACATTCCTATGTTAGAATTCATTTATTAAAGCTTCGAGGGGCAAGCAACCCAAGCTCGGAAACCTATACCGGTTTGGCCAAGCAACCGCAAGCTCGGGGGCACCACGGTTGCCATACCGCAACCGGTATGTGACCGTATACACCGGTCTCACCCCAGATCTCACTGAGCGAGACCTGTATGTGCCTGCGGTATAAACCGTAAGGCCATACCACTGGACTCATCGTCCATCCGGTATACTCTGCTGTTCGGATCCGAGAGCGATATCTCGGATCTCCCCTCCTTGTTTGCTAACGGTTAGGACTCTAGGGTTTCTCTTATCCTTTACTAAGGTCCAAATCTTCTAATGGCCTTCGGATCTCGGCTAGAACGCCGTATCAAACTTGGGTTAGATCCGAATAAGGAAAACAATGGAAACTATAATCTTTTGGGATCATTGCGCCACTTCGCGGCTCCGATCCGACCTCATAACATTATTAATGCAGCGAGCACTTACCGGCGCTGTCGATTGGCGGCGTGCTCTTCCTTCCTGGGCGGCCTCCACCTTCTTGCTCCTTCTCAGTTCTTCTCCAGACGACGAGAGGGTTTGAGAAGGAGAAATGGTGTGTCTCCTTCTCTATTAATAGAGGGAGACCACCCATGGAAGTATTTCTCTCAGAATGGAAATTTTCCAAGTTTCCATTCTGAGAGACAGAGTCACTAGAGTCTGTCTACAGCCGGAGTAAGGCATACCGGTTGCACATACCGGTTGGAGTCCCTGCCACCGGTATAGTCCAACCGGTATACCATACCGCTGGCACCAAACCGGTTGCACCATAGTGCCTGCGGTATGGTGAAGCCGGTATGGCTTAAGGGCATTTTCTATGCTCATACCGGATGCACATACCGGTTGCACTATTCTGCAACCGGTATAGTGAGACCGGTATGAGATTTTAGGCATTATTTTACAGTTTTATACCTGAACTTTGAGTGGTTCGTCACTCGGCTTCACCTTCCGGTCCAGTTATATTTGGAGCACCTGTCGTCACATAAAACCATGGTTTAGACCCGGTTTTAGAACATGGTTCTTACACCTAGTCCATACTACTTATTGTACAGTTCTAAAAAGCATTGCAGATGGCAAGTTTGTGACCTTTTCAGTTAGGGCAGAGATGCCCAATGGTGGAGACTATGAGGTCAAGAGTGATGATTATGTAATGGAGATCTTGAAAATCTTTATAGCAGAGGCTAGAGCTATTCCCTTGGAAATCTATGGAGTAAATGTGGGTGAGGCTACATTGGAGAATTACAAAATCAATGGATATGATTCAGCAATGATAGATAGACCACCACCACCTAGGCCATCAAAGAAAACAGTTGTCAGCAGGACTATGAAGGAAGTGCCCACAACTACAACTGCACCTGCTATTACACCACCACGTAGGCCATCAAAGAAAACAGTTTTTAGTAGGCTTGTGAAGGAAAGAGTGTCTACAACTACAAGTGCACCTGCTACTACTAAAACTATTGGCATTAGTGGAGGTAGCAAGAAGGGCAAAGAACTAGCAATTGATCTTGACAGTGAGGATGATCCACTAGATGAGAACTGGGATATCGATGTAGAGGACACTAGGGAAACATCTATTCATTCTGAAGGAGATAAAGATGAGGATTATGAGATAGGGGCTGATAAGAATTTGACTTTATATAAAATTGAAGAAGTTCAAGAGGAGAGCACTACTAGGAACAAGGGGGTAGATATAGATGAATTGGGAAAGATAGACATTAGAGTAGGGTCTGTTTTTGAAAATGTCTATTCTTATAGGAAAGTCCTGAATGATTTTGTTATTCAAGAATGGACAAAAATCATTTGACTAAAAAAAATGAGAAGAAGAGAGTTACAGTCATTTGTTCCCAAGATGGTTGTCCATGGACAATCCATGCTGCTGTGGCACCAGATGGGGATACCTTTATAGTGAAAAAATTTCAATCTGACCATACTTGTGCAAGGGAACCTAAAATTAGAAATGCCACCTTAATCTGGATAGCTAAAAAGTTTGCTAATAGGTTGAGGGTAGATCTTGATATGAAGACAGATAGCATGAGGGTTGCTATTATGGCAAAGTATGGTATCAAACCTTCAGATTAGCAACTATATAGGGCAAAGTTGGTAAGAAGGAGAATTTAACTAGTCAGAAGTAGTCATATGCAAAGTTGCCTAAGTATGGTGAGATATTGCTAGAGAGGAACCCTGGAAGTATGTTTAAGCTATAATACGAAGAGGCCTCAGCAACAACAGTTAAACCGCTATTCAAAAGGCTTTTTGTTTGTTTTGCTGCATATAAGTAAAGTTTTTTGAGAGAATGTAGGCCATTCATTAGCATTGATGACTATCATTTGGAAGGTAGTTATTGTGGAATTCTATTGGCAGCTACATTAATGGATGCTAATAATGTGCTATTTTTAATTGCATTTAGTGTTGTGAAAAGTGAGAACAAAGATAGTTGGACATGGTTTCTGATAGTACTTTTTGATGCAATCTCATATGCCTTTGATGGATATCCTTTGACATTCATGTTAGACAAATAAAAGGTAATGCGTAAATTTTAACTTTTCCATTTGAGTAATCTATAGTTGAATTTCAATGTGTTAAAGGATAGCCTCTGACATATTTTTTTGCATGTTGTATTGTTATAGGGCTTATCAAATGCAATTATAGAAATCTTTCCAAATGCAAACCAAAGGCTATGCTCTATACAGCAACTTCAAGGTGAAATTTTCGAGTCTCTTGTTGAAAAGATTGTTCTGGACAGCATGCAAGGCATATAATGCTATAGATTTTAACAAAACAATGGATGAGATAAAAGCAACTAAAAGGGAAGCATATGATTGGATGATGAGAAACCTAGTCTCACCATGGGTTTCTCATCATCGGCTAGACATGCATTTAACCATATGATTATTAGTGACCATGTCACTAACAACATGTCAGAGTGTTTTAATCAATGGATACAACCCTATAGAGGCAAACCAATTCTGATTTTGATTAATGAAGTTAGAATAAAGCTGATAAATAGGATGCACGATAGATTTAAAAAGAGTTGTAGCTTCAATGGGAAGATAACACCTACTTTTAAGAAGAAACTAGATATTGCTCAAAATGCGTCTAGAAATTGTCATGTCATGTCTTGTGGACCAGAAAAGTTTGAAATCAATGATGGTCATAGTAGGTATGTGGTGGACATGAAGAAGAAAAATTACGAGTGCTCTGCATGGGAAGTTAATGGGCTTCCATGTAAGCATGTTATAACTGCAATCTTATGATGAACTTGAGATGACATTGAAAGGGGGGGGTGAATCAGTGTCTGAAATTTTTCTCTGATTTTTCTTAACTATTTACTGCTGTCTAGAGCTGATGGAAAACTAAAATTTCAACACACACACAAGCGTATGCAAATCTACCCCGTTACCACTCAGTGGCTAGGTCTACCAGATTTGCACACCCACCCTGCAAGCCATTCCACCCACTCTGAAATATACCAAAAAAATAAAATAATAAACACAGGGATATAACGTGGTTCACTACCACAGTATGTGATGGCTAGTCCATTGAGTAATGCCCAATGGACTCCGTATTTACTCAATACTCAGCTTTTAGTCTTTTACAGACAAGGATACTAACCCTAGGTTTTCCCAGCATAAAATTGAGAGGGTGTAACATCGTCAAGATTTAGGCTATAATAGCCAATGTCCAGCTCCCATTGAATGCACAAAAAATAAAAAAATATTTTTGGGGCTTATATCAATGCCCTACAATGAAACCCACAGCTAACTAGGTATTCAATGATTTTTACCTATGCTAGCATACAATAAATTGAAAACAATAAACATATAGGGAATTTAAAAAATCTTACAACTCCTTTTGGCCAATAATATCTTCGATGTTTTACACTGCACTCAGGAACGTTCAACAGCCTTCAATGATGGTAGAAATCGATTCATAAAGCACACATCGCTCACAGGCATCCAATCTCTTATATACAACTCATAATCACCATGAATGTAAAAATAAAAGCTCTACCGATCTCTCATAGAGATTTAGCTTTCCATTGATGTACAGAGAAGAGGTGGTTAGTGGTTAATCACTTCCACAGGGCACAAAACCCTAGAAAACCTTTTGTATATCTTCAAAATGCTGTTTTTGATTTTTCTTAGAGTTTTTACAACTCCCAACAATGCCCAAAGAATAGACGGCAAATTGCAAGTTGAACGGATTAATTTGGAGCTCAGATGAAGAAGTTATGTCGGTTTGAAGTTCGACCAACCAGAAATAAACAAATGAAATCTTTTGGAGCATTTTCGTGCGCCCGCGCAACACCGAATCGCCGCCCCGCTGACTTGTTGTCGAGTTCCGATTGGATCGTAGAGAATCTTCGTTTCAGACCGCTGGATAACCTTAAAAAGGCAGGATTCATTTCCAGCCTTTGGATCTGCATAAAACTCATCTATGAAAGTCGGAGAAGCTCGTGGCCATTCGATTTACATCTTCTAGCTGCCACACTGCGCATGCACCACATGGAATCAAGGTGGCTTAACTGTGTAACACGGAGCATGCTTCTATCTTGCAATTAGCCAATGAGAGAACTCACGCAGCAACCTTGTTCTGTCTGCTCAGATGCAGGTTAGTCCGCGTTTTTGTGATCCGTCAGATCTGAATCTGACACGCGTGGCTCACTGGATGTCGTCCAAATGGTTTATTTTTTAATTAAGGATAATTACGACGCCATCCTTTAACTTTTGATAATTGCGAAGAGGTCCCTCAAGTATATCAAAACTATATGGTTTTCCTTGTATCACATATACTCTCTGAGAGCTTATTTTTTTGGCCATTTTCCACTATTTCGACAGAAACTGTGATATCTCCCTCATCCAAAGTCAGAATTGAGTGATTCAAGTTGCGTTAGGAAGCTAACTCGATGCTCTACGTCTTTCCAATGCTGGATCTCCATGAACTTGTTGTGGGACCCACCAATTAGAGCCTCAAAATCAAAATTCTATGAAACCTTGGAATTCAGACATGAAACTTTGCTTACGTACTCACAGGCACTCCCACACACAGTCTTCCACCTTGGATCTTCTTAGAACATCACTGAACACATGTACAACACTATTGATTGTCGAAACTGCTCCTGCCCAGTCAACTCAGTGTAGAAACCCAATATAGAATCCCATTTAACCATTCAACTCACTGCATGCCTTCTCACACACTCTATGGAGGTTGTAAAACACTGTAGACCACACATATGAGGTTGCTTGATCTCTGCCACTGCACAAACACCATTGCCACTCTCTGTCACTGCGCTGACACTCTCTCTCCTGTACTGACGCCTTCTCTCCTCATTTCTTTGACCGTATGCTCATCCACTCTGCTACATCTACCAAGTTACCAACAATGACAACATAAAGTCCAATATCTTATTCCAGAGGGGTAGTGTAGGACTATGTTTCTTCATATTTTTCACTTGAAAAATTTATGCTTTCCTATTCTGAGTTCATCCATGCTATGTCTGGCTTGGATACCATAAAGATCAATGAAGATGGGCATATAGTACAACCATCAATATATAGAAGGAGAGCTGGTAGGCAGAACAAGAAGAGGAGGAGAGCAGCTGATGAAGATCCAGCTAGTGAGTTTAGAAAGACAAATTCTTCTGTCCACTGTTCCTACTACAAAAGAATTGGTCACAATGCTAGGTCATGCATGTCACACCCCAATTCTGCACCATTCAGAACGGTGTGATGAACCGCTAATAAACCAATGGTTCAACCAGGATCTCTAATAGGCGGTATCCATTAAAAATAAAACCATGCACATTTACAACCATAATCAGAATAAATACACAATAGCGGAAGTCTTATAGTAAATGAACTGAGAACTCTAAATGTAATAATCATAATTAAAATATCAAGTTATTGTTGTATCAACTGAGACATAAATAAATAAAATATCAATTACATCCTTTTATAAATTCAAATAAAATTCTAATAGAATACGCATGAGTTGCACTCGCATGAGGGGTCATGCGTATCCTCCAAGTCTTCAGCTTCCATTGCAGCAACATGCGCATATACCAGAGTATTCATATAATCTTCAACTGTAGTACCTGCATCATCAACTAAAAATATTCGACGTCGAGAGGGTGAGCACACATCATGGCTCAGTGAGCAAACAAAACACTGCAACAACCATATGCATGCATTCAATTCATATCTTTGGTCTTGTAAATAAGTTTGCAATGTGCTATAGAAAGGATAGGTGGCCAAAGGTCACGTTTATTGACACCGCACCTCTATACATGAGTGTGTGAAGCCGCCCAAAGGTAACGTTTATTGTCGAACCACATGCACCCACCATGGACAATGTACACGCAAAGGTCACGTTTATTGCTGTACCCGTTGCCCATACCAACACGTATGCCCCTGCTGGCGAGGGCTCGTAAACTAGGCTCGCAACTAACCAATTCTAATGCCAATCAGTGTATCCAAGACCTCACCCCAGCATCCCTCAATACATCCATAGAGATAGGGCTAAAGCCCCCCCGCAGAGTCAGAGACTACACGGTTCGAGACCACTTCCCCTCATACCCTACGACGTAATAGTTCTGCTAAGGTAATGGCGATACGACGATGTCAGTGGACAAGACTTGAGTTAGAGATAGAGCTAGAGTGCTGAGGCCCCGCCTATGACACCTACCCCTTATACTCGCTCGCATCAAGCACACCAACCACACACATACATCCACATGCCTATTCCTATCATCATCATCATCATCATCATGTTATAAACAACAATTAAATATGCATGAACAGTAATAATAGAATTATTGGATGACATGTTTAATGCACATAACAATCATACACGCATAAGATCAATCATGGCATTAGACTCAAGAGTAAAACAGTTTATTATTAACTAATTAGTTTAGGTCTTGTTCCCTCACCTTTGCTTGATCGTAGGTCCTCTTTCAACCTTTAAGAATCAACTATATATCGATATTATAACACTAGAAGACCTAATCAAGTCGATAGAATATAATTAGAATTAATTCAGACTTTAAAAGCAAGCTGTTAACTGGGGGTCGATACCAGGGTCGGATGTTCCATCGACCCTGGGTGCTACCACCCAGATTCTGGACTTCCCGAACACTGGGGGTCGATTGTTAGGGTCTGGTAGGGTCGATTGGCCATCGACCCCCCTTGCGACCCCCTGTGGGTTTCGTCAAATTTTCATCCTTCAGTCCATTCCTTCGTGTTTGGAGTCCTATGGCTTGCTTCTACAATCCAATCCACACATGTTCTATGGTCTAGAACCATAGTTCATTCACCTATATGGTTTTTATGATTTCTCCCATGGTTTTCCATGAAAACCTAACCATGGATGGATGATTTGGGTTTCTCCTAGATCATTCCCTCTTCACTATCCATTCTAAGGTCTGTAAAATTACATGGAGATAGTACCCATACCTAAGAATTAGGCTTGTCTCTCTGAAGCCTTCTCTTTGATCTTCTTCTCTACTTTTCTTCTCTTCTCTTTCTCTTCTCCTTCTCTTCTCTTTCTCTCAATCCAATTAGGGTTCTAAAAGGAGTGAAAGAGGCTTAGGGACGTCCTATTTATAGAGTAGAAACTCCAAAAATAAGTCCCATTGAGATTAGGAAAGAATCCCATTGAAATTTGGAAAGTTTCCAAATCACGATTTCTGTCGGCAGACTGGGGGTCGATGAGGGGGTCAGAGATCCCGTCGACCCCTGGTTCTAAAATGTCCGACCCCGGTTAAAAACTCGGTGGTCCGACTTTCTATCTTGGGGGGTCCGACCGCCTAGCTGGGTGTGCGACCCTCCCCCTATTTTTAGTGTTTTTGGGTCAGTTTAATACCTGGAATCGTGATCTCCCTCACGTACTTGATCCATTTGGCTCGACCATGATGGGTAGACCTGGTTCAAGGTGGTAAGACCGGGTTAGTTTGATACGGGTCTTACAATGCAAAAAGAAAAAGGATGATGCTTCTCAACAAGGAAGGTCAACTACACAGGTAACATCCATGCTTATATCAAATTCCCAATATAATTTTTTGCTACTAATCTTCTTCTTATATGTAATTATGTAGGGAAAAGGAAGAAAAAGGCAAGAAGACACTTCTCAACAAAGAAGATCAACTACATAGGTAACATCCATGCTTATATCAAATTCCCAGTACATTTTTCTGCTACTAATCTTCTTCTTATTTGCGATTATATAGTGAAAAATACAAGATGGACCTAGTGGATCTCAAATGCAAATGAGATCACAATCGCTTAGGACATCTCAACAACCAAATAGATAGGCAAAATCAAAAGAAAGATTGGCTAAAAAGGCTAAAAAATTCAGGAGATCTTGGGTAGGAACACGTACGAAATAGTTTGGAAACACTGAAATGGGTTGTGACAATTTGTCATGGATATTTTTTGTCCTTGTACATGAGTTAGAGATGGGTTTGCCATGGAACTTTCAGTCTGCAGGTTTTTGTCCCATGGATTATATTCAGTGATTGCTATATCATTGAATATGGAACTTACACTGTTGGATTTTATCTACCAATGGATTGTGGTTGGATGCTCTCTCTTAGATTTCAGATGTAGAATTAATTACACATGCTCTATGGACATCAAACAATATTATAATCAATTCATTATATTCAGTTTTTCTAATATCATTTTTCATGCTCATTACAGTAATGGACTTTTGGTGGATTATAAACTATTCATTATATACAGTGATTGTTATATGGTTTTCATGTTCTCTCTTAGATTCAGATGTAGTATTTGTTTGTTCATGTTCTCTCCATTAGTTGTATTTTTAGTAAAGGCCTTCTTTGTCTCCAACTTCCATTTATGCACCTTTGGTTACTATGTTTCTGTCTTTGGTGGAAAGAGATTCATGTTAGAGATGGAGTCCACATGACTTGTAAAAGCTGGATAAAGAAGTTACTTGTTTAATTTCTCCAATCTTTTGCTCAAAATACTCTATTAGCACTCAATCAGATTGCGACTGGTACAGTCTGCTAGGACAATGTTCCTGCATTTTAGAGGCCTTGCAAGAGCAATGCTTCACCCCGTGATGTAGCCCAATTGCATCCATGTTCAACAATTATGTCATTACATCAATGCCCAAGCCCATAAAGCCCATTTGACCCAAGACCATTTGGCCCAAGATTAAGGTATGAACCAAGCTACAAAAGAACCAATAAACCTGGCCCTTGCTCCTTGAAACCAGCCATTTTTTGGTGATCTTTCAAGTCTCTAGTGGAGAGTGAGGTGGTATTTTCTATTCAATGTTTCTAGAGTCTTCTCTACATTGGAGCTTGCACCAAGACATTGAACCTAGCATCAATACCTTGGACCTTGAATCAAGACTTTGGAACAAGTTTTAATGCCTTGGAATAAGAATCAACACATTGGAATAAGTTTCTATGTATTGAAAATTTTTAAATCATTTATATTTCTTTTTTATTTTCTCTATGTATAATCGCAACCTTAGAATCATAGAGGATGATTGAGATTATTTTGAGTTATTTAAGGTTTGTTAAGCCTATAAATAGTGGCTTATTCTCATGTAATAGAAGAAGATGATTTGGTGAATAAAATTTGGATTGGAGTTTATCTTCTCCTTTGAATCTTGAAGAGTTCATCTTGAAACCTATAAGAGTTTCATTTCAACTTTGAAGAGTTGGAGCTTTCCTATCCCTTGAAACATTGAAGAAATTTCATTCCATCCTAGAAGAGTTGAAACTTTATTCTTCACCTACTTTCTTGAAGAATTGTAGGCCACCTTTGGAGTTGATTTACATTCTAGAAGAGAAGTAAGTCACCCCATCTTCACTTCCATCAATTATATGTTTTTTTCTTTACCTTTAAAAAATTTCAAAATTTATTTCTGCACTTCACTTCCCTTTTGGTTCTTTCGATTTTGTATAAATCCACTCTCCCGATCCATTATTTTCATAAGCCAAAAATCGACTTACATCATTTAGTATAATGATGTAAGTCAATTTTGACTTATGGAAATAATGGATCGAGAGAGTGGATTTATACAAAATCAAAAGAACCAAAAGGGAAGTGAAGTGTATAAATAAATTTTGAAATTTTTTTTTAAAGATAAAAATGATATAATTGATGGAAATGAAGGTGAGGTGACTTACTTCTCTTCTAGGATGTAAATCAACTCCAAAGGTGGTCTACAACTCTTCAAGGAAGTAGGTGAAGAATAAAGTTCCAACTCTTCTAGGATGGAATGAAACTTCTT
Source organism: Protea cynaroides (assembly GCA_028583415.1). Lineage (NCBI taxonomy): Eukaryota > Viridiplantae > Streptophyta > Magnoliopsida > Proteales > Proteaceae > Protea > Protea cynaroides. Next base: position 62,504,252 of record CM053268.1, on the reverse strand, counting down.
CAATGTTTCAAGGGATAGAAAAACTTCAATTGTTCAAGGTTGAATTAAAACTTTTCTAAGTTTCAAGATGAACTCTTCAAGGTTCAAAGGAGAAGATAAACTTTAATCCAAATTTCATTCACCAAATCATCTTCTTCTAGTACATGAGAATAAGTCACTATTTATAGGCTTAACAAACTTTAAATAACTCAAAATAATCTCAATCATCCTCTATAATCCTAAGGCTGAGATTGTATATAGAGAAAAAAAACATAAATGATTTAAAAATTTTCAATACATAGAAACTTGTTCCAATATGTTGATTCTTATTCCAAGGCAGTAAAACTTGTTCCAAAGTCTTGATTCAAGGTCCAAGGTATTGATGCTAGGTTCAATGTCTTGATGCAAGCTCCAATGTAGAGAAAACTCTAGAAACATTGAATAGAAAATGCCACCTCACTCTCCACTAGAGACTTGAAAGGTCACAAAAAAAGGACTGATTTCAAAGAGAAAGGGTCAGGTTCATTGGTTCTTTTGTAACTTGGTTCATACCTTAATCTTGGGCCAAATGGTCTTGGATCAAATGGGCTTTGTGGGCTTAGGCATTGATGTAATGACATAATTGTCGAACATGGATGCAATTGGACTGCATCAGCCCATCTGTTTGCTGAAGAAAGAATGGATAAATTGGTAAGATTGAAAATTTGGTATCAATATTAATCTGTAGCTATTGTACAAGCTTGGCTCCTTCTGCAACTCCATCAAGGGTTGAAAATCCAAACTTAAGGTGTTGAAGGACTTACAAAAAGGTGGTACTGTTGGATTTGGAAGCAGTTATCTAAACCCTGTTACACTTTGGATTGTAATTGTCGATAACTCGGACCAAGTTTGATGAGAGAGAGTGTCTGTGGATTTCTCTGATAGTGTGGCCGAATTTCTGATGATGTGGCAATGATTGATACTGGTAGTGTTTCTTGTGGTGAGGCATGAGCACAATTGAAGAGAAAGCAATTAAAGAAAGAGAAAGAAGAGAGAGAATCAAAAGAGAGAGAAAGAGGAGAGAGAAATATGGGTGGGACCCACTGTGTCTAGGTGGCATGCCACCACGGCAGCCAGCCTGGCCGAGGGCCGTGGCACCATAGGCAGCAGCCACCACGTGGTCGAGGGCCAACTGTGGCACTGCCCACAGGCCATGCCACAAGCAAGCAGCAAGGCCCGCAGGCCATGCCACAAGCAAGCAGCAAGGCCCGCAGGCCATGCCACAAGCAAGCAGCAAGGCCCGCAGGCCTCACAGCCGCAAGCAAGCACAGGCTCGCGCGTGCATGCAAGGTGTTCGACAAATTACAGAGTGAGAGTCAAGTTTTTTTAGAGAGATTTCTTCTCGGGAAGAAATCACTCCTACAAGGTCTGTTTGATGGAAATCGGATACAGATGCCATTAAAGTAGTTCTCAGGGGTATTTTAGGAAAAGAAATTTGAAGAAGATCCAAAATCGGCCACCCAAATGAAGCCATGTAGTCCAGATTCCAAATGGACGGCCTTCAAAGTTACGGACTATGGTGTGGCGCAGACGTTGCGCTTAGGTACTCCCGCGCGCTTTCTGGTTGGTTGGAGGTAGTTTAAAGTGGTGGTTTACGTTGCACAGAATCGGCGCTCTGATTCAATGTGGCGCGCTTTCGGTACAGCGGCATGAAGATCCAAATCGTGCGGCCAATATTGAAGCCGACAGGATCTGACGCAACTTGTGCTGATACAATGGCTCATGGATCTTCCCACCTTTTAAAGGCTTATCCGACGGTCTGTGTTGAAGATTCCTTGAGCGTCAATCGGATTTCGACAACACATTGGCGCGGCTACGGTGTGGCGCGAGTGCAAGCTTTGTTTGGAAAGAATCTCTTTCCTTATCTATGATTGGCCGAACTTCAAACTGCTATAACTTCTTCATCCGAGCTCCAAATCAGTCCGTTGAAGTTACAGTTTTCATATTTTTGGATGCTCTATCTATTGGGCACCGTGGTGAGTCAAATTAGGGTAGAGAAAAATTAAAAAGTGTGCTTTGAAGCTGCAGAGAGGAATTTTCTAGGTTTTCGTGGCCTATGGGATGATTTATCACCAACTACCTCTTCTCTGCTCATCAATGGATTGCTGAATCCCTGTGAGAGGTTGGTAGACTGTTTATTTTTCCATTCATGGTGATTATGGATTGTGTGGAGGAGATTGGAAGCCTATGATCAATATGAGCTCTATGAATCAAGTTTTACTGTCATCGAAGGCTGTTCAAGGTTTCTCAAAGCAGTGTGAAGCTTCAAAAATTATTGTTAGCCATTCAAGAATATTGGTTGTGAGATTTTCTCATTCCTATCTTTTTAAATGTTTTCTATGCACTGTATGCTAATATAGGTGAAAAAAAGAAGTAGAATACCTATCTAGTTTGTGGGTTTCATTGTAAGGTAATTCTTATAAACCCCAAAAATATTTTATTTGTGGTGTGTTCAGTGGGTGCTGGACACTGGCTGTTAAGCCTGAATCTTGGCGTTGTTACGCCCTCTCAGTTTTATGCTGGAAAAATCTAAGGTTAGTATCCTTGTCTGTAAGAGACTAAAAGTTGAGTATTGAGTAAGTACGGAGCCCGTGGGGCATTACTCTGTGGACTAGCCATCACATACTGTGATGGTGAACCACATAATATCTCTGTATTCTTTGTGTTTATTTTTTTATATATTTTGGAGTGCATGGAATGACTTGCAGGATGGGTGTGCAAATCTAGTAGACCTAGCCACTGAGTGGCAGCGAGGTAGATTTGCATACGCTTGTGTGTATGTAAAAGAATATATCTTCATCAGCTCTGGGCAGCGGTAAATAATCAGAGAAAAGTTTCAAACACTGATTCACCCCCCTTTCAGTGTCATATCAAGTTCATCAATTGGTATCAGAGCACCAGGCTCAGTGACCGCTTAATCAGCAACTGAGAAGATCAGAATAAAGATATGACACCTGGGGAGGGTTCTAACAAGCCCCCATTGTTTGATGGAATGGATTTTGTTTTTTGGAAAAGAAGAATAGAGGTCTATGTAGGATCTCTTGGTTATGATGTTTGGGCTTCTGTGAAAAATAGCTACACACCACATGACACAAATGCTCCCACTACAGTAGAAAAGAAGAATTTTGAGAATAATAGAAAGGCTCTCAATGCCATTCAAGGGGGACTGACAAATAGTGAACTGGCTAAAATCATGGATTGCAATACAGCAAAGGAAGTATGGGATAGACTGATCAACATATATTAAGGAGATAAGAATATCAAGACTGTCAAGCTGCAAACATTCAGAGGTTAGTTTGATAATCTAAAGATGAATGAGGATGAGACCATTGATCAATACATGAACAGGGTTAGTGAAGTGGTCAATTCCATTAGAGGAGTTGGTGAAGACCTAAAAGGTCATATTGTTGTCAGAAAATTTTAAGGTCTCTTACTCCAAAATTTGAGTCAAAAGTATCAGCTCTTGAAGAGACCAAGGACTTGGAACAGGTTACTATTGATGAGATTCATGGAGCCTTAACAGCTTTTGAGATGAGGGTTGATCCATGAACCACTAGTGACAAGCGAGTAGCTTTCAAGGCTATGAAGAAGCTGAAAATTTTTGAAAAATCAAATGAGGAAGAAAGTGAAGATGAGGCCATAGCTCATTTCACTAGGAAATTGAAAAAGGGTACAGAAAAGTATAAGAACAAGCTTCCATTCAAGTGCTTCAATTGTGATAAAGTTGGACACTTCACTGCAAAATGCCCAATGAAGAGTAAGTTTGATAGTGATGATGAAGATGATAGAAAAAGCAAGTTTAAAGGAAAGAAAAACTACAGCTTCAAGAAAAACAGGTCCAACAGAAAGAGTTTTATTTTTAAGAGAAGCACTGAAACCTCAGATGATGATGCTGATGAAATCTCAGAAGATGAGCCTAGTGAGGCTTTGTTCATGGTTTACATTGAAGATCAAGAGAATAACAAAGATAAAAAAAATTCTCCTCAAAAAGCAATGAAGAAGGCATTGTGGAATCCATCTCTAGTAGTGAAGAAGAGAAAGGGAATGAAATTTCAAGCTCTGGTGATGATGAAGAAGGTGAGGAGAATTTTGAGGAAGAGTTTGCTGCAGCTATGAAGGAACTCAAGAAAGAAAGGAAATATAATAAGCTTGCCTCACAAGAAGTTAAAAAGTAGAAAAAGTTAATTCAAGATTTGAGAATTCAAGCTGTAATGTCCATGAAAATTATTGAAAATCTCAAGACTCAGCTTGGACAGGTATCTACAGACCACTCCAAATTAATGACTGAGAATACAGGTTTGAGAGCTTAACTTGAAATACAAGCCCCTGTGATGAGTAAATTTGAAGAGCTTGAGAAGGAATTTATTCTGTTAAAAACAAAGGTGACTGAGTATGAAAAAGTAGAGTTTGAAAGACAATAAAAATTGAACAAACCTGATGAGCCAAGCAATACTACAATGCATCCTAGTAGCAGCAAGCTAGATGGGATTATAAACTCTAAAAAACCTTTCAATGTAAAATTTGGTTTTGGTTTTGATAAGGGAGAAACTTCTAATAATGCAAACTCAAATAGGAAAGGTCCCATCTCTTTCGTGAAAGAGAGTGGAAAGGGCAAGGCTGCTATGGTTTATGATCAAGAAGAAAATCATGTTCCTACTCCATTGACTAATAATGCAAGGCAAGGTAGGAGAGTGGAGAAGAGCAACATCTATGAAAGAAATTATCCTAGTGCATTGCAGAGACAGATGAGGTACATGGCTCCTTCTAAGCCAAGATCTTATTTTCAGGGTTATTGTTATAAATGCAATACTTATGGTCACAAGATAGCTACCTGCAAATTCAATCTCAGAGAAGTTAGATTTGAAAGTAGAAATCAGTTACTCCCCTTGACGAAAATTTTGTTGAGTGCTATAACTGTAACAATTTTGGGCATATAGCAAGGAACTATAGAACCATCTTTCCCCCTATGCCACCTCCACAGAGATAGTATGACAGAATTAGTAGCAAGATTCCAAGACAGAAGCAAGATGAAATATCAAAATCAAATAAGAGAGTTTGGGTTTAGAAAAATAGCTCTTTGGTTGTACAGACAGCTTTCAAGGCACAAAATAGTTCTACACCATGGATTCTTAACAGTGGATGTTCGAGTCACTTGACAGGAGATAGTAAGAGGCTTCAGAAGCTTCAACATTATGTAGGAGGCTCAGTCAAGTTTGGTAATGATATTGGTGCAAAGATTGTTGGGAAGGGAAGCATTAGTCTCAACAATAGGAAGGTAAAATCTCATGAGGTTCTCTATGTTTCAGGTTTGAAACATAATTTATTAAGTGTCAGTCAACTTTGTGATAGAGGCCACAAATTAATTTTCACTGATCAAGGATGTGAGATTCGAAGGACTAACAGTGGAAAATTGATGGCAACTAGAAAGAGAACGTCAGGAAATCTTTATACATTGTCTGAAGATTTTCAAGAAAATTACATGTTGAGCCAAGAAGAAGAAACATGGCTATGGAATAAAAGATTAGGGCATATTGGTTTTGAAAATTTAATAAAGATTTCCAATAAAAATGCTGTGAGAGATATCCCTTCATTGAAGAAGCCCACCAATGGCATATGTGCATCTTGTCAGAAAGGGAAACAGATAAGAGTATCATTTAAACCAAAAGATTACCATACTACTCAACCACTTGAGATTGTCTACACAGATTTATGTGGGCCAGTGAGAACACAGAGCATCTTAGGAGAGAGGTACTTTATTCTATCCATAGATGACTACTCCAGGATGACTTGGGTGATGTTCTTGAAAAATAAGTCAGAGGCTCTTGCAAAGTTTAAAATCTTCAAAGCTCAAGTTGAAAATGAGACAGGAAAGAAAATTAAATGTTTGAGGTCTGACAAGGAGGAGAATACACCTGGATTAATTTTGCAGAGTTTTGTTCTGAGAATGGCATCAAGAGACAAACTTCAGCTCCTAGAACACCACAACAAAAGGGTGTTGCAGAAAGAAAGAATAGAACTGTTCAAGAGATGGCCAGGACTATGTTGGCACAAAATGACATGGGAAATAAATTATGGAGAGAAGCAGTGCATACAACAGTATATGTTCAGAACAGGTGTATGTTGAGACAACATGAAGACAAGACTCCCTATGAATTATGATTTGGTAAAAAGGCTACAGCAAAGCACTTCAAGGTGTTTGGTAGTAAATGTTATATCAAAAACAGCAATCATGATTTAGGGAAGTTTGATGATAGGGCAGATGAAGGAATTTTTCTGGGCTACTCCACCTCGAGCAAAGCATATAAATGTTACAACAAGAAGCTTGGTAAAATTGTTGAGAGTGCAGATGTGAGAGTTGATGAGCACAAAAATTCAACTATAGAGTCAAACAGTGATCCTCCTATTTTTGAAGATTTGGACAGTGACATAAATGACAGTGAAACAGAAAAAGAACAATGTGATAAATGGGCCAGAACAGAGAGCAATGGTTGATACAGAAGAAAGAGAAGAGCAGTCAGATTCTAAGGTAGATAGGTAGAACAAAAGTGGCTCAAGCAGAGTAAAAAAGAATCATCCTAAACAATTAATTCTTGGTGATCTCTCAACTGGTATGCAAACAAGGAAGGTGAGACAACCAAAACAAATGTTTTCTTTATTATCTCACATTGAACCAAAATCAGTTGTAGAGGCATGTGAAGATGCTAGTTGGCTTAAGGCAATGAATGAAGAGCTGGATCAAATAGAGAAAAATAAAACATGGGAATTAGTGCCAAGGCCTACAGATAAGAATGTTATTGACACTAAATGGGTCTACAGGAACAAACTCAATGAAGATGGCAAAATATTAAGGAACAAGGCCAGATTGGTTTGTAAAGGATATGCTCAAGTTGAGGGCATTGATTTTGAAGAAACATTTACTCCTTTGGCTGGGTTGGAAGCCATCAGGATGTTTCTTGCTTTTGCAGTGCACAAGAACTTCAAAGTTTATCAGATGGATGTAAAGTCAGCTTTCTTAAATGGTGACTTGGAAGAGGAGGTATACATTGAGCAACCAGATGGATTCTAACTGAGTGAGGACCCTACACTTGTTTGTAAACTGAAGAAAGCATTGTATGGTTGAAGCAAGCACCAAGAGCATGGTATTCAAGACTGGATAATTATCTCTGCAAGTTGGGTTTCAAGAAGGGTTTGGTTGATAGCAATTTATATGTTAAATCTATTGATGATAGTCAGACAGTTGTGGTTGTATATGTAGATGATATCATCTTTGTAGGCCAAAATGATGAATTATTTCAGGACTTCGCTCAGAGAATGCAAGATGAATTTGAGATGTCCATGATTGGGGAACTTTCTTATTTTTTTAGGTCTGCAGATCAGTCAGTTGAAGAATGAATTCTTTTTATCTCAGACTAAATATGTGAAAGAAATATTGAAGAAGTTCACAATGGAAGACTGTACACCAATGAGCACTCCAATGATGACAAGCTGCAAGCTAAGCAGAGATGATGACTCTCCATCAGTTGACCATACTATGTATAGGTCAATGATTGGAAGTCTTCTTTACTTGACTGCTACAAGGCCAGATATTCTACAGTGTGTTTGCATGGTAGCTAGATATCAAGCTGGTCCAAAAGAGACACACGTTCTAGCTGTGAAGAGAATTTTCAGATATCTGAAGGGGATTATGGACTATGGTCTTTGGTATGCAAAAATCAAGGATCTGGAATTATCTTCTTACTTAGATGCAGATTAGGCAGGATGTGTTGATGATAGGAAGAGCATTAGTGGAGGTGCTTTTTATCTTGGCAGAAATTTGATGGCTTGGCACAGTAAGAAGCAGGAGTTAGTGTCATTATCTACAGCAGAGGCAGAATACATTGCAGCTAGCTCATGTTGCACATAGGTATTGTGGATGAAGCAGATGTTGAAGGATCTAGGAATTGAGTCAGAAAAACCTATTTCTATGTTTTGTGATAACACTAGTGCCATAAATATATCTAAAAATCCAGTTATGCACTCCAAGACGAAGCACATAGCCATTCGGTATCACTTCTTGAGAGAGAAGGTCCTAGAAGGAGAAGTTCAGTTAGAGTTTATTCCTACAGCAGAGCAGATTGCAGATATCTTCACAAAGCCACTTCCTAGAGAATAGTTTGATTACTTGAGACAGAAGTTGGGAGTGATTATCCTCCCCAAGCATTGAGGAGCTTGGAGTGAGGGGGAGCAGTGTTTGATTGTTCCATATTTTTTTTCTCCCTATGTAGGACTCAGGGGGAGTCCGTTGGTATTTTTCTGTGTTACTATGGTGTTGAGTTCGTGTTTTTGGAGCGCCCATAGGATTGGAAAGATGCGTGGGCACTCCTATGTGGCATATCCCTTTGTTCTTGTAGTCAAAGGGGGAGAAATATTTCATACGCAGAGTGAGTTGCTAATAATTCCAAAGGGGGAAATTGTCGCACTTTGGATTATAACTGTCGGCAACTCGGACCAAGTTTGATGAGAGAGAGTGTCTGTGGATTTCTCTGATAGTGTGGCCGAGTTTGTGATGATGTGGCAATGATTGATACTGGTAGTGTTTCTTGTAGTGAGGCATGAGCACAATTAAAGAGAAAGTAATTAAAGAAAGAGAAAGAAGAGAGAGAATCAGAAGACAGAGAAAGAGGAGAGAGAAATGTGGGTGGGACCCACTGTGCCTAGGTGGCATGCCACCACGGCAGCCAGCCTGGCCGAGGGCCGTGGCACTATAGGCAGCAGCCACCACGTGGTCGAGGGCCAGTTGTGGCACTGCCCACAGGCCATGCCACAAGCAAGCAGCAAGGCCTGCAGGCCTCACAACTGCAAGCAAGCGCAGGCTTGCGCGCGCATGCAAGGTGTTTGAAAAATTACATAGAGAGAGAGTCAAGTTTTTTTAGAGAGATTTCTTCTCGGGAAGAAATCGCTCCTACAGGGTTTGTTTGATGGAAATCAGATACAGATGCCATTAAAATAGTTCTCAGGGGTATTTTAGGAAAATAAATTTGAAGAAGATCCGAAATCAGCTGCCCAAATGAAGCCACGTAGTCCAGATTCTAAATGGAAGGCCTTCAAAGTTGCGGGCTATGGTGTAGCGCAGACGTTGCGCCTAGATACTCCCGCACGCTTTCTGGTTGGTTGGAGGTAGTTTAAAGTGGTGGTTTACGTTGCATAGAATCAGTGCTCTGATTCAATGTGGCGCGCTTTCGGTACAATGGCGTGAAGATCCAGATCGTGCGGCCAATATTAAAGCCGACAGGATTTGACGCAACTTGTGTTGATCCAGTGGCTCACGGATCTTCCTACCTTTTGAAGGCTTATCCGATGGTCCGTGCTGAAGATTCCTTGAGCGCCAATCAGATTTCGACAACATATCAGCGACGCGGCTACAGTGCGGCGCGAGTGCAAGCTTTGTTTGGAAAGATTCTCTTTCCTTATCTGTGATTAGTTGAACTTCAAACTACTATAACTTCTTCATCCGAGCTCCAAATCAGTCTGTTGAAGTTGCAGTTTCCATATTTTTGGATGCTCTATCTATTAGGTGCCGTGGTGAGTCGAATTAGGGCGAGAAAAATTGAAAAGTGTGCTTTGAAGCTACAGAGAGGAATTTTCTAGGTTTTCGTGGCCTATGGGATGATTTATCACCAACTACCTCTTCTCTGTTCATCAATGGATTGCTGAATCCCTGTGAGAGGTTGGTAGACTGTTTATTTTTCCATTCATGGTGATTATGGATTGAGTGGAGGAGATTAGAAGCTTATGATCAAGATGAGCTCTATGAATCAAGTTTTACTGTCATTGAAGGCTGTTCAAGGTTTCTCAAAGCAGTGTGGATCCTCAAAAATTATTGCTAGCCATTCAAGAATATTGGTTGTGAGAATTTCTCATTCCATATCTTTTTAAATGTTTTGTATGCACTGTATGCTAGTATAGGTGAAAAGAAAAAGTAGAATACCTATCTAGTTTGTGGGTTTCATTGTAAGGCAATTCTTATAAATCCCAAAAATATTTTATTTGTGATGTGTTCAGTGGCTTTTAAGCCTGAATCTTGGCGTTGTTACGCCCTCTCAGTTTTATGCTGGAAAAATCTAGGGTTAGTATCCTTGTTTGTAAGAGACTAAAAGTTGAGTATTGAGTAAGTACGGAGCACGTGGGGCATTACTCCGTGGACTAGCCATCACATACTGTGGTAGTGAACCACGTAATATCTCTGTGTTCTTTGTGTTTATTTTCCTATATATTTTGGAGAGTGTGGAATGGCTTGCAGGATGGGTGTGCAAATCTGGTAGACTTGGCCACTGAGTGGTAGCGAGGTAGATTTGCATACGTCTGTGTGTGTGTAAAAGAATATATCTTCATCAGCTCTGGGCAACAGTAAATAATCAGAGAAAAATTTCAAACACTGATTCATCCCCCTCTCTCAGTGTCATATCAAGTTCATCAAACCCTCCCTCTTCAAATTAACGAACTACAAACCCAATCCATATAATTGAAGTTCTTATTTTTAACCAACTACCAACACTTTCTACTATCAATACTGGGATATCAGAACATGATAATCTATTGCGTTGCAAATGCATAAGTGAAAATTCAACTGAAAATGTGAATCAATTGTCATATAATGGAAGGCCAAGTCCAATTATAATTCACTACTAAGTCACTGAAGAGCAATATGAAAGTCCTCACAAAAAAAAAAAAAAAAAAAGCTTCAAAATGTGCAAGACACACTTGGGCTGGATTCCAAAAACATGGATTCTTCTTTAAATCTGTTGTTCATACATACAAGCTACAATCAATCTATCACTAACTGACTCTCTTATGAGGATTCTTCAAATCTAGCGTCTCCACAACATCAAGGAGGTCTTCAAACATCTTAGAATTTTTCTTATGAGCTTTAATTACTCCTCTCAAGTAACCTCTCAAATAATCCGACTTCTACCAGTTGTCGTATGTAATGCCTAGGTTTGTGAGCTTTAACCTATCTCTTGGGAGCATTCCTCTCTCTCCTCAATTGCAATATCGATCCCCGTACCTTGACCAATTATAGTATCGGTCCTCGTACCCTAAGAGCATTCCATTCTCTCTATCCATTCGAATATCCTGCATCCAGGATTACCCATATACAAGACAATTATACAAGCCTTTCATATTACAACGACTTTCATTCATATGACAATAATTAAAAAGTGAGACTAGATTAATACTCACTTCTGTGGAATGTGGACAACATCAGAATTGTTGTCCACTATTTATTGTCGTTTTGGCCGTTCTCACTTTGCATTGCCCAACTCCACATGAACATTGTTTAAAATGCTCCACTCACATAACAAACTTCTGACAGCTTTGACAACTATAATACCTTCTCTCAATATTTTTTCCCTTATTTGTTGTACGTATAACACATGTAACACCGCAGTTCTCACATTTCGGATCCATCTTCTATATAAAATGCAATTACATTAGTAAACTACACACATACTATAAACAGAAAAACAGATAAGATTTGCACAAATACAACTACCAATATACATATAAGCTCTAATGCACCACCCACTATCCCGACCCCCTCTATAAACCCAACAAATAGATAACAATCTAACAAAATGCTCGACTTTTTCCCCATGTATGGCATATGGGAAAAAATAGGGGAAAATGTGCTTTCTATCCAACAGAATGCTCGATTATTTTTTTTTAAAAGAAATTAACATAGCTTTAGGGCATTGTCTTTGTTTTTGTGTTTGCTCTTGGTACCAAGCTCTCTGGCCTGAATGTTAAAAGTGAAGAAACAACCACTGCATATAATAGTGGGAATTTATGATTAATTTCAAAGCACTATACAAAAACCACTTTTCACACACTATAATCAGGATTCTGTTTTTCCATCAACAAAAATAGCTACTGCCTCTAATAGAGAGTGCGTATGAAAGAGAAAGAGAATTCTACCAAAACACTCCTGACCAACCCTTACAAATGTAAATTAATGTCAATAAATGCTTAATTTTCAGGTAGAAGAGTTCTTAGAAAAAAAAAAAAAAAAAAAAGAGTATCAGAGATCTCAGACCTTTTCTTTGACGTGAGAACGAATGTTAAATAAAAAATATAAGGGTAATTGACACATACCACCCCTATACTTTAACCCGATTCCAATTACCTTAATAGTTTGCTGAACCGGACGAGTTACCCCCTGGTTCAACCATTTGTAAACAAAGAGGGTAAATATATAATTTTACCCTCTCTGACACCATTACAACTTATTCTAAAAGACCAAAATAACCTCAGTAGTTTGTTATTAAGAAGGGAAAGACTCAGCCATTAGAGACGTCTGGTCTTAGACGTTTGGTGTTTCGAGTCGGGGAGAAGAAAACCATCTCCGCAGCGGAGCCATTGCAGCAGCAGAGCAGAGGTAGGTTTCCTTCATCCTTCTTCAGCCGCTGTTGGTGGTTTTGTTTATGTTCTTCTTCATCCTTCTTCATCCCTGCTTCGTCAATCGCCATTATCTTCACATTAATCCCTTACATCTTCTCATCTTTAACCCATCGTCTGCTAGCAAGATTTGCTTGTGGGATTATAAGCAGCAATTCTAAGTTTCGAAGTCATATCTAAAATCTTTGCTCATAAAACCTTGTGTATTTCACCCTAAACACTAAACCCCCAAACCCCAAAAACAACAAAAAAAATTGCAGATTAGAACTAGGTCACGAAAAGTTTTTTTTTTATTTTTTTATTTTTTGTTTTTTGTTTTTTTTTGTTTTTTTTTTTTGTTTTTTTTTGTTTGCGGTGATTGAAAAGGAGATACGTTTCTTAAACATCTACAAAAAAGGTTCAATGTATTGGATGTGATATCAGCCAATGTTAATAGTATACTGATACATCAAGAGGGCAAAGGTTACTTCTTAATTTTGCAATCTAAATTGTTTGAATTTGATCCTATTAAGTTGTTTCCTTTCATTTGTAGATAAGATAGATGGCTTCACTGAGTTCTACCTCCATCAACTCTAGGCCCTTTAGGTTTCAAAACATCAATTGTATATGTGGCCTAAGAGCAGCTATCAAGATTTCAAAGTCTGAACAGAATAAGAATATACTTTACTATTGTTGCTCGAACAAACATTGCAAGTTTTTTCGTTGGTGTTCTCCTATGGAAGAAGAAGTGACCAATGAACGAGTCATGGTGGATAATGGAAATGAATTGCAAAGTTTGAACAATGATAGCTGCTCTCTGAAGACAATTGGCGTGATTTCTTCCGTGTGTCACACTGCACCCACTGCAAAGAAATTGGAGAGGTTGGAGAAATTGGTCGTAGATTTGAAGACGATGTGCCAATTAACATTTGCTTTCTGCATTGTAGTGTTTATTATAGTCGTTGTAAAAGTCTAATTGCTCAACTTGTTTGGTTGAACAATTTTTTTTGTCAATGGAGAACTTGAATGTAATATTTCTTTTCTGTTAACTAAAAAACCAATTTTGTTTCAAATTTATGAAAAAAATCATTGTTCTAGCTTTGGTGATTGAGTCACTTACATTTTAGGTTTCTTTGGTATAATCTTATCTAAACTAGAAGTCCTCATAACAAGAAAAATGTGGGACAAAATTCAGAGAGATTGCCACAAGATATTTGCTAGGCAAATCAGTTAGCTTCTTGGCTTCCTGTAACGAATTCTATTTGGATTTAAGACTTCCAATTATTAATTTAGTATGAAGCTTTGATACATGATAGATGGGTGAACTTCAAATCGAGAAACTTTTGTAGGTTCTGTAAGTATCATTTCTTTACTCCTCTTTCAATCATGAAGAAACTACCTACTGTTGATTACTGCCAGATCATCACAATGGAAGCTTTGACCACCAGAGCAATGCGGTTGGGTGGGCATCAAAACTCCTCAAAGAACAACGAAATAATTTCTTCACGGGTACTGCACAAGAATCCTAGAGAAAGTCATCCAACAAGGCATGCAATGGCAAGCCTAAAAATATGGACGGATTTGAAATTCATTCATTGTTTGTCAGCAGAAGAATGCCGGACGTGGCTGTGACCTGTGGGAGTCATTTACTTTTTTGTTTGATATCAAAATAGTTTTACCTTCAGTAGGACAAGTACTTTCTGAAAATTGAAATTTTCACGGAAGCTATGACAGTTTATGTGAATTCTGATCCCAATGTTTTAGGTGGAAGTAAATTCTTTCTTTGCATGACTAATTATTAACTTTTTATACTCTTTGTCCTCTACAAAGTACTTGTTTTCTTTCTCCAGAATGCCTCACTAAACAAATCTAGGCAGCATCAAACTTAGGGGTTATATTTGAGTTTATAGAGATCCCTTCAATCAAACTTAGGGGTTATACAGATGAAGAAAAAAAACCTGGTTATTATCACAAGGACCCTATGGCATCAATCTTTCACTAGTTTTGACAAATGAGTTGAAAATACAAATTTAGAAAAATCCCACGAGAAAGTGAGTCCTTTAAGATGGGGAACCTGTGCTAAGGTGATTAATCTAAAGGGTGTTCTATCTATTTCAATGTTTGGATTGATCACATCAAGCTTCCACATGGCAGAAACAATGTAACTCACCAAATCAAACTTTTGACTCTGGTGTTCAGTAAATCAGGTTTGAGGGGTAGAGATCCATATGCATAATCAGAATATTTGCCATCGGTAGACATTAAAGATGATAAATTTTCTCCATGGTCAACTCAGGGGATCATACTCAAGCATAGACTGAGGTCTGAATACCGATTTGGTAATATTTCTGAACAATCTGGATGAAAACAAAGGAATGATTCCTGTGTACAAAGGGGCATACATTTCGGATGGACCACCAAGTGTTGAGATGTCGCAATAATTAAATATAAACTGTAACCCCTTCCTATCTAAAAAATCAAACTACAAGATACAATATGACTTTCAACAAAGACACCCTGTAAACATGCACAATCCTTTTCAATAACACGCACAAAAAATGAAATAGGAACTTGAGGAAAAGATTTGGGAGACCATAAATAGTTTTACAATCATCCAACCAAACCATAAATAAATATTCATCCAAATATAATTTTACGATCATCCATAAACATAACCAACACAGTCATCCATAAACATAATCCGAAACCATAAAAAATCATCCAAATATAGTCTTAAGATCATCCATAAACATAATCCAACACATTCATCCATAAAGGAGTTATCATCAAATTCTTTCATCATTGGTTCTAGCTCTTTTCCTATTCTGTTCTGCCTTCTCTATTTTTTTTCTCCTTCAGTGTGGCTTGAATGGTGCTAGTAGTTGGGTTAGCAGAATTTTGAGATCTTGTTTGCATGGGTAAAGGAGAGATGCCATCCACTTTGTTAGCCATTCCTTTTCTCTATATATAAAAAAATAAAAAAAAATAAAAAAAAGAAGGTAAGTAATAATAAGATAATTTTGCACCAAACAGTAGAGATAGTAATAATACCTTGACTCTTTGGCCCTATTTCCTCATTTTCTGTTTCCCTCTAACAGGTGCTCTTTGACAGGTTCTTCTATTGTGGCCTATTTCTTTGTAGTTTACACATCTGACATTTCCTAATCTCCTCCTAAATCAGAAGGAACTGCTTCCCCGGCTTCTCTTCTTCTGTTTTTACGGGGTCTCCCAGATAACCTTCTCAATGGTGGAGCCTTCACAACATCATCACCTTCCTGTACTTTTAGTACTGCCAGATCTGGCAATGAGTAGATTAATTCACCATATGTTTGCATATATCTATAAGTGGTGTAGTTTTCACTGCAATAGTCTTCAATGTTTTTCCTTTTCAATACCATGATAGCTATTGCATGCTTGCATGGGAGGCCAGAACTTTCCCAATACCCACACCCAGAAGATATGGTATCCAACTTGACAGTGTTTCTACTCCTCTCATCCATCACCCATTGACTGTATAAGTGATTTGTGGTACCCATTGAATGTATAATTTATGAAAAATTTCTTATTGACTTCAACTCCAAATACAAAGCACTGTATAGGTTGATCCTCATTCTCGTACTCATGAAACATATGCAGTACATCGCTGTCAGATCCTAAGACATGTTCTTTAACACCGTCCGGTAGAAAAACCTTAACTGAGAAGTTCACTGTCTTTCCATCTGGTATATCTTTCAACACCATGGAGTATGCATCATACACCACATCAATGTATCCATACCTCTCCGGATCAACAATCTTGTGCTCAGAATAGTTTCCATAAACGTAAATCAAACTAATTGGATCACCCATAACTTAAGCTGTGAATGAAAAACAAGCTTCAGTTAGGAAAAAAAATACTCCTTCAACATTAGCAATTATCAAACCCAAAGCATTATTAGAATTTAAGGAATTTAAATTGATGACACAAACATGCACACACAAATGTCAACTAAATTGATGATATTTAGAAACTGAGCTCATGGTTTCAGTCATGTGCTAAAGCAACAGTAATTAATAACACACTTTAGTACAGATACTAAGGAAAAGAGATGGTCCAACCACCTATCAATGTATGCTGTAACTGGTGATGGGACAATTATTCTCTCTAGAACATTAATAGCTTGTGGCTTTTGAGGCTGTAATTCATTCAGTCTTGCTTCACAGGTGCTTGGTGTTCCCGAACCTCTGCTCAAAATTAATAATGGAAGTTACCAATGATGAACACAAATAGAGGCTTGGTTTCGTTTTCCTAGCTGTAATAAGTTCAATGAGTTTATTTTGAAGAGGCAAAAGTGTCTAATGTAGAATGCTTTTGTAAAATAACATTTGCTAGACACTGTACAATCACTACATGAAAATTTTACTTTAACCAACATATAATAAAGAAAATACTGATGTTAATTCCTAAACTATGGCAAGACTTAAAGGACCAGTGTAGTAATAATAGGGTATTGAAGAATAACAGATTCTGAACACCTCCCCAAAGTCAAATTTGAAGTATCAGTTCACTAAACAGAATTTTGAAAATTTATGTTTTGAATTAGGAAACTCAAAATCGATAAGAAAGATGGAACTGTTAAAAGTAGTTTCTGAAATCATGATTTAAGAAGATTAAAAAGAACTGACCTGATTATTGGCAAGAAAAGGCTAGCATATCTTGGATTAATCAAGCAATAAAAAACAGGAAAGTTAAAACATGAGCGGGTACTAAAGAAAGTTCTGAAACTGACCTGATTTTAATGGAAGAAAAAGAAAAGAGATAATAAAAAAAATTATAAAAATAAAAAAAACCCTTAAACGACAGTAATGAAGGAAGCAGTTCCCAATCAATCCCTGTTGTAATATGGGTAATATGGCTTAAACTTGAGAACGTAATAAAAAAACAGTATAAATTGGTAAAGGGAAACAGCAGGAAAACAAAAAAATTACAAACCCTAGATTAACCACAACAAATTTTCAAATCCTAGCTAACCAATCATTTATGCATATTAGCCACCAAAAATTTGAAAACCCTAGCTTGACGAATGGAGAGTAATGGGGTTTCAAACCTGATTAGAATGAAAGATAAGGGATTGAAAACGGACGAACTTTCTCGAATACAATACCACTCCTCTCTGAGCTGCAGTCGATGTCTTCTCTGTGAAACCCAGTTCTGAGCTACACTCAACGTCTTCTCAGTCGTCGTCTCCTTCAATCGACCTCTTTCTCCTTCAATCTACTTCTTCGTTTTTTCCTTCGGTCTTCTCTTTCAATCAGGAGCAATGAGATTGGAGAATTGAAGAATGAGATTTCGTCTTCTCGTTCGGTCTCCTCTGTTTCAACAGGGAGCAAAAATTCCCAAAATTAAAAGACGAACAATGAGATTGAAGAAAAGGCAAAGTAAAGGTAAAGGTAAAAAGGGGTATTTTAAACTTTTCAACTCACTCTAAAGGGTATTTTGGCCATATTAAAGAGAATAAATAGGTTAAAATTTAAGCTTGGACTGGTTCGTGAACCTAATGTATGTTAAAGGGTGGTAGTCGTCCGGTTCAGCAAACTATTAAGGTAACTGGAATAGGGTTAAAGTACAGGGGTGGTATGTGTCAATTACCCAAAATATAATCAGTAACATCGAAAAAGACGAAATCAGTTGTTCATTTTGTAGCTATTTAGACAAATAAGTGGAAAAATAACAAAATGAAATCTCTGTCTGGATGAATCTCCTATGGAATGAAAAATTGATTCATTCCTTCAGTGTATAAGAAACATTAACCTCCATCCTTGGGTGACGAAGTATGGCGTCTGAAAAAGATTGGGAAAGATGGTGCCTTTCATAGCCTGCTCGCATGTCATGGAATCAAAACAGTGCAGGATTTTTTGCGGTACCTGATAACTAACCAGTCCTTGCCACGCAGTGTAAGGAAACTCTAATGGTTTAACCATATTATCGATGGAGAGGAAAGAGAGGGGAGAACGATCGGGGAGAGAGGAAAGAGAGGGGAGAATGATGGGGGAGAGAGGAAAGAGAGGGGAGCACATAGACTAACCTGATGGCGGAGCTTGGATGCCGCTGTGAAAAAGATCGACTTCTACAGTCGCACAACGCAGAGGGGACTCCAACGTTAGGGGTTAGGGCTTGAGTGAGAGTAAAAGGAAAGGGAGAAAGAATAAATGTAAGGTTCATTACAAGGTCAAACTAGTAATTTTACTTAATTTTATAATTTTTTAATTTATAATATGAAGAGTAAAACTGTATATCAACAATTTAAGTGATTTCTATCAATTAAGTGAGTGCGATTGATGTTTTTTCAATCCTGTAGATGGTAGATGATGTTAGCAATACTTATTGAGATGTATGTGAAATTTTTCCTTAAAAGTAATAAGGAACATGAGTATATTGTTTCAATTCCCTAAATCATTAGAAACCAAAGTTGTTGGAAACTCTCTCTCTCTCTCTCTCTCTCTCTCTCTCTCTCTCTCTTACTCATTCTAAAAAAGCAAATTCATTAGAAACCAAAGTTGTTGGAAAACATCTCTCTCTCTCTCTCTCTCTCTCTCTCTCTCTCCCTCTCTCACTCTCTCACTCATTCTAAAAAAGCAAATTCATTGATGAAAGAAAAAAAACTACAAACTATGAAGTGGAGTGATGGAATAAATTCTTGGCCAATCATCAATGAAGAAACACAACTTGAGAGCAAGAAATGCCTCTTTTACTTAGTTTTTACTTTTGAATCTTGGTCTTTTATTAGATATAGTTAATGGGTCCAGCTCCTCGACATTGATTCCGAAATAAGGGAGGTCGGATTGAGGCACTGAAAGCAAGAGGTATTATGGAAACTTAATAAATGAGGGATAGAATGAAAACTTGGTGAATAGGGGTAGGGATTTATGCCGATCAGACAGACGATAATAGAACGGTATCAAAAAAAAAAAAATTCTCACAGTTTACCAGGCAATGTCGAACCCAGCACCAAAAAAAAAAAAAAAAAAAAAAAAAAACACCGAAGAAGCAATTGTTTTTAAGTTTCTTGTTAGCTTTTGCAAAGCCCTTTCTTAGTTAGGTAACTTAGGTCGTAACGTATTGATTGTAGCCTTTGAAATTCCTTTTTGAATTGTTGATTAAAGGAGAACGAACTACCCAATTATAAAGGGACGACATCCTTTAATTTTATGGAAATTTTAAATATTAGGGTTTTTTCTTTGTTATAACAAAAATTAGGGTTATCCATGTATACATGTACGTTTACATGTTGTCTTGTTTTCACAAGAGGTGGCCCTCATTGAAACAAAATCCGCTTTCGACTTTTGATGTAATCTTTTTGTTTATTTGGGATCATCTTACACTTCACCGTACATGGGTTCTACAATCATAGTTCAAGTAATCGAAGTGGTATTGTTCGGATTGGTCGATTTGTATCGATTTTATCATTCGTTTGATCCTGAACTGATACCGTATCGATGTGGATCAGTCGGATCGGCCACATATAAATCTGTCAACTTCTTGTAAATGTTGTTTAGAGCACTGCAAAACTTTTCCTAGTCCGATTTCTTGCAAACTTTCCCTCAGATCAACCTGAAAATTTCCGAGCTCTTTCGATCTTGGTTGCAGTCCATTCACTGGCTGATGGTTCTTTGAACGGCCGGAAATGGAGAACTCCGCTGAAGTGAGGAGGGGAGTTGTTCTCAGTATCTAAGATTTAAAGTTGTAGAACTTTTCAAATTTAGATTTCTTCAAAACCAACCAACCGATCAACCTTAAATTTTCAAGAAAATATAGCTTTTAGTTGTATATATAGTAGTCCGGTACCTGATCGTTGATACAACGGTAGGAAAAATTATAACATTCTTCCAGCTCCCATTTTCAAGATCCAAACCTGCAGAATTTTTTGACCTTCTTTCTTCGTAAACACCCATCGGATCTACCTCAAAATTTTAGGGAACGTTCATTTTTGGATGCACTCCAAATATCCAGTGACTGATCGTTGATTCAACGGCCCAAAACGAAGAAATTGATCATTAAGAAGAGAACGTTCTTCCTCTAAGTAGAAAATTCAAAATAGATTTCTTCTTTAACTATCCTATCGATGGCTGATCAGTGATTCCATCGATCAATAATTTTTTAATATATTTTTTTGGCGATCCATAAGGTGATCCCAAAGAGTGGCAGATACAGCCTGGATCGGGCCCATACAAGCCGAAAACGACTGATCCCTATGGTATCGGATCAGTTTTGGCATCATCCCTGCCGATACCGTGTCTAATACCTGGACCTAAAACCTTGTCCACAACTATCGGGATGAGAGGGAGGAGAGAGAAGGAGAAATAAAATTATACAACTTGTGCATGCTATGAAGAGCGATGATAGAAGAGTCAAACCCTTGACTCAATTGAGAGTTCTTCGGAGCAGTTCACCTCCCCACTTGGTAACCATCCCACACCCTTGGGAATCGTGGGTGAAATTTGGGACCCATCTATGAAGTGTGGGATCGAAACCTATCAACGGCTCCCAAAAATGTGGTTACCAGGTGGGGGAGAGATCCAGACTCATCACAATTTGACTTACATGTAACACTACATGTATAATTATGGAAAAACATTTTTTTTTTTTTTTTTTCATACATGCTTTTTACGTATGTTAAATGGGAGTGAGTGAGTCAGGTGGATTCAAATCGTCTCCTCCCTGTACTTCAGGGAGGAGGGAGACCCCCCCTATCGGATGGCCGACACATGGCTGTCGGGAAAATTCGAGTCCCACGTTCGAGTCGACACCCAACCAACAAGCCGAGTGGATAGGAGGTGTCAGCTGGGACATGGGACTCGGATTTTCCCGAGAATCATGTGTCGACCATCCGACTGGGACATCTCCCTCCCTGAAATACAGGGCAGAATTTCAGGGAGGAGACGATTCGGATCTTAAGTCAGGTACATGGATAGTAGAGATTATACTAAAGTGCAGTGAGAGTGTTTGAAATTTTTTTTTTCTGCAGTCACCTAGTCAAACTAACCATTCATTTGATGGACTGAGATTATATATTTGGGTAAAAGATAGTTACCTCCCCTGTAACTTAGCATATTGACAGTTGACCCCCAAACGTTTCAAAAAATACAGTTACCTCCCCTAAATAATTATTAAAATCCAAATAGGTCCAATTTTTAACGGCGTTAAAGTTAGATTTTTTTATGGACAACTCTACCCTCAACCTTTTATCCATATTTTAAATCTTATTACTGTTAAAAGACGAATATAACCCTCTTATATCCAACTAGAATAAACCCAAATCTCATCTTCTTTTCATTCTACCTCACCCACCACGTTTCCTTAAGTGGTATTTGAAGCACTGGTTTTGATCGAAAAGGACGAAGCTCAGAGGGAGAAGTTTTCGATTAAGCACTCGTTTTCCTCTCATTTTCCTTCTCTTCCATCGCTGACCTACTTCAGTCTTGAGGAATAGAAAGATAAATTATTTTTAGGGTTTATTCAATGTTTGCAGTAGCAGGTACGGTTTCGCGTTCAGTGCTTCATGCTTCGAACCGGTTTGTGCTTCAAGATTTGAAGAGGTCAAATCTCCCAACGATTTGCAGCAGTTTGTGCTTCAACATTTCGAAGGAACATGGAAACTTCAAGCCCCTTGCAGCGACAGGATGAAACTACTTCAACATCTGAACAAGAACTCCTTCAGCGGAAACATGGATTTGCCGCTTCAATGTTCATGGATTTGCAACGGTGGAGAATGTGTTAGACGACGGCGATTCTACGGCGATTCTAGGGTTTCGAAAATGGAATGACAGTGAGTGGTGAGCAAGCAAGGAATAGGGGGAATCGTTCCTCTGCCAAATAGTAACCTTCCTAAGTAAGGGTAAAATGGGTAGTTTGAAACTCTAAAAGGGTAATCTGGGATTTAAAAAACTATTCAACTCCAACCATTACTATATAATGGAATATTCCTAACAGGTGGACTTATTTGGATTTTAATAATTAGTTAGGGGAGGTAACTGTATTTTTTGAAACGTTTGGGGGTCAACTGTCAATATGCTAAGTTACAGGGGAGGTAATTGTCTTTTACCCATATATTTTAATTTATTTGATAGACAATTGATATGATTGGACAACAGGAGAAGGTCAGATCCAAGCTCTTGCAGGATGGATAGACCAGAAAAATGGAGCAAGATCGTCTGTTGTACTGCTACACGGCAGTGCTGA
Organism: Protea cynaroides; assembly: GCA_028583415.1. Taxonomy (NCBI): domain Eukaryota; kingdom Viridiplantae; phylum Streptophyta; class Magnoliopsida; order Proteales; family Proteaceae; genus Protea; species Protea cynaroides. The sequence continues at coordinate 62,481,601 of CM053268.1, read as the reverse complement.
TTTTGACCGTAGAGAATACATTAGAACACATGATTGATGCACTCTTATCGGTCAGAATCTATAGTGTTACACTGAAGCCCTATAGACATCTTTATTGATATTGACATCAACATCATGGGTAGGAAAATTGAGTGCACTCATGGGTGGGGACCATGTGCCTGTGCCCATGTGTAAAACAGGGTGAGTAAGACAGTCTAATGTATATAGACATCCTTGGTTTTCACTTCATATTGGGATAACTGCAAAAGCCAAAGTCAGGGGCTTGAATTTAGGATTTTGGGTTTCTCATTCTCATTGTATATAGCAGAGGTTCTTATATTAAGGACACTGTTGGATTTTATATTGTCATTGTTGGTAACTTGGCTGATGTGACAGTGTTTGTAAGCATTCAGTCAGAGAAATAAGGAGAGAGAGTGTCAGTGTAGGAGAGAAAGTATCAGTGTAGTGGCACAGATGTGGCAACTTCGTTTGTGTGTTCTACAGTGTTCTACATATGTTTCAGATGACTTACAATGAGTTAAATGGGATTTGACACTGATTTTGATGAGAGAGAGTGTCTGTGGACCCCACTGGTGATGTGGTCGAGTTTCTGATGATGTGGCAGTGTTCCTGAAGCTTTTCTGATCATGTTCATATTTCTCATGTTTCTGGTGTTGTGGCATTGAAGAGAGAAATTCAAGAGAGAGAAAGAAGAGAGAGAAAGAGGAGAGAAAAAATGTGAGTGGGACCCATATGTGTGGTGGTAAGGTGACATGCCAACACGGCAGCCCACGGCACTTGGCATGCATGCACACAAAGTTTTGGGTTCAAATTCCAAGGTTTGACAGAGTTTTAACTTTGGATCTATTTTTGGTGGGTCTCGCTGCAGGTTCATGGAAATCCGACAATGGAAATATGTAGAGCGTCGAGTTATCTTTCCAACGCAACTTGAATCACTCAATTCCGACGTCGGATGAGAGAGATATCGCGATTCTCGTCAAAACGATCGAAAAATGGCAAAAATAGGAGCTCTCGGTGAGTTGTTTACAACAGGGAAAACAGTAACATTTTTAAAAAGTTGAAGGGTCTTTTTGCAATTATCAAGAGTTGAGGGAAAAGGCTGAAATTATCATAAATAGAGTTAAATTCTGTTCAAACGGCTCAGAATGAGCCACGTCGTCAAGATCCTGTTCGAATGGATCTGATTAAGGCGGGCTCGAGTGGATCCCAGCCATCGCGTCAGATTCTATCGCGCGTCTTACCATTGATCAGCCGCAGGTTAATAGAATGTATCGCGTCACATGAAAGGATTTCCATGATTAGGTGTGTTGCGCGTCTACGGTGCGACAACGGCGGATCCTAATCTAAGAGCCAGGAATGAAGCCGATCGCGCCTGACGCGATCGGACTTGATCCGACGCTCAATAGGCAATCCCGCCTTTTTGAGTAAGATTGGATGGTGTACGAATGTGATTCCGTCTCCGCCAATAGGATCTCGACAACGCATCGACGGCGCGGCTACGGTGCGGCGCGGGTAAGCGGTTTTAAAAGGAAAGATTCCATTTCCTTATTTGTGATTGACCGAACTTCAAACTGCCATAACTTCTTCATCCGAGCTCCAAATCAGTCTGTTCAAGTTGCAGTTTTCATATTTTTTTATGTTCTATCTATTGGGCGCCGTTGGGAGTCGTAAAAACATTGAGAAAAAAATGAAAATAGGGTTTTGAAGCTTAAAAAAGGGTTTTTCTAGGGTTTCGTGCCTGTGGGAGTGATCAATCACCAACTACCTCTTCTCTGTGCATCAATGGAGTGCTAAGTCCCTGTGAGAGGTCAGTAGAGCTTTTATTTTCATATTCATGATGATTATGGGTTGTCTGGAAGAGATTTGAAGCCTATGAGCAAGGTGTGCTCTATGAATCGATCTCTATCAACATTAAAGACTATTGGAAAGTACCTGAGAGCAGTGTGAAGCTTCAGAGAGATTGTTGGCCATTCGAAAGCATAGTTTGTGAGATTTTTCAATTTCCTTATCTATTTATGCTTTCAATTTATTGTATACTAGCGTAGGTGCAATTGTTGAATACCTAGCTAGTGGGGAAAATTGTAAGGCAAATTTATAAGCCTAAAAAAAATTGTTATTTGCTTCCCGTGGGTGCGGGTTAAGCGTGGTGTGCAGCGTGTGCTGAACACTGGTACTTGATACCTGAATTCTTGGCACATGCATGTGTGCCCTCCTAGTTTTATGCTGGGTAAATTGGGTGTAAGTACTCCCTGCTGTGTAGACAGCAAAAAGAAGTGTATTGAGTATATACGGAGCCCGTTGGGCATGACTCCGTGGACTAGCCATCACACACTGTGTTGGTAAACCACGTATATCCTGTGTTGTGGACAGTCTTTATTTTCCTATATATTTTGGAGTGCGTGGAATGACTTCCAGGATGGGTGTGCAAATCTGGTAAACCTGGCCACTGAGTGGTAGCGAGGTAGTTTTGCATACGCTTGTGTGTGTGTAAAAGAATATATCTCCATCAGCTCTGTGCAGCAGTAAATAATCAGGAAAAAGTTTCAGACACTGATTCACCCCCCCTCTTAGTGTCATATCAAGTTCATCAATTGGTATCAGAGCGCCAGGCTCAGTGACAGCTTAATCAGCAGCTGAGTGATCAGAGGACAGTTATGGCACTAGGTGAAGGTTTTAACAAGCCCCCACTGTTTCATGGAACAGAATATGTGTTTTGGAAGAGAATGATGGAAATGTATTTGGGGTCTCTTGGCTTTGATGTATGGATGGCAGTTAATATTGGGAAGGTGGATGGCCAGTATGAATCTATTGCGAAAATTACAATCTTAGATGGCTTGGCAGATAGTGTGAAAGTCCGAGTTTGTGGATGCGAGACAGCAATGGCATTATGGGATAGAATACAGAGTTTATATGGAGATGAGTCTGCCTTTAAAGCTCACGCATCACTAGACATTGATTCCACTTCAGAGGTAGATAATGGGAGTTCAGATGAGTGCTCTATTGTCCGAATGGAGGATCTTGTACCAGAGATTGATTTGACTAGAGAGCTTAAAGCAGCTCAAGATGACTTGAGACTTGAGAGAGAGAGACTCACAGTTATATCTTGTGACCTTCATAGTACAAATGAGACTATTTCAATTTTGAAGATACAAGTAAAGGACTCCAGCTTTGTTATTACAGTTTTAGAGGCTCAGGTCATCAGCAGAGATGAGATGTGTAGAGATCTTGAGAGGGAGATCACTACGTTGAGAGCTCCTAGAGGGGGGAAAGGGGGCGGGGTTCCCCCCCAAAAAAGGGGGGGGGGCCCGGGGGGACACCCCCGGGGGGGGAAAAAGTTCAAACCCCCCCCCCCCCCCCTTTTCCCTCCACCCCCACCAAAAAAAAAAAAACAAAAAACAAAAAAAAAAAAAAAAAAAAAAAAAAAAAAAAAAAAAAAAAAAAAAAAAAAAAAAAAAGAAAGGGGGGGGGGAGGAAAAATTAAAACAAAAAACACAAAAAAAAAAAAAAAAAAAAAAAAAAACAAAAAAGGGAAAAAAAAAAAAAAGCCCACCCCCCAACCCCCCCACCCCCAAAGGAAAAAAAAAAAAAAAAAAAAAACCGAAAAAAAAAAAAAAAAAAAAAAAAAAGGGGGGGGGGGGAGAAAAAAAGAAAAAAAGATTGGAGGGGGGCAAAGGGGGGGGGGGCGAGAAAGGCCAAGGCAACGAGGAGGACCAAAACAGGGGAAGAGGGGAAGAAACACCGGGGCCGGGGCCCCCCCCCCCCCGCCCCCCACACCCCCCCCCCCCCCACCCCCCCCCCCCGGGGGGGGGGGGGGGGGGGGGGGGTGTAAGAACCATGTTCTAAAACCGGGTCTAAACCATGGTTTTATGTGATGACAGTGCTCCAATTATAAGCTGGACCGGAGGGTGAAGCCGAGTGACGAACCACTCAAAGTTCAGGTATGAAAACTGTAAAAAAATGCCTAAAATCTCATACCGGTCTCACTATACCGGTTGCAGTATAGTGCAACCGGTATGTGCATCCGGTATGAGCATAGAAAATGCTCTTAGGCCATACCGGCTTCACCATACCGCAGGCACTATGGTGCAACCGGTATGGTGCCAGCGGTATGGTATACCGGTTGGACTATACCGGTGGCAAGGACTCCAACCGGTATGTGCAACCGGTATTCTTTTGATAGCCTTCGAAAGGCCTGTCTCTCAGAATGGAAACTCGAAAAGTTTCCATTCCGAGGAGAAACTTTCCTTGGACGGTCTCCCTCTATTAATAGAGAAAGAGACAGTCCATTCCTCCTTCTCAAACATTCTCACCGTCTGGAGAAGATCTGAGAAAGGAGCGAGGAAGGAGGCAGCCCCGCCCAGGAAGGAAGAGCACACCGCCAACCGACTACGCCGGTAAGTGCTCTGCGTTGTTAAGTTTTATTATGAGGACGGATCGAAGCCGCAGGGCGCGTAAAGATCCAATAGGGAGAATGGCTCCCAATGTTCTCCCTCATTCGAATCTAATCTAGGATCATACGGCAATATAGCCGAGATTCGAAGGCCTAGAAAGGGTTTAGACTTGGATAGTGTAAGGGAAACCCTATGGAGACCTATCGGTTAGCCGAAAGGAGGGGAGATCTGAGATCTCACTCTCAGATCCAAACCGCAGGGTATACCGGATGGACTATGAGTCCAGCGGTATGGCCTAGCGGTATGCACCGCAGGCACATACAGGTCTCACTCAGTGAGATCCGAGTGAGACCGGTAAGTGCAACCGGTATGTATCGGTCGCGCATACCGGTTGCAGTATGTGCAACCGGTATGATGCAGCCGGTATACATACCGGTTGCACCATACCGGTCTCACTATGGTGAGACCGGTACCTGCAACCGGTATAGGTTTCCGAGCTTGGGTTGCTTGGCCAAACCCGGTTCCGACCCCCGAAGCTTTAATAAATGAATTCTAACATAGTAATGTGGTTATGTAGGACCTGTGAGAAGCTGTGAGTGAGCTTTCGACGCTCAACCGGATCATTGTCACGCGTCAAGTAAGGAACAAGACCCTAAACCCTAATAATCTACAACAGTAAACCTTGAAATATAATTCTGTTATTGTGAATATTCCTTGCTTGTTGTTTGTGCATCTCACATGCCATGTAGTTGTGCTTTTAATTATTATATCTTCATGCATTTCATATGCTAGGATTGTTGTATGTTAAGCATGTGTATGTTTTCGTTAGTGTGTGGAATGTGAAGGGGATGTGCCCCGGATATATCCACGGCTAACACCTTTTCTCGTTTAGCCTTTACCTTAGCGGACTTGGTATGTCTAGGGTATCGGGGGAGGACGTGGGATTGTGGTTCTTCCCGCCCGCCCGGACTCGAGCCCTATCTCTAGGTCATAGGGAGCCGTGCTTTGGGGTGAGGACTACCGAAACCGTATCAACATCTAGGATTGGTTAGAAACGGATCCCACTTGCAAGCCCTTGCCAATAGGGGTTTAGGTATTGGTACGGTATGGGGTATCGGGGGGAGGACGTGGGATTGTGGTTCTTCCCGCCCGCCGGACTCGAGTCCTATCTCCATACCGGAGTGAGTGATGTGGGGCAACAACAGCAGAGTGTGGTAGGTGCCCGACCGTTGGGTGTGCTCACACTCTCGTGCATGGAGGTGCGGTGGCCGCCAAACCTTACCATAGCACATTTGCAAGTTATACCGGCCCAAATTGTAATGTTATCTCATGCATTTTGTCTTGTTGCACCGGTTTTGTACTTACCGAGCTAAGTTGTGAGCTCACCGGATATATCTCGTATTCTTTTCAGATTTGGATGCGGGATACACAGTTGATGACTTCGTGATCTGCTCCCGCTTATGGTACGGTTCTTTGCCATGGATACCCAAGCAGAGGATGACGAGCATGATGTTTCATGCGAGTGCTCGTTCTGTGTTTACTCTTAGTTACTTGGGTTTATTTTCTGATAAGTATTGTAATAAAATTATTTTAAATTGATGATTGATGGAGCAACTTGGTTATTTATGTTAATTACAATTTAGTTCTCGGCTCATTTATTATTTCCGCTGCTATGTATTATTTTCTCTGATTATGTTGGATTGCTTGGGAATGATTGGTTGACACGGTCTATTGAGATCCTGGTGTGAACCGTGGTTTAGACCCGGTTCACTGCATCTAACTGTGTCCAATGAGCTGAGTTAGGAAAAATTAAAAACTTTAACCAGAACACATCATAAGCTTGTTTGATGCCTGAGACTTAAGAAAGATGCATAATGTACTATTAATGAAAGAAAAATTTTAAACACTAAAGAATTTAAAAGAAATAACTTGATCATTCCATAAAATTTTTCTTTAATTACAAGTAAGAAACAGAGTACAGTCCACAAGTCGGACAGTTACTCTATCAACAAAAATGAAAACACATAAATAGCAAACAAAGTCTATATCTGCCTAAGGTGGTGTAGCAGGCCTGGATGGTACAGGGTCTGCAATGTCATAGTCTCGCTCGTACACCTCTCTGAGCCAATGAACCTGGTCCTGTGTGACCCGTAGGCTACGAGCTAAACGCCCCAACTCCTGACCCATCTCGCGCTGAGAATCCATGAGTCCTCTCTGGGTGTCAAGAATGTCTCTCTGGGTATCAAGGATGCTCCTCTGGGTATCAAGGATGACTCTCGGGTATCTCTCGAACTCGGAAAGCATGCTCGACTCGGGGTCGGAGGGGGGGACGAGATGGTCCAAAGAACCGAAGAAGGCCCGGATGACCTAGCCACCGGAGAAGGCCTAGATGGTCCGAAGAACCGGGGAAGGCCTAGATGAACTAGCCACCGGAGAAGGCCTAGAGGGTCCCGCGAACCGGAGAATGTGGGGGGTGTATGCGCTGGGATGTCCTCCATGTGAGCATCCTCATCATCTCTCATATCGGCTGCCTCCTTGGCTGCGGCCGCAGCCGCGCTCTGTTGCAAGGGCCGCATGATTTCTTGGAAGGAGAGGACGAGCCTGTAGCTCCTCCTCGCTGAGCTCCAGATCCTTCATCTGCATCTTATAGATAGCCTCAGCATCTATATCAGAACTCATAGAGAGCTCTACTTCCGCCTCACCCTGCATATCTACTCCAAGTCGCTGTAATAGGGTTGTGACCAACCTACCATATGGGAGATTGCCTTTCACATTAGGCGTGGCTGCGTAAATCATAGTCCGCATAATCAAGTAGGGCAGGCAAAGCCGTTGCCGAGTAGCCACACAGTAAGTGACAAACCGTGTCAATCGTGATACCTCTCCATAATGCCCCACTGGGGCACAATGTTATCTTTGGATGATTTCGCGATGACAGTCGAGGTAAGGGACGAAGGTTGGAAGCAGACATGACCTTCCCTGGTAATAAAATTTGAGCGGCTATAGCTGCCTGTTCATCCTCAGTAAGGTACCCCTTAGTTCGGGGCGGGCAGTAAATGAGGTCCCCATCATCAGGAATCTCCAAAAGAGCTGCTAACTCGGCAACATTGAAGGAGATCATCACCCCCTTCACGTAGCTAGTAATACGGATGTCTCTGGCCTGTTCCCAATCCGCCGGATCACCTTCTACCTCCAAGTTGGTGAAAAATAATTTCACCAGGTTAGGGCGAGTCGTCTCCCTATATTGAATCAAGGGTAACCAACCCACAATCCCAAATGCGGACTCCACATCGAACCGGTGCAGGTGCTCCAGGTTGACAAAACGTCCTGCTTCGATTTGTTTGTCCCGAAACCAGGTAAGACGTGAAGCAGCCGCCTCTGATCGAAAATACCTCTCGTCGTAGAAGACTGGGTGTGGCCTGTACATACCAGGCATATCAGAGCGTTTTCTTAATCCTCGACGGCCAGACATGGTATACCTGTAAGACAAGAAACCATACTCAGTTAGAGATATGTATGGAAAGTGGTGAAAATTCCTAGCAAATCATCGGGTATGAATGAAATAATCTACAGAGTTGATACAAGGTTATCTAGGATAAACGAGGTTGTAAAATAGAGAATGGAAGTCATATCACCCAAAATGATCAAAAGTTTTCGGAAAAACCTAGAAAACTAGGTTTAAAGGTCGAAATTTTCGGTTTTCCTCAAATAGGTTGGTAAAACTTCAAATTGATTGAGGGGTTTTACCCATTTAGATTCCTAAAACCTTTCTAAGCCAAAGAAAGAGGTTTTCTATGGTTAAGAACACCAAAATCAAGAAAAACCTAAAGTTTGGGTGTAAAAGGCGACGAGGAAAATTTCTAAAAGAGATAAGGAATGAGAAGCTTACCTGAGAGTCGAGATTGGCACACTAGAAGCGAGTGGAAGCAATCTTTTAGACACCGGATGCCACCGTAGGAACTCGGAGACTCGGAGAGAAATCGCCACCGGAGTGAACTCAAGGAAAAGAAATGAAAATGAACTCAAAATCGCGATTTTTAAAGCGTTTTTGGTCATACCGGTCGCACGATTTGGCTGGATAGTGCGACCGGTACTCCCCTGCGGTATGAGTGCGACCGGTATATACCGGTTGTACATTCCATGGGTAGTGAGACCGGTACCTCCCTGCGGTATGAGTGCAACCGGTATCCTCTCTGCGGTATAGCGCAACCTGTATGACTGTATAGCCATACCGGCCTCACTCCAGGAGAGGCCGAAATTGCCAAGGGAAACCCAATTATAAGAGGTGATATGAAAATCATCTCGTTAAACCATCGAAGCTTGATTCCGGACCGCATGCTTGCTAAATAGGATATGGAACATGTGGAAATTCGATGAAATAACGGAAATTCGATAAAATTTTGCTTGTCATTTAAATCCGTCAATGATTACCCGTGATGCACATGTTGAGGCTATAAATTGTTGGGATGCTTTAATTTTTCTAAATTGCTCCATGTGTTTGGATGTATTCAAGGTTCTTACAAGGCGAGTAAAGTACCAATGGCAAGAGGTAATGGTCGAAGGTTTCAGCGTAGACGTCATCGCTCAAGGGCCTGTTTTTAGACGGGAGTTCAGGTTCGAGAACTCGAGGGGCAAGAAGAGAGAATAAGTGGGGAAGAGCGAGAACCCCCCGAACGCAGCTGAGAATATAAGGCAGGCGAGTGAAGAGTCGCCATCCCAGGGGCAGCCATCTTCAAGCTCCGAAACAAAGATGGAAAATTTCATGTCTAGTATGGCGGCACAGCAAAAGAAGTTTTTCGAAGAGATAACCAAAATGCTCAGACCACCTGAGCCTGTACCAGCACCTACGGATGTGCCGGTCACCGGTGCAGGAAATGTTCAAGCAACACCGTGGGGGGTAAACACGAGCATCGAAATGCCAACACAGCAAGAACCACCCATCACCGAGCCTCACCCGGTTACCGGCACACCAAGATATAATCGGGACCACGGAGGGTATCGGGGGACAGTACCGGGGGTCCATACCCAGGTGCGCACTATGGTGGTTATCAGGGAGGCTATCCATATCAGCCACAATGGTATGGACAGGCACCATATGCTCAGAATAGCCTGTCTAGAGCAGTGGATGGATTCTTGAAGCTCAAACCACCTACCTTTACTGGAAAGTCGGGAAAACACCGTGGGCCGGCCACGGTGGGTAGCTGAAATGGAGAAAAAATTTTTTCTCTTTGGATTGTCAGGATGGAGACAAGGTATTATATGCCACGCATATGCTAAAAGAGGAGGCCAATGGGTGGTGGAGCTCTACCAAGTCATACCTAGAAACCAAGCATCAAATTGTTACATGGTCCATATTCAAGGAAGCCTTCTTTGACAAGTATTTTCCCAGAAGTTTCCGTGATCAGATGGAGAGAGAATATCTTAACCTGCAACAATCACAGATGACAGTGGAAGCCTATCAGCAGAGGTATGAGGAGTTATCCTTCTTTGCCCCAACCAGTATGCAGGAGGAAGCAACAAAGACTCATCGATTTATCATGGGCCTTCGAGGTGCTATCCGGGGAACATGTCTTGGGTCGAGAAATGAAAATTTACAATGAAGCGGTACAGGTGGCTCGCGTCATCGAGTCAAGTCAGAAAGAAAGTTTCATGGCACAAAGTAGGGGACTGAAGAGACCAAATCCTGAGCTCCAAGGTGGAAGGAATAATCGTCCCTACCGACCATTCAGGTCACCAGTCGGCACCGTACCTCCCAGACCGGCTCTTGCCGCACCATCACAGGCAACAGGGTCGAATCCTAACGTGAAGTGCTACAATTGCCAACAGGTGGGACATTATGCCAGGACATGCCCACAACCAAAGAGGGTGCAACAGCAAGGCAAGGTTTATGCTGTTACAACAGAGGAAGCAGCCGCATCGCCAGATGTGGTTACAGGTATACTTTTATACTTGTTCCTTAATTGTTGCATTAATTGTTGTGCATTTGAAACTATGATAAAATTTGAACAAAAATCTCAGGTACCGTAAATATAGCAGGGGTACCCGCAAGAGTCTTGTTTGACTCTGGGGCCACCCATTCTTTTGTATCCATATCATTCGGGAAAAGACTAGGCCAACCTATCAAGACTCTGCAACCAAGTCTTCTAGTTCGGTCACCCATGGGAATTGAGGTGGTGTTAGAAGAATACTATGGTCCTGGAGATGTCTGATTTTGATGTGATACTGGGAATGGACTGGTTATCTCGACACTCGGCAAACCTGCTATGTGCCGAGAAGAAGTTGACATTCAAAGACAAGGAAGGAGCGGAGTTTAACTTTAAAGGGGCTAAGTTGCCTAGGAAGAGGAAGCTCATACTCTCAGCTTTAAAAGCAAAGAAGTGTTTAGAGAAAGGGGGAGTTGGATATCTTGTATCTGTGGTGGATGTGACTGCCGACCTGCCAAAAATGAATGACATCGACGTAGTTCGGGAGTTTCCTCGATGTATTTCCGAAGATCTACCCGGATTGCCACCAGACGGGGCTACCGAATTTGTGATAGACCTACTACCGGGGGGTGGCACCGGTATCTAAAGCACCGTCCGGGATGGCTCCTACCGAGTTGAAAGAATTAAAATCTCGGCTACAAGAACTGTTAGACAAGGGCTTTATAAGGCCTAGTATCTCACCTTGGGGAGCACTGTGCTCTTTGTCAAGAAAAAGGATGGTAGCGTACGTCTATGTATGGACTATCGTGAGTTGAACAAGCTCACTATCAAGAACAAGTACCCACTACCAAGGATAGATGATTTGTTCGACCAGTTACAAGGTTCAAGTGTATTCTCGAAGATTGATCTGAGATCAGGGTACCATCAGCTCAAGATTAAGGAAGCAGACATCCCCAAAACAGCTTTTCGGACGCGCTATGGACACTATGAGTTTCTAGTGATGTCCTTTGGGTTAACTAATGCACCTGCATCCTTTATGGAGTTAATGAACCGGGTGTTCCATGACATCTGTTGGATACGTCGGTTATCGTGTTTATTGATGATATCTTAGTATATTCTAAGGACAAGGAGGCGCATCGTTGTACATCTAAGAGCAGCATTACAAAGGCTGAGGAGAGAGAAGTTATATGCAAAATTCAAGAAATATGAATTTTGGTTAAAGGAAGTGGCCTTCCTTGGTCACGTAGTGTCGGGCCGAAGGAATTAAGGTAGACCCCGGGTAAAATCTCGGCCATCGTAGGATGGGAGGCACCGAAGGCGTGGCTGAAATTCGTAGTTTCTGGGCTTAGCGGGATACTACGGAAGGTTTGTGGAAAACTATTCCAAGATTGCCGTTCCACTCACAAAATTGACCAAAAGGGGGAGAAGTTCTTATGGTCCGAGGAATGTGAGAAGTGTTTCCGGACATTGAAGTCAAGACCGGTATCGGCACTGTATTGACTATTCCAGCCCCGGACCACCCATTTACTCTATATACGGATGCTTCGGGTTTAGGGCCGGGTTGTGTTCGATGCAAGGGGAGCGGGTAATAGCCTATGCCTCAAGACAACTAAAAGAGCATGAGAAGAACTACCCTACGCATGATCTAGAATTAGCAGCGAGTCATTCATGCTATCAAGACTTGGCGACACTATTCGTATGGCGAAAAGTTCCGGATTAAGTCCGACCACAAGAGCGCGACATATCTGTTCACCCGAAAAGAACTGAACATGAGGCGGAGAAGATGGTTGGAATTACTCAAGGACTACGACCGCGACATCCAGTATCACCCCGGAAAAGCAAACATAGTAGCCGATGCTACGGCGGGAAATGGACATCGAACCTGAAGCGGGACCAAGTACTAATGCAGCATTGGGCGCGGCCGTTTCGAAACATCAGGGAACGAAGATCAACACCTAATTGAGACAGCTGATGATCCCATTGAGCAAGGGTTGATACACAAGTTTACCTTGATGTTTGCAGCATTAAAGATTTTGCCCGACCTAAAGGACGAAGTAAAGGTAGCAGTTCTACAGGACCCATACCTCGGGACGGTTCAAGAGGATTTGGAAAAGGGTCGAGCCAATCCCGATTTTACTCTAGATGCGAGACAAAGTACTCGGATATCGTGGGCGTTTGTGCATACCGAGGATGAAGATCTAGAAATCCCGAAATCGGATTATGTTGGAAGCTCACGCCACCCCATATTCGATACACCACGGCAAGCACGAAAATGTACCATGACTTGAAAAGGTTGTATGGTGGAGGGGAATGAAAGGCGATGTGGCTCGACATGTATTCCAATGCTTAAATTGTCGACAAGTCAAGGCGGAAAGACGAGAGACCTGCGGGACTACTACAACCATTGCCCGAGCCCGCGTGGAAGTGGGATTGTATTACCATGGACTTCGTCACTGGTCTACCCATGACTCCGAGGTCAGTGAATGCAGTTTGGGTAATTGTGGATCGCCTCACCAAAACTGCTAGATTTATCCCTGTTAGACCCCAGTATACCATGGACAAGTTGGCAAGGTTGTATGTGGACAACATAGTCAGGCTCCATGGGGTCCCAGAAAGTATTGTATCTGACAGAGACCCTCGCTTCACCTCCAGGTTCTGGGAAGGACTGCAGAAAGCAATGGGAACGAAATTAAAGTTTAGCACAGCCTTTCACCCTCAAACAGATGGTCAGTCAGAAAGGACCATCCAGATTTTAGAGGACATGCTTCGAGCATGTGCTATTGACTTCAAGGGGGCTTGGGATGAGAAACTATCTCTCATTGAGTTTGCCTACAACAACAGTTACCGGGCCCACGATCCGGATGGCCCCATACGAGGCCCCGTATGGTAAGAAATGCCGGACACCTCTATTATGGGATGAAGTCGGTGAAAGAAGGATCGTTGGACCTGAATTTGTAGAAGAAACCCGCAAGGCGGTGGATCAAATCGAAGTCGGGTAAAGACAGCTCAAGTGCGCCGGAAGCACTATGCCGATAACGGCGGCGGGATCTTGAATTTATGGTAGGTGATAAAGTATTTTTTGAAGATATCACCCGGTCGCGAGGCCTGAAGCGGTTCGGCAGAAAAGGGAAATTGTGTCCAAGATATGTGGGGCCCTATGAAATCCTGTCCCGGTGCGGTAAAGTGGCTTATCAACTTGCATTGCCACCGGCAATGTCTAGCGTCCACAATGTCTTCCATGTGTCCCTACTGAAGAAGTATGTGCGAGATCCTTCGCATATCCTTGTTGCTGATCCTCCAGAATTGGCAGAAGACTTAACCTTCGAGGTAGTACCAATCCAACTCCTTAGCAGAAAGGTACAACATCTTCGAAAGGCGGGATATCTACTATGTCAAGGTGCTTTGGAAAAGTCAGGACATAGAGGAAATTACTTGGGAGGAGGAGGATGCCATGCGACAAGAATACCCCCGTCTTTTCGACTCTGAAGGTACGTACAATTTCGGGGACGAAATTCTTTTAAGGGAGGGGGAATTGTAAGACCTACATGCAAATTTCGGGGACGAAATTTCTTTTATGGGTGGTAGAGTTGTAAGAACCATGTTCTAAAACCGGGTCTAAACCATGGTTTTATGTGATGACAGGTGCTCCAATTATAACTGGACCGGAGGGTGAAGCCGAGTGACGAACCACTCAAAGTTCAGGTATGAAAACTGTAAAAAAATGCCTAAAATCTCATACCGGTCTCACTATACCGGTTGCAGTATAGTGCAACCGGTATGTGCATCCGGTATGAGCATAGAAAATGCTCTTAGGCCATACCGGCTTCACCATACCGCAGGCACTATGGTGCAACCGGTATGGTGCCAGCGGTATGGTATACCGGTTGGACTATACCGGTGGCAAGGACTCCAACCGGTATGTGCAACCGGTATTCTTTTGACAGCCTTCGAAAGGCCTGTCTCTCAGAATGGAAACTCGAAAAGTTTCCATTCCGAGGAGAAACTTTCCTTGGACGGTCTCCCTCTATTAATAGAGAAGGAGACAGTCCATTCCTCCTTCTCAAACATTCTCACCGTCTGGAGAAGATCTGAGAAAGGAGCGAGGAAGGAGGCAGCCCCGCCCAGGAAGGAAGAGCACACCGCCAACCGACTACGCCGGTAAGTGCTCTGCGTTGTTAAGTTTTATTATGAGGACGGATCGAAGCCGCGAAGCGGCGTAAAGATCCAATAGGGAGAATGGCTCCCAATGTTCTCCCTCATTCGAATCTAATCTAGGATCATACGGCAATATAGCCGAGATTCGAAGGCCTAGAAAGGGTTTAGACTTGGATAGTGTAAGGGAAACCCTATGGAGACCTATCGGTTAGCCGAAAAGGAGGGGAGATCTGAGATCTCACTCTCAGATCCAAACCGCAGGGTATACCGGATGGACTATGAGTCCAGCGGTATGGCCTAGCGGTATGCACCGCAGGCACATACAGGTCTCACTCAGTGAGATCTGAGTGAGACCGGTAAGTGCAACCGGTAGGTATCGGTCGCGCATACCGGTTGCAGTATGTGCAACCGGTATGATGCAGCCGGTATACATACCGGTTGCACCATACCGGTCTCACTATGGTGAGACCGGTACCTGCAACCGGTATAGGTTTCCGAGCTTGGGTTGCTTGGCCAAACCTGGTTCCGACCCCTGAAGCTTTAATAAATGAATTCTAACATAGTAATGTGGTTATGTAGGACCTGTAGAAGCTGTGAGTGAGCTTTCTGACGCTCAACCGGATCATTATCACGCGTCAAGTAAGGAACAAGACCCTAAACCCTAATAATCTACAACAGTAAACCTTGAAATATAAATTCTGTTATTGTGAATATTCCTTGCTTGTTGTTTGTGCATCTCACATGCCACGTAGTTGTGCTTTTAATTATTATATCTTCATGCATTTCATATGCTAGGATTGTTGTATGTTAAGCATGTGTATGTTTTCGTTAGTGTGTGGAATGTGAAGGGGATGTGCCCTGGATATATCCACAGCTAACACCTTTTCTCGTTTAGCCTTTACCTTAGCAGACTTGGTATGTCTAGGGTATCAGGGGGAGGACGTGGGATTGTGGTTCTTCCTGCCCGCCAGACTCGAGCCCTATCTCTAGGTCATAGGGAGCCGTGCTGGGGTGAGACTACTGAAACTGTATCAACATCTAGGATTGGTTAGAAACGGATCCCACTTGCAAGCCCTTGCCAATAGGGGTGTAGGTATTGGTACGGTATGGGGTATCAGGGGGAGGACGTGGGATTGTGGTTCTTCCTGCCCGCCAGACTCGAGTCCTATCTCCATACTGGAGTGAGTGATGTGGGGCAACAGCAGTAGTGTGGTAGGTGCCTGACTGTTGGGTGTGCTCACACTCTCGTGCATAGAGGTGCGGTGGCCGCCAAACCTTACCATAGCACATTTGCAAGTTATACCTGGCCCAAATTGTAATGTTATCTCATGCATTTTGTACTGTTGCACTGGTTTTGTACTTACTGAGCTAAGTTGTGAGCTCACCGGATATATCCTGTATTCTTTTCGGATTTGGATGCAGGATACACAGTTGATGACTTCGTGGACTGCTCCTGCTTATGGTACGGTTGCTGCCATGGATGCCCAAGCAGAGGATGACGAGCATGATGTTTCATGCGAGTGCTCGTTCTGTGTTTACTCTTAGTTACTTGGGTTTATTTTCTGATAAGTATTGTAATAAAATTATTTTAAATTGATGATTGATGGAGCAACTTGGTTATTTATGTTAATTACAATTTAGTTCTCGGCTCATTTATTATTTCCGCTGCTATGTATTATTTTCTCTGATTATGTTGGATTGCTTGGGAATGATTGGTTGACACGGTCTATTGAGATCCTGGCGTGAACCGTGGTTTAGACCCGGTTCACTCACGGTTGTTAGAAAAGTATGGAAAAAGAAATTCATTACAGATTTTGTAGAAGGACAAAGTAATGATGTTTTTGTAAACCTAGAAAAACCTCTCAAGACACAAGACAAGCCGTCTCCTTGGATACTCAACAGCGGATGCTCTAGTCACATGACAGGTGACAAGAAAATGTTTCAGCAGCTTCAGCAGTATGAGGGAGGTACAGTGAAGTTTGGAAACAATGAAGGGACCAAGGTAACTAGAAATGGTTCTATCAGCATCAATAATGGAAAGGTGAAACTTCATGATGTGTTTTATGTGTCAAGACTCAAGCACAACGTTCTCAGCATCAGTCAGATTTGTGACAAAAGGCATGAAGTGATCTTCAATAAACAGGGATGTGAGATCAAAAGAGTTGACAGTGGCAAGATTGTGGCTTCAAGACAGAGAACCTCAAGGAATTTATACACTCTGATAGAGAGTTTCAAAGATTCATGCATGACCATACTCACCAAGCAGTGAGGTGCTTGGAGTAAGGGGGAGCAGTGTGTATTTGCTATATCCTTTTGCTCCCGATGATAGACTGAGGGGGAGTCCTATGGTATTTATGTGTTGAGTGGTGTATGCATATGTTTGTTATCCTTCATCTCCTTATGTTGGACTCAGGGGGAGTCTGGTGATGTTGTTATGTATTGATATAATTGTTTACTATTCTTTTTGGGTCCATAGGATTGGAAAGATGCGGTGGACACTCCTATATGGCATGCCCCTTTGTATTTGTTGTCAAAGGGGGAGAAAGATCTCATGTGCATAATGAGTTGCCAACAATTCCAAAGGGGGAGATTGTTGGACGTTATGTTGTCATTGTTGGTAACTTGGCTGATGTAACAGTGTTTATGAGCATTCAGTCAGAGAAATGAGGAGAGAGAGTGTCAGTGTAGGAGAGAGAATGTCAGTGTAGTAGTATAGATGTGGCAACTTCGTTTGTGTGTTCTACAGTATTCTACATGCGTTTCAGATGACTTACAATGAGTTAAATGAGATTTTACACTGATTTTGATGAGAGAGAGTGTCTGTGGACCCCACTAGTGATGTGGCCAAGTTTCTGATGATGTGACAGTGTTCTTGAAGCTTTTCTGATCATGTTCATGTTTCTCATGTTTCTAGTGTTGTGGCATTGAAGAGAGAAATTCAAGAGAGAGAAAGAAGAGAGAGAATCAGAAGAGAGGGAAAGAGGAGAGAAAAAAATGTGAGTGGGACCCACAGGTGTGGTGGCAAGGTGACATGCCAACACGGCAGCCCACAGCACTTGGCATGCATGCACGCAAAGTTTCGGGTTCAAATTCCAAGGTTTGACAAAGTTTTAACTTTGGGTCTATTTTTGGTGGGTCCCGCAGCAGGTTCATGGAAATCTGACAGTGGAAAGATGTAGAGCGTCGAGTTATCTTTCCAATGCAACTTGAATCACTCAATTCCGACATTGGATGAGAGAGATATCGCAATTCTCGTTGAAACGGTCGAAAAATGGCAAAAATAGGAGCTCTCGGTGAGTTGTTTACAACAGGGAAAACAATAACATTTTTAAAAAGTTGAAGGGTTTTTTTGCAATTATCAAGAGTTGAGGGAAAATGCTGAAATTATCATAAATAGAGTTAAATTCTGATCGGACGGCTCAGAATGAGCCACGTCGTCAAGATCCTGTTCGGATGGATCTGATTAAGGCGGGCTTGAGTGGATCTCAGCCATCGCGTCAGATTCTATCGCACGTCTTACCATTGGTCAGTCGCAGGTTAATAAAATGTATCACGTCACATGAAAGGGTTTCCATGATTAGGTGTGCTGCGCGTCTACGGTGCGACAACGGCGGATCCTAATCTAAGAGCCAGGAATGAAGCCGATCGCGCCTGACGCGATCTGACTTGATCCGACGGTCAATAGGCAATCCCGCCTTTTTGAGTAAGATCGGATGGTGTACGAATGTGATTCTGTCTCCGCCAATAGGATATCGACAATGCATCGGCGGCACGGCTACGGTGCGGCGCGGGTGCGCGGTTATAAAAGGAAAGATTCTATTTCCTTATCTGTGATTGGCCGAACTTCAAACTACCATAACTTCTTAATCCGAGTTCCAAATCAGTCTGTTCAAGTTGCAATTTCTATATTTTTTGATGCTCTATCTATTGGGTGTCGTTGGGAGTCATAAAAACACTGAGAAAAAAATAATGAAAATAGGGTTTTGAAGCTTAAAAAAGGGTTTTTCTAGGGTTTCGTGCCTGTGGGAGTGATCAATCACCAACTACCTCTTATATGTGCATCAATGGAGTGCTAAATCCCTGTGAGAGGTCAGTAGAGCTTTTATTTTCATATTCATGGTGATTATGGGTTGTGGGAAGAGATTTGAAGCCTATGAGCAAGGTGTGCTCTGTGAATCGATCTCTATCAACATTAAAGACTATTGGAAAGTACCTGAGAGCAGTGTGAAGCTTCAGAGAGATTGTTGGTCATTCGAATGCATAGTTTATGAGATTTTTCAATTCCCTTATCTATTTATGCTTTCAATTTATTGTATACTAGCGTAGGTACAATTGTTGAATACCTAGCTAGTGGGGAAAAATTGTAAGGCAAATTTATAAGCCTAAAAAAATTATTATTTGCTTCCCGTGGGTGTGGGTTAAGCGTAGTGTGCAGCGTGTACTGAACACTGGTACTTGATACCTGAATTTTTGGCACATGTGTGCCCTCTAGTTTTATGCTGGGTAAATTGGGTGTATGTACTCCCTGCTGTGTAGACAGCAAAAAGAAGTGTATTGAGTATATACGGAGCCCGTTGGGCATGACTCTGTGGACTAGCCATCACACACTGTGTTGGTGAACCACGTATATCCTGTGTTGTGGATTGTCTTTATTTTTCTATATATTTTGGAGTGCGTGGAATGGCTTGCAGGATGGGTGTGCAAATCTGGTAGACCTAGCCACTGAGTGGTAGCGAGGTAGATTTGCATACGCTTGTGTGTGTGTAAAAGAATATATCTCCATCAGCTCTAGGCAGCGGTAAATAATCAGAAAAAAGTTTCAGACACTGATTCACCCCCCCTCTCATTGTCATATCAAGTTCATCAACTTTTAATAAGAGCGCTAGGGTTGTACCCTAAGAAAGCTAGGGTTCCACAACTGGTACCCGAGTTTGGGATGTTTGAATATCCTTTTGGACCGAAAGAAGAATCAAGAAGCTTTTTCTTCCCACCCTTTTTATTGTCCATTTTTCTTTAACTAAACTTTGATCTTTGTGAAACTGAACATTTTATTTGGATTATAAAAAATTTATAGTTCATTTCGAATGTTGGTTAGAACTTAATCAAACTCTACCATAGAGGTTGGTCCCACCTGGTTTGTAGCTGCTTTCATCGACTTAGATGACAAGTTGAGCTGTAGATGTATAGTTGAAAGAGCTACTGGTAAATATTTAAAAACAATTTATAATATTTTATTTGGAAGAAAATATGACTGCATGGAAGATTTGTAGAAGGGTGAAGATGGGATATATATATCTACCTCACAACTATCCAAGGTCTTATCGCTAGGGCAACTTTTTTTTTTTCTTGGGAAATACTTATGGTTAGGTTTCATTTTATCAATCTATTCACTTAATATTTATTATAACAAAAATA
The DNA here is from genome assembly GCA_028583415.1 of Protea cynaroides. Taxonomy (NCBI): domain Eukaryota; kingdom Viridiplantae; phylum Streptophyta; class Magnoliopsida; order Proteales; family Proteaceae; genus Protea; species Protea cynaroides. The sequence goes on along the minus strand of CM053268.1, from coordinate 62,461,719 downwards.
TTCAAAGATGAGTTTAAGTATTACCAATCTATCTAAAACAGTGTTTGTTTTATCCAAAAAAAAAAAAAAAAAACAGTGTTATTTTCATCCTGATCTTCCATCTGTCTTTGAATAGACATTTTAGCCCTTGCCTACTTCTTTCCAAGAACCAAATGTTCAGCCATGACTGAATTTCAAAGAGGGATCTAAGGTCATGCTGAGCTTTTTTCAGGAGGATGATAAGAACTTCTTGATTGCCATCAGGGGAAAGAGAGAGAGATAGAACAAGACTGAGGAGTTGTAATGGATCCCCTTGTTTGGCAGAAAATCAAAACCAGAAAACTCGACAAAAACGGTGGTTATATTATTGATATCTATGCTGCGACAATCTTCTCATTCATTGTAGCAAATATTGGTCATCCACCCTGATCCAAATGGATCATCTTTCTTTGTCTCTCTAAGGCGTTCTGCCTCTACCTTCTTTCCCACAAAAATAGACCATGCTGACATATTAGCACGACAAAAAATGGGTATGTTCATTTGGGAAAGATAGCCAAAGAAGGAGAAAGAGAAAGAGAGAGTATTGAATCTGTGTTCAAAGTAGTGGCTGAGCAACTTTGCTATAGAGACGGCACCCTATTTCAGAATAGAAGGGTGATGTTTTTCTGGATGTACTGAGGCAAGCCATTTCTAAGGGGTTATATTAATGAAAATAGTTTTTGAAATTCAGCCATGGCCTCCTAGGGAGACAGTAGTCATAGATCCAGGTCAAGGCCGACGGAGCCACCACACCAAACCCTCCAAATAACAAGAAACCAATCGGCGCTACTAGTATCACTGTCATCTTGTTATCCAGGTAGTCTATCCCCTTTTTTATTATTATTTTTTTGGGTGAAAGAAGACCAATTTATAGAGACATGATACACTCATGGTGTCTGAACTACATTGTTCGCATATTCATAGACCAAAAGTGGACAAATATCATACACGTTATAGATAGGACCATCCTAGCAAGGGAGTCGGCAACGCTGTAAGGGTATCTTGAACATATCTAAAAGAACAGAGTTCAAAGTAGGGGGAGAGATATAAGATATCCATCCTTGATGATTGACCGGACATCCTATGGAGAATAGTGGGATTTCTCTTGTAGGTAAGAAATGATCTCCTACCTGTCACAATAACAAATAGGATGGTGATCATGGTTATGTGTGTAAATTGTAGTGTACCTATCTTGAGGTGGAGCAAATTCATCTACAGAAACACACGTATTCAACGTTTACAAAATTTAAACTCATTGTGGTGTTTGTATGGAGACGGAGCCTTAGTGTGATAATAAAGTTACATATTGTAATCTGGCGGTCATAGATTCGAAATACAGAAACAGCATCTCCGGGTTGCAAGGGTAAAACTACGTATGTTCTGTCCCTCCCAAGACCGTATAGTAAGAGACTCAAAACTACTTTAGCTTACCAGTCGCTACTATTAAGGGATTACAATGAAGCTGTTATCAAAACAACAGGTTTTGTTTGAATATTTGAATTCAAGTACTCTATCTGTGAACAATGTGCGTGCATTAGCTAGCACATATATTTCTAATTCAAATGATCTGAAAGGCTATGTATTTACCATAAAAAGTCTTACTTTAAAGTCTTACTTCTAGAGACTTAAAAGTCTAACGTGAGTTTACAATTACCATTACCTATCAAAGTTCTTCTGACTCTCGTGATACCTGAGGATTCTCCAAGGTAGTTTGAGAAGAACCAGTCAATCTTGAAGAAGAACACAAGTAAGGCTTTGGTGGGATCTGCAATGAAGTAATGCTTCCTTCTAACATTTCAACAACTTTACTCATTGAAGGCCGATCCGAAGGATTTGTTTGGATGGACCATAACCCAACTATACTCATTTTCCTAGCAATTTCTTCTTCCTCTCTAGTCAGCCCTTCCAGTACTCCTACATCTAGGTCTTGTTGGAAATGAGTATAAATCCAAAGAGGGAAATATACTTCACTAGTATGATCTGCTGACACTTTCATATTCTTCCTTCCTCCAACCATTTCTAAAACCATCATTCCATAACTATAGACATCAGACTTGTGGGAGACTCCTCCAAAATTTCTATAGAACACTTCTGGAGCAATATACCCTACAGTGCCTCTAGCATCCAGCATTGATACGAAACTCTTTTTTCTTGGGCATAGTTTAGCAAGCCCAAAATCAGAGATCTTGGGGCAGAAGTCCTGGTCTAGAAGAATGTTATGTGGCTTTATGTCAAAGTGTAAAATTTGCGTATTACAACCGCGATGTAAGTACTCTAATCCTCGAGCGATTCCAGTAGTTATGTCAAATAGTGTTTCCCACCCAAGACGAGGATTTTTTGTTGATGATGCTTCGTCATATATGAACTTGTCCAAAGATCCATTGGGCATGAACTCATATACAAGAGCTCTTCTGATCCCCTCAATACAGTAACCAACAAGAGCAACAATATTAACATGGGAAGTCCTACTAATGCTTGCAACTTCATTAATGAATTCCTCTCCATTTTCTCTGGACTCATTGAGCATCTTCACTGCCACCAATTGACCATCAAGTAACATCCCTTTGTATACACCACCATAACCTCCTTGACCTAGTTTATCTTTGAAGGTTTGAGTCATTTTCTTGATATCTGAATAACTGTATCTTTTTGGAACCATAGATCCAGCATTCCTCAAAAAAGTCTCTACATCAATATTGTTTTTATTATCTGTAGATGATTTCCCCCTCAAGCAACAATATAGGACTATTACAGCCACCACAATCCCAATTCCAGCCACTGAAGAAATAGCTGCAAGCAAAGGAAGAAGCCAATTAAAAATCATACAAAGACTTCACATAGAAGGGTGGTAATATAAACAATTATTTTGAAGATCACATAGAAAAACTGTAAAGTTTTCATCCCAAAAGTTCAAACTGGTAAGTAAGTAGAGGACTCCCAAGTGTATAAAGGGGCTGAGACTAACTAAATTTCAACACTCCCCACGTATTGCAGACACGTGGAAACTGGAGACGATAAAAAACCCACTCTCAAGTCTCTTCATAGTATTAGAGCTCAAGGTTCATCCCTTCCCCCTCATTATCTTTCCCCATATACACTCATTCCGGCTACATGTGTGCTATCTTCCCACGTGCACACTCATTCTGGCTACACATGAGAAGAGTATTGGAAATAATCCCACATTAGTAAAGTCTAAGACCTTAGGTGTTTTCATGATATACTAGTTGAAACAAATGGAAACTTAGTGAAAAAAGCATTGATGGCTACACAACCATGAATTGAGTTATTAGATAGCATCCATAGACTACACATTAATGTAAATATAATTAAGGTTACCTATTGCCAACTCCCTTCCCAAATTGCTCCCACTCTTTGCCGCTCCATAATCAGTACTACAAGTATTGGCGAAGGTCTTCAGTATGGTTTGATTGGTGTATCCAGCATAAGCACAGGTGGTGCAAGGTGACTTGGTATTGCCAAGTGGTAAACCACCTTGGCATTGCATGGAAGGGCATTCAGTCCAATTTGCTGATGGTTTAACCCCTTGGGATGGCGTACAATGTAACCTAATCGTAATAAAAAAAAATGCATGAGACAAACACAATTAGATCTCATCAAAGTAGAAAACCAGAAACTCATCAAATAGTAACTTCAAATTAGCTCGATGATGGTCAAAATATAAAAGCGCGTAATACTTACGTCCAATTTTTTGATGACTCGCAGGTGCATTGAACGCAGTTGTTAGCAGTTAAGACTTTAGTTCCATTTGGAACAAGCAAGAGGTAGTCAAGTGATTCATTGTCAACCATTGATTTACAAGCTGTGGATAATAAAACATTCCAGATCAAATTTGTATTTTGTTGAATAGATTCTACAATCCCATCATAATTTAGTGTGTAAGAAAATCACAAGTTTTTTTGTTTGCATATAATTTTATGTACACACAAAAAAAAAATATCTTTGCATATTTAAATATTTCATGACATTATTTTTAATTTTCTTAAAAAACAAGAATCTGATTTCATGAGAATTTATGAATTAAGTGATACTTTATAATTATATGATTGATTTTTATTTTATTTTATTTTTTAATCTTTGTTAAAAGTGAACTAGCTAGTGGATGTAATTGTATGTGTTTCACTTCGTAGTAAATTCTTGATCTTGTTTCACCTATGGACATAGGCCCAATGCAGAATCACGTAAATTTTTGTCTTGTATGTTGTGCGTTTGTTCCTTGCGTTATCATTTTGTCTTGAAATCTAAACTCCAAATATCAATCCTGTTATTATAAAAATTTGGAAGTAATTATAGGATATTATCTTAGAGCATGTAACACTATCTTTACATATAGTATTTCTTCAATAAACTCCATAGATCTACATTTTTTTAGTGCCAAGATGAGCCCACCACAATTTGCCTGGGAACCCAGTGGGGCCCGAAGGGGGACAGAAGGGAGCGAGTATGGACAGAGTGGAGCGTGGGAAAGAGGAAAAGGGATAGGAAAGTCAATCTCTTGACTTCGACTTGCACCAAAGTCATCAGTTGGACCACCATTACCCTATATGCACTTACTCATGTACATTACTCTCAAAAGAATTCTCCTAATAAATCCCTAAATTAATTCAACATTTTTTAAGAAATTCGACAAACCTCCCTCTTGTTTTATTTATTAATTTTTATTTACAAAGAATAAAATTTGACTGATTTAACCCTCAATTAGGGGATATTGTCTCATAAAAATACAAAACATCTAATCCTACATTTGAAGTTTCCATAATAACCTTTTTTTTATCTAATCACCTAAAAATCTATTTTTCACAAATGCTCCCCCAGCAACCCCTCCCCATTATTTATTTATTTATAGAAAATTTTTTTCCATGTCTTTGGGGTACATAAACATGATGCAAAAAAAAAAAAAAAAAAAAAAATGCTAACCTCTGAGAGGAACATCGATCAGTTGGCCGGGCTGAAGTTCAGTGGAGTTGGCCATACCATTGAGCTTCAACAAGGTACCTGGGGTGGTTCCATACTCCTTAGCGATCTGCACCACCGAGCTCACTTTAGACACCACATGTCCATAATGGACGACCTGATCACCTTCCACTCTATCGCAGTTACACGGCAGCGGAATCCACAGTTTCTGGTCAGGATATATCAAGCTGGCGTTGGCAATATCATTCACGGTGGCGATATCCTGGTACGTCACCAAGTTAGAGTACTTTTTCGCAATGTAAATCAGGTACTCCCCTTTCTTTACGGTGTAAACTGGAACCTGATTCGAGATTCCAATCCCACTGCCACAATTGCACTGGAAGGGAATCTTGATGGTCTGGTTCACTTCAACGGTTTGGATTGGAGAAGTTGAGAATGGAAACGAGAAGGAGTTAGCACCGAATAAAGAGATGTAGCTGACCCCGAAGAGATTGGCGATCTTGCCGAGGGTTGTGTTGGTGCGTGAGACGTAGTCGATCAGAGCTGAGCAGGTTGCAGTGGTGGTGCAGTTCAAGCCAAGAGCGGTTGAAGAAATTGGTAAAGAAGAGAAGAAGCAAACAACAAGAACAGTGGAAAAGCTCCTCATCTTCTTCCTTAGTCTCTGCTAGCTTCTCTGCTAGCTTCTCTGCTTCTTCTGATCTTCCTGACTTATCTTTTTTACGAGATATGTCCATCGATTGCGCGTTTAAGGTTGAATGGTGGGTCAGGAGATGTATGTATTGTCTTTGAAAAAACAAGCACCTGGTCAACCGTGGAAAATTTCGTGGAAAAAAATGGGGGGTTTCTATTAAATCACATGCAGGTGATGTCTTGTGAGTCAATTTGATTTCCATCAACTAAATTTCGAGGAAACTTCTCGGATTCTAGAAGGTCAAAAATAATAATGAGATTTTAGGGTTTAAAGTAGGACTGCAAGTTTGATCCAGACGATTCGAATCCGGCCTTAATCCGCCCTGAACCCTGACAGGGTTGAACCCAGTTTGAACCCTGACAGGGCTGGGTTAGGATTCAAATTTTGTTCAACCCTAACAGGATTAGGTTGGGTTAGGATTGACCCCTAGGATTGAGCTTGGTCCGGCCCGAGATATATATATATATATATATATATATATATATATATATATTTCACATCGTTGTCTTTTCCCTCACTCATAGACTCACAATGCTACAGAGGCGGAGGCCTCCTTGCTCGGTTGCTCTTCTTCCTTGTGACCTTGCTTCTCTACCTTCCTCTTCTCCTCAACGGCTCACGACGACACATCGCCTTGGCTCCTCTCTCTTCCTTGCGATGCACTACCTCCCTGATTTATGGATGGTTCATCGCTGGCCTCTTCTCCATGTTTATTGGGTCATCGATGGTTGAGATATGCTCCTCTTACCCAACCTCGGGTGGTCTCCATTACTGGATCGCCAAGCTTGCTGGCAAGGATTGACCGCCCTTTGCCTCTGGGTTGACGATTAATACTTCTTCTCTGCTTCTCTTTCTCTCTTCACATGAAGCAACCTGAACTAATGATTTTGACATTGATTTCCAGCCTAATTGAAGTTTTAATGGTGTTTCTTCCTTATTCTAATATGGGCTTGTCCTTTGCTATCTGCGAATGTATGACTGTTTGGTTAGATCAAAATCAAAGGGCGAACAGGGCTTATCAGCAGTTTCATCCCTCGAAAGCCACCATTGTCGATCTCTTCAATATATACTCAGGGGTATTTACTGTAATCTCTCTCGTCTCACTCTTTGTTAGTTCACTTCCTAGGTTATCTCATGAGTCCTCTCTCATTCTTAGTTACTTGAAAATTTAATTTTATTGCAGAGAAATCCCCTCCAAAAGCAGATGATACCATTCGAGATCCTCCATAAACTTTTGTGCCTCCTTGTGTTTGATGTTATCATTTTGTCTTGTACCCATTATGTTCAGTTTTCATTCCTGTATAGTTGGCTAGTAATATACGTGCTCTTCTACTTAGTTGAAAGGCAAAATTAGGAAAGAAATGAACAGTAAAACAAAACAGTAAAAGAAAGGGAAGATGGAGGAAAATTTTCTTCTAGGTTTACCCAAAGGACCGCTGCTCATTTAAAAAGAGCTTGTAACTTAAGCTATACATTACAATGACCAGATAACTCCATAATCTCTCAGACTCAGAGTATGGACGTTCACTCTGTTATAACTTATAGCATGGATGCTCTTCTTTATAATATGCATAAGATCCCAAGGGAATGGGTAAAATGGAGACTTTCATCAGAAGCTTACATGGGGGAAGGAATGATTGTAGGAATGTTTGTATTTTATAATTCCTTAATTTTTGATGTGTGTGTTTTTTTTCTTCTTCATACTGTAATACCAGTTTCAACTTTCAAGCACTAAAAATAAGTCCAAAAGCTGCATATCATTGTCACCTCTATAACCATGGTTTAGATCATGTGCACAGGCTGTGGTTTGGGAGCAAATTGGATTTGTAAAATTACAATCTTTCATAGATTTTTTTTTTTTTTTTTTTGGTAAAATCTTTCATAGATCAACTTTAACTTTTTGTCAACCTTTCAAAAGGTGTTTTAAGGGAAACCAGAATATTCATTATTGTCATCGGATAATAATATTGGAGTCTTTTTACATTTTATTTTAATTCTGATTCTTGAGGCAGAGTAAGTTACAAACTATTTGGGCCTTTGCATCAGATTTTCTGATAATCTTCAAATGAACTCCTTTTTATTACCGCTTTGATCTTCATGTAGGTTCAACATTGTTGGTCATGTAATTCAGGAATACATATGTTTTGAAGATTAAAACCTCCAATACTTAATTAGGGCAATGCTTGTTCTGAATGTTATGTTGCTTAAGACTAGTGAAGTTGAGGAAATAATCTTCAAAAATCTGGTATGTTTACAGTGGGCTGTCACAACAAGTGTGGAGTTTTCACTGGCGCAACTGATTCAAGTGATCATTCTACTTAGCCAGGGGGAAAATGGTGGAGGATATGACCATGAGGCTTCTAAATATGTGTCTTCCATGGTGGACTTCTACTAATTCATGCCATTATAACAGTCTCTCTATATCATTTTTATTTTCTTTTCTTTTTTTTGTTAATTTGTTGCATGGAATACCCTGGATAGGAAAAAATTGCCAGAATGTTTTTCTTGTGTTTTTTTTTTTTTTTTAATTTTTAATGTCCCATGTGAAGTTAATGGATTTTTTTTTTTTTTGGGGTAAAAGATGTCAGTAGATGTTAATTGTTAACCCTCTTCTAAGATCTCTAGTTTGTTTTGCCAATTTTAGGTGTTTTTATCTGAAATGGATCTGTTTTTTCTTCTATACCTTAATACCAAATGCTTGGTTTAAGAATCTTAAAAATAACAATACCATTACTTACAATTATTAAGGGCCAATCAGAGTCAATCAATGAATCAGGGTTAATCAGGGTTAACCCAGCCCAATCCGACCCTATAAGGGTCAATTAGGGTAGGGTTAGGGTTGCACATTTTCTGACCCTGATAGGGTTGGGCTGGGTTAGAGTTATGCTTAAGGTATCAGGGTTAGGGTTAGGGTCTTAAAAAAACTCGGCCCAACCCGGCCCTGTTGCAGCCCTAATTTAAAGGTAACAACGTTCATAAGGTTGGTAGCATTTTAATTTTCATATATATATATATATATATACAATTGCCTCCCTTGTACTATACCTAGAAAACAATTGCCTGAAAAGACAAACGCCTCTTATTTTCTATGGTGTTAAAATGAATTTTTTTATGGACCAATCTACCCCTGAATGCTTTTATTATTTCAGTCCACAGATGTGTTCACATGTCTCAGGGATTCTTCAACTAATGAGAAAGTACTAGGAAAGCTGTCGGATTTGGACCTTATAGGCAAGATTGGGGGATTTGAGGCTTTCTCGCCGCTCTCAAAGACGATGCACTGGGAGCTAAAGTTATTGGTGGAAGCTTTGAGGTTAGAAATTGAGAACTCAGAGAGAGGAGGGACTCCAAGAGCAGCAGCAGAGACGTCGGTAGAGAGTTCAGTGACTTCAGTCCTGCCTTCTATTAAACCCACTATTGAACCATGCCGGAAGCCCCGGAAAACATATCTCTGGATGTTTTTGTTGGGATGCCTTGAATCCTAATCAGTTATAAAGTCTGTCCACATTATGGGACCCACTCACAATCATAGCTCATGTGGGACTCTGTGACCTGCATAGTTGGTGCATGCAAGACTCTTTTACTACTGTTATTGAGTTAGAATAGGACTCTACAATTCTGTATGGGAGTTTTAAATAAACCCCTCTTATCTTAGGGTTTTAAATTATTCAGTTTTTTGTGGGAACTTGCTCTGTAATCTGTTTTCCTCTCTGAGATAGTGAAATTTTCGATTTGCTGCAGCCGTGGACGTAGCCCTCACACATTATGTGGGTGAACCACGTTAAATCTCTGTGTTCTCTGAGTGTGATTTCTCTTCTCTATTTCTTGATTCCATAACAAACTAGTATCAAAACCTGTTCATTCCATATCTATTCATCAAGAGTAGAGATGATTTCACACAATGTTAAGATCGATAAGTTCATAGGTAAGAATAGTTTCAGTTTATGGCGTATCAAGATGCGTGCCCTTCTTAAGCAACAGGGCATCTGGTTTCCTCTTTTGGGAAAGAAGCATGAGTCAATGGAAGATTCAAAATTCGCACAACAGGATGGAAAAGCTCATTCAACAATCCTGTTGTGTATAGCGGATGAGGTTATTTACGAAGTAGATGATGAAGAATCCGCTGCTGGTCTATGGAAGAAGTTGGAGACACTTTTTATGACGAAATCCCTTACCAATAAGTTGTTATTGAAACAACGTTTGTTCACCCTTCATATGAAAGAATGTATGGCTCTCAAAGAACATCTTGATGAATTAAATTATATTTTAATAGATTTAAAAAATATAGATATTAAAATCGATGATGAAGATACAACCCTTATTTTGTTGGTCTCCCTACCTTCGTCGTACAAAAATTTTGTAAACTCTTTCGTCGTGGGTAGGGACACCATCACTCTGGAAGAAGTCAGAGCTGGTCTTCATTCTCGTGAACTTAGGCATAAGGCCTCTAGAAACGATACAGAAAATCGAGCAGTTGGATTGGCTGTCACAAATTCTGATTTTGATAAGGGACGAGGAAGAACAGAAAAGGGAAAAGGAAAATGAAAAAGTAAGGGAAGGTCTAAATCCAAAGGATGAGATCCTAAGGATATCTGTAACTACTGCAAAGAACCAAGTCATTGGAAGAATGAATGCCCTAAGAAGAAAGGAAAACCCTCAGTTGCAGCAGTTGCGAAGGACGATTGTAGTTCAGTGAATGATCTAGTTCTCTCTATGTAAGACCCGCACTCCGTAAACCCAGTCTAAACCTTGGTTTTGTGTCCTAGCAGGTCTTCCGATCATCACCGGGCCAGACGGGACGAGCGGATGACAAACAGGTACAAAATTGGACCAAAGACGATCAAATCAACATGATTTTATGTTGACCGGTCGATGGTACCGGCCTTGGTACCAGTCGACCGGTCAGCTCTGCGCAGCTGAGTGCGGTGATCCACAAATTGACTTTTGAGGGTCCCACTTTCTTGATTTCGAATCCTAAGACTTTCCTAATCCTAATAGGGTTACTAAACCCTAATTCTAGCCTATAAATACACCCATAAACCTCCTCAAATCCTTTCCATTATCTCTTACAAACTCTAGAGAAGAGAAGGAGGTTGGAAAGGAGAAGGAGCTAGGAAGAAGAAGAAGGTGCCGCCATTACCGTTCGACGACGCTCACGTTACGCCAGTCAACGGTAAGTGTTTTAACCATTCTTCTTACCCTATGACTCTAGAATAGTTGTGTGGGTGGATCAATACCATGCGAAGTAGGTATTGATCTAAAACCCTAATTGGACCTTAAACCCTAAGTTGCCGTCAAACCCTAGATTCGAGTTCCGAGATGATATTCATCGAAACTAGACTCGAATGAGTTGGGGATAACCCTAACTCAAAGCTTAGACTTAGAATGGATAGGAGAAATCCTGAAAATTCAAGGAAATCGATCGACGACAGTCGAAAAACCAAGTGTATGGTCTTTCGGACACATACCGGTCGACCATACCGGTTACTAGTTTGCTCACAGAGCTGCAACCGGCATGTTGCGACCGGTCAGCTCTGAAAGGCTGGTTTTGGACTTTGTTGGTTTCCGACCAACATGAAACCTTAAGAAAAATATTCTAATGAAACCCTAATAATATTGTAGGACTTTGTGACTTCTCGTTTGGATCTTGCGACGTGGAGCAAGCTATCAAACGAGCGTCAGGTAAGGGAATCTGACCTAAACCTAATAATTAATGGACAGTAAATCGTTGTTAGTAACCTGAATATATATGACGTGTTGTTTGTGCATATTCACATGTCATCCTTTACTTTCAGTTATTATTATTGTTCATGCAATGATAGGTTGTGATTGTTAAGCATGTGATTGTTTTCGTTAGTGTGTGGAGTGGGGCATAGGCCTAGGATCGTTCCTCACACTAGCACCTTTTGTAGTATTCTGTCTTAACATGCTTGGTACGGGTGGGGCATCAGGGGAAGGCCGTGGTACGGTGGTCTCTGATATTGATGTTGGCCTGACCATGGTTATATGGCACTGTGGTCTCCGAGTCGACGCTGGCTTGTCCACGATACTTTAGCTCTATCTCTATGCCGTAGGAAGTTATGTTGGGATAGGGTCTACCTGCGTTGTTTCTATCCTAGTGAGTTAGTTACGGATAGGGCATCAGGGGAGGTGTGGGAATGCCTTAGCTCTATCTCTATGCCGTAGACGGCTGTGCTGGGATAGAGTATACATTGATGACATATAGGATTGATTAGTTGCGAGCCCAGTTTGCGAGCCCTGGCCAGTAGGGGCTTAGGTACTGGTATGGGTAGAGCATCAGGGGAGGTACGGGGGTATCTTAGCTCTATCTCTATTCCATGATGGGTGCATGTGGGTCAATGGGGGTGTGATCCATGAGGTGCCACACACTCGTGTATATAGGTGCGGGGGCCACCAAACCTTTCTATAGCACATTGCGAACTTAAAACCATACCACAGTATAAAATGATTATTACTCATGCATAATATTGTGAAGCTGTCTGATTGTCTTACTGAGCTAAGTTGTGAGCTCACCCTTTGTGTACACATTATTTTTAAATGTTGATGCAGGTTACACTGTTGACGACTATGTGAACGCTTCGGCGTATGGTGACGTTGCTGCTTTGAGTGTATAGGCAGGAGAAGACGAGCATGACGCTTCATGCGAGTGCCCTTTCTGGGTGTACCTGTGACCGGATTTTGTTTATTCGTTTCAGTTATTTTCGTTTGATATTAAAGGGATGTAAAAGATATTTATTTTATGTTTGGATTTGAATAATTGGATACTTATTTAATTTATCAATAGATACTCAGTTCATTCTATTTTAAAGACTTCCGCTATACTATTATACTCTGATTGTGGTTATGTGTGATGGTTTGTATGAGTGGACACGACCTATTCGAGATCCTGGTGTGAATCGTTGGTTCAATGACGGTTCACTCACACCATTCTGGTTGGATCAGAATTGGGGTGTGACAACTTGGTATCAGAGCTCTCGGGCTCTGTCCAACAAACCATATTGCACTTAACTAGGTCGATGAACTGAGTTAGGAAATATTAAAAAAAAAATTTAATACAAACACACCCTAAGCATTGTTTGATACCTGAGACTGATTAAGAAAGAAAATAATGTACTATTCTAAATATGGAACGTAACATGTGCACATACACTAGTTAGGTGAAACATAAAAATTTTCATTAAAAGAAAAAAGTATCAAATGAAATAGTGCTACAGGGTACAGTCCATAAACCGGACAGTTACCCTGTTATATGAGCAATCAAAAGAGAAGAAAATAAAGAGGGACAATCATGGGGTAGGGGGCCTGGGAGGAATAGGGTCTGCTATACCATAGTCTCGCTCGTAAGCGACCCTGAGCCAGTGCACCTGATCCTGTGTGACTCTAAGACTGCGAGCCAACTGCGCCAAGTCACGGCTCATCTCACACTGAGTGTCCCTGATCTCCATAATCATACTCATCATGGTATCGGGAGAAGGCTGAGATGGTCCAGCTGTAGAGGTAGACGGTGGTGTTGCAGGTGTAGGCTGTGGGACAGGCACTGGTGCTTCCCAGCCATATCGTCATCATCACCCGCAGCCTCTGCCGCATAGGCCGCATTGGCTGCTGCTGCTGCTGCTATGGTTGCTACCCTCCCAAGTGGGCGAGGGCGAGCCTCCAACTCGTCATCGCTAACAGGCAGGTCAACCATCTGCATCCTCTGAATGGCTTTCCAGTCTATGTCGGATGTCATAGTATCCTCAACGGTCACCTCGCCTCTCATGCTCACACCCAGGCGACGTAGCAGGAAGGTAATGAAACGACCGTAGGGAAGGTTACTGGCCTGATCGGCCAGGGTCGCCTGATGCATGGTCCTGATGATGAGGTAAGGGAGAAAGACCCGCTCCCCGGTGCAGATGCAATAAGTGATGTACTGAGTGAGCTGGGATAACTCACTGTAGTGGCCGCTCTGAGGCACGATGTTGTGCTGAATGATGCGACTATATACTCGAGGTGCAGGTCTCAAGCTAGCCGCCTTCATGGGAGCTCCAGGGTTTAGTATCTGATCTGCTATCTCTCGGCGCAGATCCTCAGTCAGATAGCCCTTCACTTTGGGAGGGCAATACACTAGGTCTCCATCATTAGGAACCCCTAGAAGGTCGGCCAGCTGGTGGGTGTTGAATGAGATAGGTACACCCCTGACATAACTGGTGATGCGCAAATCCCTACCCTGGTTGGGATCGTTAACATCTCCATGCAGCTCCAGGTTAGCGTAGAAATGCTTAACCAGATTGGGACGGGTGGTATCAGTGTGGGATATTACCGGTACCCACCCAAACGCGTTGAAAGCGGCTCACACATCGAATCTCTCCAGCTGATCCAGGTTAACCCGGCGCCCAGATTCTATGCTCTTGTTATCAAACCACGGGAATCGAGCCTGTGCTTCCACAGGACGAAACCAGTGCTCGTCAAATTGGGGAACTGGTGGCTGGGGAGCACGTGAGCTCGAGCCATGAGGACGTTTCCCAAGAGCACGTCGGGGAGCCATTTTAACTGCAAAACAAAAGAAAACAAGAAGAAAATGTTAGGAAATTTTCGAAATTTCGACAGCATAACGATAGTAAATTGGGAAAAAACCTCAAACTCACCCAAAAACATGGGGAGGAGGACTTACGTAACCCCCACACTCTTCAACAAATCAAACACAAGCATTTACAACAAGAAATTTCAAGAATTTGAGAAAATTCAAGAAAATTCGAAAAATTTCAAAAACCTAGGTTAAAAAGTGTAAAAATTCGATTTTTATGAAAACCGTTCGGTGAAACCCCAAATTGGTTGAGGGCTTTTGCTCTTGGGGGTCCCTAAACCCTTTCTAAGCCGAAGGAAAAGAGTTCCTACGGTTAGAATCTCTCAATCGATGAAAAACCTAAAATTCTACATATTGACGATATGAAAAATATCTAAAAACTTGAAAGAGAAGGAAGAGACCTACCTGGAGACGATGTTCTAAGCTTTGAACGGAAGGAATCGGCTTCTAAGGTCACCGGCCGGACTGTAGCAACTCGGATTGGCAGAGAGGAATCGCCACCGGAGAGAAAAGAGAAAGAAAAGTGAGAAATTTTCTCATTTTTCGCGATTTTAAAGCCAGTTCTGGGCATACCGGTCAACGGTTTTGCCTATACCGGTCGACCGGTATCCCTACAGACATGCGACCGCTATGACTCGGTCAGAATTTTAATTCTGACCGGTCGACTATACCGGTCGCAGCTTTGTCTACAGAGTGTCGACCGGTATGTATCGACCGGTCAGCACCAGATTAGCCAGAAAAATCTCAGAAAAATTATAAAATTTTGTAAATTTAAGTATTCCTTTTTGCGACTGTTTCGCCTTATATTGTTCAAGACTAACACCACTATTGCTTCATTCTCATGTGTTATGTCTTCTTCTCAGATTCAAACAGAATAGTCTGAGATGGCGGGCGGAAATGGTCATAGGGGTCGGAAGCGTCACCAGGCCAGGATGCGCCTCGAGGAAGAAGAACAGGTTGAACAAGGCCATGTTAGAGAGCCAAGCCCGGAAGTTGAGGATGAACAGGTTCCAGAAGTAACAATAAATTTGCCTGGCCCACCTTACAGGAATTCGGAGACCATTGTTACAAACTTGGTCTATCAGATGCAAGCTCAGCAGAAAGAATTCCTGAGCGAGATACTGAAGATGTTCAGGCCACCGGGTTCTGTTCCCACTGGAGGTACGCCTGAGTCTGGAGAGAAAAATACTTCACAGCCGATGCAGGGTAGCCCAAGGTCGATGGGCCAAGCACAGAATGTACCATCACCGCACCAGTTTCCATTGCCTTCTGCGTACCCGGGAGCCTATCTGTATCCACCACCATGGTATGGAATGAACACTCAGGACAGCATGATCTGAGCATGGCGGTGGATAGATTTCTGAAGTTGAAGCCTTCATCATTCACTGGTAAGACAGGGAAACCATTGTGGCCAGTACAATGGGTTGCAGAAATGGAGAAAAACTTTCGACTGATGATCTGTACAGAGGAGGAAAAGGTCTTATTTGCCACTCATATGCTGAAAGAAGACGTAAATGCTTGGTGGAATTCTACACGGGCATATCTGGAGACGAAGCATACGCAGGTGGATTGGGAAGTGTTCAAGGTTGCTTTCTTCGATAAGTATTTTCCAAAGAGCTTCAGAGATCAGATGGAGAAGGAGTTCTTTAACCTACAATAGTCTCAATCGACTGTGGATGCTTACCAGCAGAGGTACGAGGAGTTATTTTTCTTCGCACCGATAAGTATGCAAGAAGAAGAGACCAAGACACGTAGGTTCACCATGGGACTACGTGGAAGCATCAGAGAGCACATATTGGGTCTGGACAAGAAAATCTATAATGAGGCTGTGCAGGTTGCGAGGGTGATAGAGTCCAGTCAGCGGGACAGCTTCTTCGCTCAGAACAGAGGAGTAAAGCGACCCGCTATTGAGAGTTCGGGGGCGGTAACAATAGACCCTTCCGCCCATACAGGGCTCAGACCGCTACAGTGCCTGCTAGGAACAATGCGGCACCACCTGTGCCTCAGAACGCCGGATTCAACCCGAATATCAAATGTTTCAATTGTCAGCAAGTGGGTCATATTGCAAGGACCTGCACTCTACCTAGGAAGCAACCTCCCCAGCAAGGAAAAGTTTATGCGGTCACCACTGAAGAGGCAGCTGCATCACTTGATGTGGTCACTGGTATGACTCTATCCCTTACTATTTGGCTTACTAATTTTCATTTGTGTGTATGCGCATATAGAACTAAGGGATGATAAAAATTCCAGGAATTGTAAATGTAGCTGGTATACCTGCCAGAGTACTATTTGACTCTGGGGCCACGCACTCCTTTGTTTCGATTTTTTTTGGGAAGCGAATGGAGTTACCAATCAAGCACTTAAACCCAAGCTTGATAGTTCACTCTCCACTAGGAGTCGAAGTGGTTTTGACCGAATATTATGGACCATGTACTGTATGTATTGAGGGCCGAGACTTAGAAGCGAGTTTGGTGCTACTCGAGATGGCAGACTTTGATGTCATCTTGGGAATGGATTAGCTAGGCCATCATTCAGCTATCCTATTATGTGGTGAAAGGAAGCTTGTGCTTATAGACAAAAAGGGAGAGGAGTATAGCTTCACTGGGATCAAGCTATCTAGGAAGCGGAAGCTGATCCTCTCCGCCCTAAAAGCCAAGCGATGCTTAGAGAAAGGGGGAGTGGGGTATCTAGTATCTGTAGTCGACATCATGGCGGAGTCACACAAGATGGAAGATAGTGGTTCGAGAGTTCCCAGATGTATTTCCAGAGGAGCTTCCAGGTCTACCGTCGGACAGGGCTACAGAGTTTGTAATAGACCTTATGCCAGGTTCGGCGCCGGTGTCCAAAGCACCATACAGAATGGCCCCTACCGAGTTAAAGGAGTTAAAGACCCAATTACAAGAATTGTTAGATAAGGGCTTCATATGACCTAGCATATCACCTTGGGGGGCACCGGTATTATTTGTCAAGAAAAAGGACGGAAGTGTAAGACTGTGCATTAACTACCGTGAACTGAACAAGTTGACTATCAAGAATCGGTATCCTTTGCCTAGAATCGATGATATGTTCGATCAACTACAGGGTACAAAGGTTTTCTCGAAGATTGATCTCCGATCGGGGTATCACCAACTGAAGATCAAGGCCGGAGATATTCCGAAGACTGCTTTCAGGACGAGGTATGGACATTATGAGTTTCTAGTTATGTCTTTCGGGTTGACCAATGCTCCAGCGTCGTTCATGGAACTGATGAACCGAGTGTTTCATGATATGTTGGACACTTCGGTCATCGTATTCATCGATGACATATTGATCTACTCTAAGGACATGGAGACTCATACAACACATTTGAAGGCAGCCCTACAACGGCTGAGATAGGAGAAGCTTTATGCTAAGTTCAAGAAGTGCGAGTTTTGGCTGAAGGAAGTGGCTTTCTTGGGCCATGTTGTATCTGAAGATGGTATCAAGGTTGATCCAAGTAAGATAGCTGCTATAGTAGGATGGGAAGCACCAAAATCTATTGCGGAGATTCGTAGTTTCCTTAGGTTGGCTGGTTATTATAGAAGATTCGTGGAAGATTACTCCAGGATCGTTGTTCCACTCACCAGATTGACTAAGAAGGGAGAGAAATTCATATGGACAGACGATTGTGAGAAGTGCTTTCAGACTTTGAAGTTAAGACTAGTCTCTGCACCTATCTTGACCATCCCAGAACCAAGCGTACTGTTTACTTTATATACGGATGCTTCAGGGTTGGGTATAGGGTGTGTATTGATGCAAGGAGAACAGGTGATTGCTTACGCATCAAAACAGTTAAAGGAGCATGAGAAGAACTATCCTACGCATGATTTGGAGCTAGCAGCGGTTATACATGCAATCAAGACTTGGAGACACTACTTGTACGGCGAGAAGTTTCAGATTAAGTCAGATCACAAGAGCTTAACTTATCTTTTCACTCAAAAGGATCTGAATATGAGACAGAGGAGATGGCTGAAATTGTTGAAAGATTATGATTGTGACATCCAGTACCATCCGGGTACAGCAAATGTGGTGGCTGACGCCTTAAGCAGAAAGTGGGCATCGAAACCTGAGGCTGGACCAAGTACAAATGCTGCATTATGTGCCGCAGCTTCAAGTTCAATCAAAGGTGATGATGAGTATATAATTGAAACTGCAGAAGATCCAGTCGAGCAAGGCTTAATTCATAAGTTCACCATGATGTTCGCAGCTTTGAAGATCTCACCGGATCTAGTTGATGAAGTCAAGGTAGCAATCCTACAGGATCCTCATCTCAAGACAGTGCAAGAAGACTTAGAGAAGGGTACGAGCAATCCTAACTTTACCTTGGATTCAGACAAGGTACTCAGGTATCGTGGACGGTTATGTATACCTGAGAGTGAAGACTGCAATATTAGAGATCGAGTTATGACTGAAGCTCATTACACTCCATATTCGGTACATCCAGGAAGTACCAAAATGTACCATGATTTAAGAAAACTATATTGGTGGAGGGGTATAAAAGCATATATAGCTCGTTTCGTGTTCCAATGTCTGAATTGTCAACAAGTTAAAGCAGAAAGGCAGAGACCCACAGGTTTGCTACAACCATTATCAGAACCTGCATGGAAGTAGGATTGCATTACCATGGATTTTGTCACTGGCCTACCTTCGACACCAAGGTCAGTGGATGCAGTTTGGGTTATAGTCGATCGACTCACCAAGACAGCTCGATTTATTGCGGTCAGACCTCAGTATACCATGGAGAAACTGGCCAAGTTATATGTTGATAATATAGTCAGACTTCATGGCGTTCCAGAGAGTATATTATCTGATAGAGATCCCCGTTTTACATCAAAGTTCTGGGAAGGATTACAGAAAGCTATGGGAACAAAGTTGAAGTTCAGTACAGCTTTTCACCCTCAGACGGACGGACAGTCAGAGCGAACTATTCAAATTTTGGAAGATATGCTCCGAGCTTGTGCAATAGATTTCAAGGGAGCTTGGGATGAGAAGCTATCACTTATCGACTTTGCTTATAACAACAGCTATCAGGCTACAATTCAGATGGCCCCATATGAAGCACTCTATGGGAAGAAGTGTCGTACACCTCTATTATGGAACGAGGTGGGAGAAAGAAGAATTGTAGGACCGGAGTTTGTTGAAGAAACTTATCAAGTGATTGATCAAATCAAGCAGAGAGTAAAGACAGCCCAAGTTCGACAGAAGCACTATGCGGATAATCGACGTCGAGATCTGGAGTTTGCAGTGGGTGACAAATTATTCTTGAAGGTATCACCGGTGCGAGGTCTGAAACGGTTTGGTAAGAAAGGGAAGTTATGCCCCAAGTATGTGGGACCATATGAGATATTGACCCGACGTGGTAATGTAGCATATCAATTGGCTCTACCACCATCTATGTCTAGCGTTCATAACGTGTTCCACGTATCATTACTGAAGAAGTATGTCAGAAATCCATCGCACATCTTGACCGCTGATCCCCCAGACTTGACTAAAGACTTAACATTCGAACTGGTGCCTGTGATGCTCTCAAGTCGAAAGGTACAGAAACTTCGAACCAAGGATATCCATTATGTGAAGGTGCATTGGAGAAGCCAAAATATGGAGAAAATTACTTGGGAAGAGGAGGGTGCGATGAGGAAGGAGTACCATAACCTTTTCGACGATCAAGGTACGTTCAAATTTCGAGGCCGAAATTTCTTTTAAGGGTGGGGAGTTGTGAAACCTACATGCAAATTTTGGGATGAAATTTCTTTTAAGGGTGGGAAAGTTGTAAGACCCGCACTCCGTAAACCCGGTCTAAACCTTGGTTTTGTGTCGTAGCAGGTCTTCCGATCATCACCGGGCCAGACGGGACGAGCGGATGACAAACAGGTACGAAATCGGACCAAAGACGATCAAATCATCATGATTTTATGTTGACCGGTCGATGGTACCGATCGACCGGTCAGCTCTGTGCAGCTGAGTGCGGAGATCCAAAAATTGACTTTTGAGGGTCCCACTTTCCTGATTTCGAATCCTAAGACTTTCCTAATCCTAATAGGGTTACTAAACCCTAATTCTAGCCTATAAATACACCCATAAACCTCCTCAAATCCTTTCCATTATCTCTCATAAACTCTAGAGAAGAGAAGGAGGTTAGAAAGGAGAAGGAGCTAGGAAGAAGAAGAAGGTGCCGCCATTACCGTTCGACGACGCTCACGTTACGCCAGTCAACGGTAAGTGTTTTAATCATTCTTCTTACCCTATGACTCTAGAATAGTTGTGTGGGTGGATCAATACCATGCGAAGTAGGTATTGATCTAAAACCCTAATTGGACCTTAAACCCTAAGTTGCCGTCAAACCCTAGATTCGAGTTCCGAGATGATATTCATCGAAACTAGACTCGAATGAGTTGGGGATAACCCTAACTCAAAGCTTAGACTTAGAATGGATAGGAGAAATCCTGAAAATTCAAGGAAATCGATCGACGACAGTCGAAAAACCAAGTGTATGGTCTTCCGGAGACATACCGGTCGACCATACCGGTTACTAGTTTGCTCACAGAGCTGCAACCGGCATGTTGCGACCGGTCAGCTCTGAAAGGCTGGTTTTGGACTTTGTTGGTTTCCGACCAACATGAAACCTTAAGAAAAATATTCTAATGAAACCCTAATAATATTGTAGGACTTTGTGACTTCTCGTTTGGATCTTGCGACGTGGAGCAAGCTATCAAACGAGCGTCAGGTAAGGGAATCTGACCTAAACCTAATAATTAATGGACAGTAAATCGTTGTTAGTAACCTGAATATATATGACGTGTTGTTTGTGCATATTCACATGTCATCCTTTACTTTCAGTTATTATTATTGTTCATGCAATGATAGGTTGTGATTGTTAAGCATGTGATTGTTTTCGTTAGTGTGTGGAGTGGGGCATAGGCCTAGGATCGTTCCTCACACTAGCACCTTTTGTAGTATTCTGTCTTAACATGCTTGGTACGGGTGGGGCATCAGGGGAAGGTCGTGGTATGGTGGTCTCTGATATTGATGTTGGCCTGACCATGGTTATATGGCACTGTGGTCTCCGAGTCGACGCTGGCTTGTCCACGATACTTTAGCTCTATCTCTATGCCGTAGGAAGTTATGTTGGGATAGGGTCTACCTGCGTTGTTTCTATCCTAGTGAGTTAGTTACGGATAAGGCATCAGGGGAGGTGTGGGAATGCCTTAGCTCTATCTCTATGCCGTAGACGGCTGTGCTGGGATAGAGTATACATTGATGACATATAGGATTGATTAGTTGCGAGCCCAGTTTGCGAGCCCCGGCCAAGTAGGGGGCTTAGGTACTGGTATGGGTAGAGCATCAGGGGAGGTACGGGGGTATCTTAGCTCTATCTCTATTCCATGATGGGTGCATGTGGGTCAATGGGGGTGTGATCCATGAGGTGCCACACACTCGTGTATATAGGTGCGGGGGCCACCAAATCTTTCTATAGCACATTGCAAACTTAAAACCAGACCACAGTATAAAATGATTATTACTCATGCATAATATTGTGAAACTGTCTGATTGTCTTACTGAGCTAAGTTGTGAGCTCACCCTTTGTGTACACATTGTTTTTAAATGTTGATGCAGGTTACACTGTTGACGACTATGTGGACGCTTCGGCGTATGGTGACGTTGCTGCTTTGAGTGTATAGGCAGGAGAAGACGAGCATGACGCTTCATGCGAGTGCCCTTTCTGCGTGTACCTGTGATCGGATTTTATTTATTCGTTTCAGTTATTTTCGTTTGATATTAAAGGGATGTAAAAGATATTTATTTTATGTTTGGATTTGAATAATTGGATACTTATTTAAGTTATCAATAGATACTCAGTTCATTCTATTTTAAAGACTTCCGCTGTACTATTATACTCTGATTGTGGTTATGTGTGATGGTTTGTATGAGTGGACACGGCCTATTCGAGATCTTGGTGTGAACCGTTGGTTCAATGACGGTTCACTCACACCATTCTGGTTGGATCAGAATTGGGGTGTGACACTCTGTGACTGACCATTCACATCCCTCAGATCAGTGAGTTCTTGACTCAGGTTGTTCTTATCATATGTGTCCCAACAGGGATTGGTTTTCAACATATGAAAATATAGATGGTGGCAATGTCTTAATGGGTAATGATATAACCTGTAATACAATTGGTATTGGCTCTATTTAGATCAGAATGTATGATGGTGTGATCAGAACCTTAACAAAAGTAAGACATATTCCGGATCTGAAAAAGAACTTGATCTCTTTAGGAGTTATGGACTCCAAAGGATATAAGTACAACTGTAAAGGTGGAGTTTTATGGATCACTAAAGGAGCTTTAGTGATAATGAATGGACTGAAGCAGAATTCACTGTATATGTTACAAGGGACAACAATTACGGGTTCAATCTCTACAACATCTCCCTCAGAGAAGTCAGGTTCTGATTTAACCAAGGTGTGGCATATGCGACTTGGTCATGTTAGTGAGAAATGAATGGTAATTCTCAGTAAACAGGGTCTTCTTGGGGGTCACAAGGTAGCTGAGTTGGGTTTCTGTGAGCATTGTATTTTTGGTAAGCAACGTCGAATTCAGTTTTCTAAGGCAGTCCATAGAACAAAGGTAACACTTGACTACATTCACTTAGATTGTTGGGGTCCTTCTCGGGTTCCATCCTTAGGAGGTGCTAGATATTTTCTCTCTATTATTGATGATTACTCACGGATGACTTGGGTATTCATTATGAAGCACAAAAGTGAAGTTTTCGAAACCTTCAAACACTGGAAGATTCTTATTGAGAATCAAACGGGTAAAAAGATAAAGCGTCTTCATACTGATAATGGCTTGGAGTTCTGTTCGAAATAATTCGATGGGTTCTGCAGAGATAAAGGGATTGCTAGGCACCACACAGTTAGAGATACTCCACAGCAAAATGGCGCAGCAGAAAGGATGAATAGAACATTGTTAGAGAGAGCTTGATGCTTGCTCTCTAATGCTGGATTGGGAAGGAGCTACTGGGCTGAGGCTGTTAATATTGTATGTTATCTGGTGAACCGTTCTCCTGCCACTACCATTGATCGTAAAACTCCCATTGAGGTATGGTCCGGTAAACCTGCTGATTATTCAATTTTGAAAATATTTGGTTGCCCTGCCTATTATCATGTTAGTGAGGGTAAATTGGAACCAAGGGCCAAGAAGGGTATCTTTATGGGATATGGCGATGGGGTGAAGGGATATAGAATTTGGTCTCCATCTGAGAAGAAATTAATTTTGAGTAAAAATGTCACTTTTGATGAGAACTATATGCTTCACCCAAAATTAGACTCCGTTGATTCTGAGAAATCTGATAGTGTTCCCAAGCAGGTGGAGTTTGAGATAACTCCTAGTGACAGTTATGATGATGATGTGATAGAACAGACTGATCAGTTTGGTGAAGACATTCAAACTGAACCTGTATCAGAATTAAATCAAAAACAGGAGCCTGAGCATAGTATTGTTATTGCTAGACCTCGTAGACAGATTAATGCGCTTGTGAGATATGGCTTTGAGGATATGTTAGCATATGTTTTATAGGTAGCAGAAGAGGTGGAGTCTCCTGAACCATCCACTTATAGAGAAGCTATTACAGTGAAAGAATCTGATCAGTGGGTTGCTACCATGGAAAAGGAGATAGAATCTCTTCATAAGAATCAGACATGGAAATTAGAGAAGCTACCAAAGGGAAGAAGGGTAGTTGGCTGCAAATGGGTTTTTAAAAAGAAGACAGGATTACCAGGAGCTGAAATTACAAGATTTAAAACACGTCTAGTTGCAAAAGGGTATAGTCAGAGAAAGGGGGTGGATTATACTGAGATTTTATCACCTATTGTAAGACACAGTTCCATTAGGGTGCTACTTGCCTTAGTAGCACATCATGATCTGAAATTAGAGCAGCGAGATGTGAAGACAGCTTTCTTGCATGGAAAGCTTGAAGGAGAGATTTTTATGAGTCAACTAGAGGAATTCTCCATTCAGGGTAAAGAAGATCATGTATGTAGACTTCAGAAATCTTTATATGGTTTGAAGCAGTCACCAAGACAGTGGTATAAGAGGTTTGATGGATTTATAATGAAACACATGTACAACATGAGTCCATATATGACTGTTGTGTTTATCATAAGAGAGTTGCTGATGGCTCTCTTATTTATGTGCTCTTGTATGTGGATGATATGCTCATTGCGGCTCGAGACATGATAGAGATTAAAAAGTTGAAAACACTTCTTAATGCAGAATTTGATATGAAGGACTTGGGAGCTGCCCAAAAGATTTAGGTATGGAGATTCTTAGGGACCGGAATCAGAGGAAGCTTTTCTTGTCACAGAAGAGCTATATTCAGAAGCTCTTATTACGTTTTGGTATGGCAACAGCAAAACCTGTGAATACTCCATCGTCTATAAATTTTTGTCTTTCTACAGCTTGTGCACCTCAGATAGAAGCAGAGATAGAATATATGTCTAAAAGACCCTATGCTAGTGCAGTAGGGAGTTTCATGTATGCGATGGTATGCACAAGGCCTAATATTGGGCATGTAGTTAGTGTTGTGAGCAGATACATGGTTCAACCTAGGAAAGAGCATTGGGATGCAGTGAAACGTATATTCAGGTATCTTAAGGGAACATCCGAAGTTGGTCTTATTTATGGAGGTGATTCAGAGTGCTTGGTTGCTGGGTATTCAGACTTAGATTATGTAGCTGATTTGGATGCAAGAAGGTCCTTGACAGGATATTCTTTCACAGTTGGTAGTTCTGTTGTCAGTTGGAAGACTACTTTTCAGCCTTCAGTTGCCTTATCTACCACAGAAGTAGAATACATGGCTATTACAGAAGTAGCTAAGGAAGGTATCTGGTTAAAAGGGTTACTCAGTGATCTTGGTTTTCATCAGGACCAAGCTACATTTTATTGTGACAGTTTGAGTGCTATATGTTTGGCTAGCGATCAAGTGCATCATGATCAGACTAAGCACATAGATGTCAGATATCACTTTATCCGT
This sequence comes from Protea cynaroides, assembly GCA_028583415.1. Lineage (NCBI taxonomy): Eukaryota > Viridiplantae > Streptophyta > Magnoliopsida > Proteales > Proteaceae > Protea > Protea cynaroides. The sequence continues at coordinate 62,436,443 of CM053268.1, read as the reverse complement.
ACAGAGAATAGGATCAAAGTAAAGAAGGTGGGCACTAAAGACAATCTAGCAGATATGTTCACCAAACCGGTTCCAAGGGGCAAGTTCAAACATTGTTTGGATTTGCTTAATGTTGATAGTTGGAAATAGCCCCAAGGCGGGGTGTTGCAGCAATAGTATTTGTAGTTGTCTCTTCTGGGTAGTTAAGAGGATTCAATTCAAGGTGGAGATTTGTTGGGATGCCTTGAATCCTAATCAGTTATGAAGTCTGTCCACATTATGAGACTCACTCACAATCATAGCTCGTGTGGGACTCTGTGACCTACATAGTTGATGCAAGAATCTTTGACTACTGTTGTTGAGTTAGAATAGGACTACAATTCTGTATGGGAGTTTTATATAAACCCCTCTTATCTTAGGGTCTTAAATTATTCAGTTTTTTGTGGGAACTCTCTCTGTAATCAGTTTTGCTCTCTGAGATAGTGAAATTTTCGATCTGCTGTAGCCGTGGACGTAGCCCTCACACATTGTGTGGGTGAACATGTTAAATCTTTGTGTTCTCTGTGTGTGATTTCTCTTCTCTATTTTTTGATTCCGTAACAGTTTTTTATGGTAGTCTTGCATAAAAGAACCATAAGGTACTTCAGTTCATTGAAGATTCTCCATTAAAGCTGACCAAGTTCAACAGCAGGTGCTCACCGAAATCCTCTCTTGCAGCATCACGGCCTTAATGGCCGCACCGACGGTGAGACCTTCAAGAAGCTCTTGCCTATTGCTAGTTATGAAGATCTCCAGTCCGACATTAACCGCATCAATGGTGTCACTTCCCCAATCCTCTGCGCTCAACCAATTTCTGAGTTCTTGACAAGGTGACTTGAGTTATTCACTCTGCTCTCTCTTTCTGTCTCAGATTTCTTCTGACTATGGTGTTTGTTTTGGAATGTGCAGCTCTGGAACATCAGGAGGAGAAAGAAAATTGATGGCCACCACTGAAGAGGAGCTGGAGAGTAGATCCTTGATGTAGAGTCTTATTATGCCGGTCATGGATCAGTTCATTCCTGGGTTGGAAACATGGCAAAGGAATGTACTTCTTGTTCATAAAATCAGAGGCCAAGACACCTTTTGGATATTTTATTTCTGTGAAGGCTACCGCGTGCGTCTGCGTGACAAGCGATCCCGATCAACAAGGATCAACCAAAACAATGACGCCACCATATGCAGAGATGGCCCATTCATTTTTATTTGCAGAGATATCCGAAGTCAGGCGAAAAGGAAGACAGGACGAAGCAACAATGTTGCAGAAGTGATACTTGAGAGGAACTACTAAGAAATATGGCGAAGGTGCTTCATTTCATTCCTAAGTTTCGACTGTGAATGTGTTTCATCTCTTTTTGGTTTCTGGTGATTCTCTATATTTCAGTCATATTCGTCCATAAATCTGGCGATTCTTCATTTTTCGATCTTCGACTACGGTAGCAATTCATCTCCTCCGTTTGTTGAGGTTGACAAATGGCGGCAACAGATAATGAGAGAGCTTGATAGGAAAGTTGCTGACATTCAAAATGAGGGTCTAGGTGAGCATCGACTTCTTGAATGATGAAATCAACAAATTAATTAGAGAAAAATGGCGCTGGGAACGCTGGATTGTAGAGTTAGATGGTCCAAATTACAACAAACATTGGTGGTACTAAGGCTATGGCGATGATGGTGGAAACAGGAAGGAGAAGGAAGAGGAGGAGAAAAGCATATGCAACAATTTGGTACTACAGTGGAGCCCTATTTGAATAAGGGTAAAATAGGTAGTTCATCATTGTTAAGGGTTAATTTGGTCATTAAAAAAAATTGGCTTCTCACCGGCGGTATCTAACAGAATATTCTTAACGGCATAGGTCTATTTGTATTTTAATAGTGTTTCAGGGAGAGGCATTTGTCTTTTCTTGAAATTTTAAGGGGTAATTGTCTTTTAGATATAGTATATGGGAGGTAATTGTCTTTTTCCCCATATATATATATATATATATATATATATATATATATATATATATATATATATATATATATATATGTATTATGTAAGACATGATGCATATTGTCTTTATTTGTTTTAGAATTTCGATGAATGGTAGCAGTGTATCCAAATCCTCTCTCAGAGGTCGGGGAGGAGAGTGGGCGGCCTAGTTAGATAGCCGACACCTGGGGCTCAGGTGAATCTGAATCCTCCATCCGAGCCGACACCCCCTTGTCGGCTTAGCTTGTTGGGTCAGATGGAGGCTTGAGTCCCGAACCCCAGGTGTCGACCATCTAACGGGGCCGCCGCCTCTCCTCCCAAACCTCTGGGAGGACAGGATTTGGATATGCTGCTATCATTCATCGAAATTTTAGAATTTATTATAATTATTCTCCAGTATTAAGTAAAACTAAAGTAAATATGATTTGAATTAATGGGTGGTTAATATACTAATAACAACTTCCTTAAAATATGGATTTTGTATCTCTAAGGAAGACAACCTTTTTATTAAAATGTTTTCTGTTATGCGGTCATACCATGCATTTATGAGGAATTTTTGCGGATATGCCTTATTCTAGCATTTTGAAGAATGAACATATTCTTGCAGCCCTTTTGATAGTGCGAGCTCTTTTAAAGTTTTGTTTTATCACGTGGCCAAATCCGATTAATGCAAAGTATTCCATAATCCAACACTTTGAATGCGCATTTAATTGCAAATCTTTATTATAATTACTCAATCATAAGATTTTACAATTAATATTAGTATTACTCATATTTTGATTAATAGATATGGTATCAAAATATATAAAATAACAATAAAATGTATACAATAAGAAAATAATACACCAAAATATTGAATTCCAGAATTTTCAGTTTATTGAAAAACTTAAATGGAGCTCAAATTTAATGGATAATTTCATCTCATTATTTTGGTCTATTTTTAGGCCAGTCAGTTTCACATTTATTTAATATTTTCTAAAACCCGTTTTTCTTTTAATACTATGAGTATTCGAGGAACTATGAGTATATTATTTCGATTCCCTAAGTCATTTGAAACAAAGTTGTTGGAATGCATTCAAATCTCTCTCTCTCTCTCTAAAAAGCAAATTCATTGATGAAAGAAAGAAAACTACAAACTATGAAGTGGGGTGATGTTTACCAAAAAAAAAAGAAGAAAAAAAAAAAGAAGTGGGGTGATGGACTAAATTCTTGGTCAATCATCAATGAAGAAACAACCTGAGAGCAATAGCTATAGAAAAGAAATGCCTCGTTTACTTAGTTTTTACTTTTGAGTCTTGGTCTTTTTTTAGATGTAGTTAATGGGTCCAGCTCTTTGATATTGATTCCGAATGGGTGGACGGATTGAGGCATCGCAAGCAAGAGGTATTATGGAAACTTAATAAATAAGGGATAAAATGAAATTTTTGTAAATAAAGGAAGGGATTTACATCGATCTGATAGATGACACTAGATCAGTGTCAAAAAAAAAATCTTGTAGTTAATAAGGCAATGTGGAACTCAAACTCTCAATGCACTGAAAAAAAAAAAAAACCAAAGAGTAGTCTTTTGAAGTTTCTTGTTACCTTTTGCAAAGGCCTTTCACTTTTGTTTTTTATTTCTGTTCAAATTTTTGTTTGTATATATGTTTGGTATAATTTTTGGATACTCTTTATGAAAAGAAAAAATAAAAACAAACCCAAAATCAAAAAGAAGTTGAAACCCCTTTTTGATTTTTACTCAAAAATCATTTTTAACTGTGTTTTGCGCAACTTCAAATTACACATGGTTTTAAGTTCTCCAACCACTCTAAAATTGAGGGTAAAACTGTAAAACAACTTTATAACTAATTTTCTCATAGTATAACTCATTTCCTCTCCCTATCTGAGCGTTGACTCTCCCTGTTTTTCTCGTTCTTTGTTTTGTGCTTCAACGAACTGTAATTTCGTCGGCATCTCTCATCTTTAACTCTTCTACATAGTCGTTTATCCTCCCTCTCTCTTCTACAGCTTTCCTATTACCTCAGCCACCAAATTTTCTCTTGCACTTCACGACCATCGCTTGACAATCTATAATCGGCCTCGTCACCAAATCTCACCCAAACCATCTGTTCTTTGCTACTGAGGTCGTGCAATCTTCGAATGCTCAAACAAGCCCACGCTCTTATTCTCTCCAAGGGGTTTGAAGCCATTTCTATAGCCCCTAAACTAATAACCTGTACACAGTATTCGACGATCTTGAAAGCACCGTATTGGTATTCAAGGGCTTACCAGAACTGAATACAGTCACCTAGAATTTAATTATAAAAGCCCATGTAGATTCTGGCGTCTTTGATTCTGCTCTCTACCTTAATTAAGAAACGCGAGTGATAAAGCAATAAATCCCTAGAAATATGAGATCAAGTGAAAAATCAATAAAAGCCCACGTAAATTCTGAAATTGTATTTCACTTCATCCATCCCTCTGTAACTGGACCAAAAACTATTGGATCAAGTGATAAAACAAAAAAGCCCTAGAAATCTGAATTCTAGCAAATTCAGAATTTTTTCTAAATTGCAAAACTTTAGAAGAGAATGCAAATTAATTCAATCTACCGTTGCAGGTCCTTCTCCTTCTGTTGAGATGGCCCTCTTCTCTTTTTGGTTTTGTTCGTTCACCACGGCACAAAATCATGGGGAAGCGGGTGAGCGGTATGAGCCGCCCCAGTTGGAGCCGGTTCTTGAGCCGCCAGGGGCAACCATTGCATGTCCCTATCGGTGTCCATATTCATTTTGACGAAATTCTAAGCAATGATTGACGTTGGTGGACTGTGAGTGATAAAAACAAACGAAGGATTGAGGTTATGTAGTGGTTCACAGAAGACTCTGAGAATCGAATGTACTGTGTACTATGGTCCAAAAGCTCATTCTTGGATGCATCGATGTGAGGAAGCGAGGAGGCGTGAGGAAGAAGGTGACTGACTATAAAAAAAATTATTTCATATATGTAATACCAAACTTATTTTTCATTTTATGTTGGAACCTTGGCCAAGTTGTGATGCTGTCAGCATCTTTGTATTGTATGTGTTGTCATTGTTGGCAACCTCTAGACAGTTGGCAGGATGACATGGAGGAGAGAGAATGTCGGCGAGCACGCCAGACCGAGTAGATTGCACAGTGGGACAGAGTGGACAGCTCGGCGGGCATAGCAGCCAGTCCGGACAACAGCAAACATGGTCGAGACAGGTGGACAGCTCTTATCTGAGAGAGAAAGAAGAGAGAGAGTGTCTGTAGGACTCTCTGACAGACAAGGTGACCAGGCAGTCAAGACAGGGTGACTGGGTTGATGCAACAGCCGAAGAGAATGAAGCCCGGTTGATGAGAAAATTCAGGCTGGTGAGATAGTCTCCCAAGTGAAGAGAGAGAAATAAGAGAGAGAAAATGGAGGAGAGAGAAAGAGGAGAGAGAGTGGGTGGGGACCAGGTGGGTCCCACCTTGGGTGGCTAGGCCCGGCACGGCGGCCCGGCCCGGGCCCGGCGGGGCGGATGCCCACGGGTCCAGGCCAACAGGCCATGCCAAGCATGCACGGCAAAGGGGGCCATGCACACAAGCATGCCCCAGCAACAGCCCAACACACGGGGCCATGCGCAAGCTAGCACAGCCAGCCCGCCGCAAAGCGGGTGCCGCGCCGGCAAGTGCGCGCCAGCGAGCCCCGCACGCGGCAATAAGACGCGGCGAGTGCGCGAAGAAGACGCGGCAGGCGGCATGCCGCCAAGCCATGCCATGCCGCAAGCGGCAAGCAGACCGCCGCAAGGCGGGTGCCGCGCCCGACGGCAAGTGCGCGCGCAGCGAGCCCCCAAGACGCGGAAAGTGCTGCGCAGCAGCACAGCGCAGCGAGCCCCGTGCGCATGCCATAAGCCGGCGCAGGTCCGTCGGCATGCACGCAAGGTGTTCGACGAAATGCCGCAATGAAGAAAAATGTCCGAACCTTACTTTGGAAAAAATCGACTTACGGGGGCATTACCACTCATTCACGGGGGTATTTTGGTCATTTTGAAAAGAGCATATTCCATATGGGAGGCTTGGATCAAGCCACGACAGCGAGATTCCAAATGGAGGGCTTGCAAAAAGGCGGGATTCGGTGTAGCGTCGGATTTGCGCTAGGATTCCATCGCGCAGTCTCTCATTGGTCGGGAGCAATTTAAAACAGTGAATTGCGAAGCACGTAAAGCGGATCCGTGATTCGGTGGAGCGCATGCATGATGCACATGCGCAAAAGATGCGCATCCGATGGATCTCGTAGACTCGATCGCGCGGACGCGATGAGGCCGATCGGAGGGCCTAGAGGAGATCCCGCCCTTTGCTCTTTGATCCAGCGGCCTGAAGGAGATGATTCCCTCTCCGCCAATCAAAGGACGACAACGTTGTACGTTGCGTCAGATGCGGCAGCGCTAGAGTGTGTCGCGGCGCACGGAATCATCCCAGAAGATTCCATTTGGAATAATCTGATCGGCCGAACTTCAAATGGCCATATCTTGGCCGTTCGAGCTCCGATCGAGGTGATTCAAAAGCCCACGAGCTTCTCTCTCCGAGTAGAACACTTTGGCAGTGGTTTGAGCTCGATTTGAAGGCCTCTAATGGCGATTTTGAAGGAAACCCTCCATTGAAGCTTCTCCAAGAGAGAGAGACTCCCACCGGCGGTGTGAGGCCGTGAAAGCTTCGTTGAAGCTTGAAGAGAATGTGAGGACCAGCTGTGAGCGTCCTATGGAGTTGGTGTGTTGAGGAATAAGCTGTGGAGCCCAAGAGGAGGCCGAAATGCTAGCTCAGAGAGGCTTGCATCAGTAGTGAGCAACACCGGAAGGTATACCCGCACGCAAATCCTATTTCTTGTAATCGGTGCTATATGGGAAGGGTTTGTATGAATATTTGATATAAAAATTGTGTAGCCTGTCAAGTGGGTGCTTGACCGGAATTTGGGTTGGTGCCTTGGATACGAGTTGTGGTGGCGTGAATGCGGGTGATGTTGTAGCATCGGGGTTGTGGGTGCAACCATAGTATTCGTTGTGTATTGGGTATATCTGAAACCCCGGTTAGGGTATTGCCCCGTGGAGTAGCCATCACGGTGTGTGATTGGTGAACCACGTTATATCGTGTGTCATGTGGATGTTATTGTGTGTGCATTAGAAGTCCGTGTGTCTGCAGGTGCGGGTGTACACACTTGGCGAGGCCAAGCCCCGGTATGGATACTGTGGGTGTGTGGTTGGTGTGTGCACGAAATGTGTTTGGCCAGTTATGCGTGAGAATCTCAAGTAGTCGGCTCAAGGCAAAGACACAGACAAAGTGATCATCAGCTCTTGGCGGCCACTTGCATAGCATCGGACCACATCCGAATAGTGGAAAGGAATTTTAGTGGCCACGATTCACCCCCCCTCTCGGTGTCAACCTGGGAATCACAATTGGTATCGAGCTGAGTTCCCAAGGGAAGAAGAGCGACGACTTCGGGTACAGACAGTGAGTTGAGAGGCGAAATGGCATCCGGTGAAGACCACCACAAGAATGGAAGAATTCCGTATTTGATGGGTCCAACTACGGTGTGTGGAAAGTGAGAATGGAAGCCTACTTGATAGCTCGGGGCTATGGAGTTTGGCTAGCAAGTGAAGAACCGGCTACAAGCACACCACCGAAGACATCAACGATATAGTGGAGATGAAGAAGAGAGAAAATGAAGCCAAGGCGGCCACAGCCCTTACGGCTTCACTTGTGAGCAATGAGCTCACTAGAGTTATCAGCTGTCCTACATCCAAAGAGATCTGGGACAAGCTGAAGAATGTACATGAGGGAGACAGCAAGATCAAAGAGGCAAAACTACAAATTCTTAGATCACAGTTTGAGAGTCTGAGGATGATTGAGGGAGAAACCATTGAAGTCTATCTCAACAGAGTGAATGGAGTCACCAATGCAATCAGAGCACTAGGGGAAGAGCTGAAGGAAGTCCATGTTGTCAAGAAGGTATTGAGAACACTGCCCAAGCTGTATAATGCAAAGGTGTTCCGCACTTGAAGAAATAACCACCTTGGACAGTCTAACCATTGATGAGCTACATGGCATCCTGACCACTTATGAGATGAGAATGATAGATCTAGTGTCAGTGGAAAAAGAAGCTGCTTTTGAGGCTGTAAAGAAATTGAAAATTAAAGAACCAATGGAGAAGTCAAGAGCAGAAGATAACAGTGATTCTGATGACTCTGATGATGAGCTTATAGCTTATCTTACCAGAAAGTTGAAGAAAATGAGCGAGGTACAAAGGCAAGTCAACCATGAGATGCTTCAACTGTGGAGGCCTAGGACACTTCGCGTCCAAGTGCCTGAAAAAGGGAAAATGTTATGACTCTGATGATGAAGAACCCAAAGAGAATCAAGACCAGAAAGGAAAGAAAAAGTATGTGCCCAAGAAGAGAAGTCTACTTACAAGGAAGAATGAATATTCTTCAGATGAATCAACAGAGAATGATAATGATGAGGCCCTCTTCATGGTCCTTCTTGATGAGCCTCAAGGGAAGAAGAAAAAATCAAAGAGGAAAGATGACTTTGAAGAAGAAATTGATCTTGAAGGAGAGTTGCTTTCAGCTCTTAAAGATCTCGAGAGCGAGAGGACAAAGAACAAAAACTGAATGACCAATATAGTGAAGCAAGCGAGTTGATAAGTCAAGCGCAAGTCTCTACGGAAGAATCAAAGAAGATAGCATCCGATCTAAACAATGAATTGTCCTCAAAATCAGATGAATGTGCAAGGCTTGAGGAAGAGATTCTCAGATTAGAAACTGAGCTTGCAAGCTCTGTGAGAGAGAACAGGAGTTACATGGAAGCAACAACATCAGCTCCATCTGTAACTATTCTAAAATCAAAGGAGAAGACTGCAACAGATCAAGAGAGTGAGGATGACTGCTCACAAATGGAAGAGGAGAATATTCTAGATGAGATTCTAAGCTACCGAGAGGTCATCTCACATCAAGTCGGACTTGGCTATGAGAAGCGAGAGGATAGAAAAGGTTCAAGGTAAAGGGTCGGGTTGAAAACCCCCCTGTGTTTTTCGAGCAAAAGCGGGATGAGGTCACATGTTGAGAAACAAGGCAGAGAACGAGCAGGCGGAGATGGCACCACTACGGTCAACCGTAACAGGGCGGAGGAAGCATGACAAAAATCTCGGGCAAAGAGAGAGCTTGGAGGGTACTGCTATGGCTGCAATGCATATGGGCATAGAGTGGTAGAGTGCGAGAAGACAAAAGAGACCTCCAAGTGTTCACAAGCGGGGAACAGATTTGCTCCTTTGGCGGAGGACAAGGCGGGAATGCTTCGGGTGTCGGAGACATGGTCACAAAGCCGAAATTGTCGGACACTCCTTCCATATCAAAGGCAACCCGTAAGAAACAAGAGAAGAGATACTCCCAAAAGACCAACTCAAAGAGAAGAGAGAGTTGTGATAGAAAAGGTAAGAAAACCCATCACGGTGAAAGAAAAGCGGTGTGGGTTGAGAAGAGCAAGAAAAAGAGCAATAAATCATTTATTGTACAAGCAACTCCGAAAGCCAAAAATAGACCTACACCATGGATCTTGGACGGTGGGTGCTCCACTCACATGTCGGGGGATAGAGAGATTTTTTCAAGTCCGAATCTTGAAGCGGGTGGCTCGGGTTAGATTTGGAAACAATGATGGTGCAAGGATCAAAGGAAGAGGAACAGTCAACATCTGCAGTGCACAATTGAAATCCCAGAAGGTTCTACTAGTCAATGGCCTGAAACACAATCTCTTGAGTGTGAGTCAAGTGTGTGATCAAGGAAATGAGATAACCTTTACAAAAATTGGTTTTATTATAAAAAATATTGAAAAAGGGGGAGTAATGGCACAAGGGAAAAGAACACAGGGGCAACCTGTATGTTCTTCGTAAAAGCGATTGTCTACTAGCTATGGGCTTGGCCAAGTATGTTAATGTCGAAAGGGTAACGGTGGCGGTGTATGCTTTTTGAAAAGTTTTGTGGCCTAGCGGAGCGGGAGCGAGAGTGTAGTAGCAACAGTCAGTGGTGATCAAGTGGCAGATGACTTCAGAAATATCATCTCAATGAACTCAGTTGAGTGACTCCTAAAGTCAAGTCAAGAGTTGTGACTCTTCATACTTTGGAGATGGTACATATGTAAGGGGAGTTGGTATCTGAAATACATCATTGTTCATCTATAGGATTGGAAAGATGCGGTGGGCACTCCTATAGGTGAGTCCATGCAGAGGAAGTTCTGATATAGGGGGAGCAGTGATGAAGGGGGGAGTTGATGTCTACACAAAGACATCTTTTTTTTCATCCGTAGGATTGGAAGATGCGGTGGGCACTCCTACGGGTGAGGGCGTGTAAGAAAGGTTCCTATGAAGGAAGAGCACCTATGAAGGGGGAGCATTTCTAGGGGGAGTCTATACTGGTGAGGCTATGCTTTTTGGGACTTGTTGTAAAAAGGGGAGAGAAAAGGCAAGGCTGGGAGAAAGGCTGTGTTTGTACATGATGCCCTTTGGGACTTGTTGTCAAAGGGGGAGAGAAAGGCTGAGAAGGCTGTGGTTGTACTTGATATCATGAGGAGATATCATGTAAGGTAGGTTGCCAACAATTCCAAAGGGGGAGATTGTTGGAACCTTGGCCAAGTTGTGATGCTGTCAGCATCTTTGTATTGTATGTGTTGTCATTGTTGGCAACCTCTAGACAGTTGGCAGGATGACATGGAGGAGAGAGAATGTCGGCGAGCACGCAGGCCGAGTAGATTGCACAGTGGACGAGTGGACAGCTCAGCGAGCATAGCGAGCCAGTCCGGACAACAGCAAACATGGTCGGACAGGTGGACAGCTCTTATCTGAGAGAGAAAGAAGAGAGAGAGTGTCTGTAGGACTCTCCGACAAACAAGGTGACCAGGCAGTCAAGACAGGGGTGAGCCCGGGTTGATGCAACGACCAGAAGAGAATGAAGCCCAGTTGATGAGAAAATTCAGCTGGTGAGATAGTCTCCAGGTGAAGAGAGAGAAATAAGAGAGAGAAAATGGAGGAGAGAGAAAGAGGAGAGAGAGTGGGTGGGGACCAGGTGGGTCCCACCTTGGGTGGCCAGGCCAGCACGGCAGCCCAGCCCGGGCCAGCGGGCGGATGCCCACGGGTCCAGCCAACAAGGCCATGCCGGCATGCACGGCAAGGGGGGCCATGCACACAAGCATGCCCAAAGCAACAGCCCAACACGGGGGCCATGCGCAAGCTAGCACAGCCGCACGCGAGCAGGTGCCGCGCGGCGCGCGCAAGCGCCGCAAGCAGCAGCCCCGCAGCCCGGCAAGCGCGGCGCGCAGTGGCTGAAGAAGACAAGCAGCGCATGCCGCAAGCCATGCCATGCCGCAGCGGCGGCAGCCGCGCCAGCAGTGCGGCGCCGCCAAGGCAAGTGCCGCGCAGCCGAGCCCGCGCGCGATGAGTGCTGCGGAAGCCAAGCAGCAGAGCCCGCGGGCGCATGCCATAAGCCGGCGCAGTTCTGGCCGGCATGCACGCAAGGTGTTCGACGAAATGCCGCAATGAAGAAAAATGTCCGAACCTTCTCGGAAAAAATCGACTTACGGGGCATTACCACTCATTCACGGGGGTATTTTGGTCATTTTGAAAAGAGCATATTCCATATGGGAGGCTTGGATCAAGCCACGACAGCGAGATTCCAAATGGAGGGCTTGCAAAAAGGCGGGATTCGGTGTAGAGTCGGATTTGCGCTAGGATTCCATCGTGATCTCTCATTGGTCGGGAGCAATTTAAAACAGTGAATTGCGAAGCACGTAAGCGGATCCGTGATTCGGTGGAGCGCATGCATGATGCACATGCGCAAAAGATGCGCATCCGATGGATCTCGTAGACTCCGATCGCGCCTGACGCGATGAGGCCGATCGGAGGGCCTAGAGGAGATCCCGCCCTTTGCTCTTTGATCGGCGGCCTGAAGGAGATGATTCCCTCTCCGCCAATCAAAGGACGACAACGTTGTACGTTGCGTCAGATGCGGCAGCGCTAGAGTGTGTCGCGGCGCACGGAATCATCCCCGGAAGATTCCATTTGGAATAATCGATCGGCCGAACTTCAAATGGCCATATCTTGGCCGTTCGAGCTCCGATCGAGGTGATTCAAAAGCCCACGAGCTTCTCTCTCCGAGTAGAACACTTTGGCAGTGGTTTGAGCTCGATTTGAAGGCCTCTAATGGCGATTTTGAAGGAAACCCTCCATTGAAGCTTCTCCAAGAGAGAGAGACTCCTCTCGGCGGTGTGAGGCCATGAAAGCTTCGTTGAAGCTTGAAGAGAATGTGAGGACCAGCTGTGAGCGTCCTATGGAGTTGGTGTGTTGAGGAATAAGCTGTGGAGCCCAAGAGGAGGCCGAAATGCTAGCTCAGAGAGGCTTGCATCAGTAGTGAGCAACAACGGAAGGTATACCCGCACGCAAATCCTATTTCTTGTAATCGGTGCTATATGGGAAGGGTTTGTATGAATATTTGATATAAAAATTGTGTAGCCCGTCAAGTGGGTGCTTGACCGGAATTTGGGTTGGTGCCTTGGATACGGGTTGTGGTCGTGAATGCGGGTGATGTTGTAGCATCAGGGTTGTGGGTGCAACCATAGTATTCTGTTGTGTATTGGGTATATACGAAACCCTGGTTAGGGTATTGCCCCGTGGAGTAGCCATCACAGTGTGTGATTGGTGAACCACGTTATATCGTGTGTCATGTGGATGTTATTGTGTGTGCATTAGAAGTCCGCGTGTCGCAGTGCAGGTGTACACACTTGGCGGGGCCAAGCCCCCGGTATGGATACTGTGGGTGTGTGGTTGGTGTGTGCACGAAATGTGTTTGACCAGATTGTCCGTGAGAATCTCAAGTAGTCGGCTCAAGGCAAAGACAAAGACAAAGTGATCATCGGCTCTTGGCAGCCACTTGCATAGCATCAGACCACATCTGAATAGTGGAAAGGAATTTTAGTGGCCACTGATTCACCCCCCCCCCTCTCTCAGTGTCAACCTGGGAATCACATTTTAGATTCTATTATGATAAGTAGTTGCCAAACAACATTTTATTTTTGATAAAAAATGGTTTTCAAAAATGTTTTTTTGATAAATAGATAAAATTCAAAAATAAAAATGATACCAAACATAGCCTTAGTTAAGTCGTAACTTATTGATTGTAGCCTTTGAAATTCTTTTTTGTATTGATGATTAAAGGAGAACGAAGAACTCAATTATAAAGGGATGACATCTTTTACCTTTAGTGAAAATGGAATCGGCCGAATTAGTTGATTCATATCGATTTTGTCATTCACCGATCCAAATCTGATACCGTATCAGTACGGATCAATTGGATCTGCCCCATATAAATCCATCAACTTCTTGTAAATGTCGTTTAGAGCGTTGCAAAACTTTCCAAGTCCGATTTCTTGCAAACGTCCCCTCAGATCAACCTGAAAATTTCCGAGCTCTTTCGTTCTTGGTTGCAATCCATTCACGGGCTGATGGTTCTTTGAATGGCCGGAAAAGGAGAACTGAGGAGGGGAGTTGTTCTTAGTATCTAAGACTCGAAGTTGCAGAACCTTTCAAATTTAGATTTCTTCCAAACCAACCAACCAATCGACCTTAAATTTTCAAGAAAATATAGTTTTTAATTGTAAATATAGTAGTACGGTACCTTCTTTTTTTTTATATATATAAAGTTCAGCAAATTTGTTTAAAATTAGAAAATTGAAAAAGAATACAAATCACCTATTGACAGACCCCACCTTCGGCATTGTCATCAACAGGACCCAATAGGGATCAAAAATTGTAAGATTATTGTTTCTTATAAATTCCACCTTCGACATTACCATTAGTAAAAAATATAAACAGCAATAAAGAAAATACTATAGCTCATCAACTGAATCTATATCTTGGATGCCCAGAGGCATCCCACACCACCATTCTAACAATAATAGAGCGACAACTAGACCACATGCAAGTAATCTGTAATTTAGTACTATGTCTAGCTAAGATGTTGGCTACTGTATTGGTTTCTCGAAAGCAGTGAGTAAACCTTTATTGGGATGATGTTAAAAAATCTTGAATAGATAACCATTGTTGCTGAAGTTGCCATGGAATTTTACGATTGTGGATAGCTTCCATAACTGAGTTTGAATCCCCTTCGATCCAAAGCAAATCATAGCCATTGTTGGCTGCTAGATGCACATCGATCAAAAAAAGTTTTGAATTTTACTAGGTGGTTTGTAGTAATACCCAAGCATTGCAAGAATGCTAAAAACACTTTTCTTGTGCTATCTCTGAAGATACCACCTGAACCTGCTTTATCTGGATTGCGGATGAGTAGTCCGGTACCTAATCATTGATACAACGGCCGGAAAAATTATAACATTCTTCCCCCCATTTTCAAGATCCAAACCTGCAGAATTTTTTAAGCTTCTTTCTTCGTAACCACCCATCCGATCTACCTCAAAATTTTAGGGAACGTTCATTTTTGGATGCACTCCAAATATCCAGTGGTTGATCGTTGATTCAACCGCCCACAATGAAGAAATTAACCATTAAGAAGAGAACGTTCTTCCTCTAAGCTTCAAGATCCAAACACGTAGAAAATTTCAAAGTAGATTTCTTCTTGACCAACAATCCTATCGATGGCTGATCATTGATTCCATCGATCTTAATATATTTTTTTGCCATTCGATAAGGTGATCCCAAAGGGTGGTCGATACAGCCTGGATCAGCCCCATACAAGCTGAAAACGACTGATCCGTATGGTATCGGATCAGTTTTGGCATCGTCCCCGCTGATAACGTGTTTGATACCGGGAACTAAAACCACGTCCACAATTGCCGGGATGAGAGGGGAGGAGAGAGAAGGAAAAATAAAATTATACAACTTGTACACGCTGTGAAGAACAAAGGCAAAAGAATCGAACCCCTGATTCAATTGAGAGTTCTTTGCAGTTCACCTCCCCACCTGATAACCACCCCACACCCTTGGGAATCGTGGGTGGGGTCTGGGACCCATCTATGGAGTGTGAAATCCACACCTATCAACGGTTCCCAAAGATGTGGTTACCAAGTGGGGAGAGGATCTAAACGCATCTCAACTCGACCTACATGTAACACTACATGTATGGTTATCGAAAAATCTTTTTTTTTTTTTTTTTTTTTTTTTTTTGGGTTCCATACATGCTTTTTATGTATGTTAAATGGCACTGAGTGAGTCAGGTGTCATTTCTTAACCGTATGGGTACACATACCGGCAGGTTTAATTAACTCTGCATTCTCCTGTGAAGCAACCCACCAGTTGTCTTCTAATTGATGTAATCTCTCTATTGCTGCTAATCCAAAAAAATTTCTCTCCCTATCATTCATGAAAAAAAAGGTGATGGTTTTGGTACATGGATGGATAGTAGAGATTATACTAAAGTGCAGTGAGAGTGTAGAAAAAGATCTTCTATAGTCACCTAGTCATACTAACTATTCATCGGATGGAGTGAAATGCATTGATATATTCTAATTTATTCAATAGACGGCTAATATGATTGGACAACAGGAGAAAGTCAGATCCGAGATTTTCCATGATGGATAGAAAAATGGAGAAGATGGTCTGTAATACTATTGTGTAGCAGTGCTGATCCTGATCATAGAGAGTGCATTGATCGATGCACTCTCGCCAATCAGAATCTGTAATGCTACATTGAAGCGCCATAGACATCTTTATTGATAATGACATCATTACCGGTAGAAAAATTGAGTGAGTTCATGGGTGGGGACCATGTGCATGTGCCCATGTGTAAAACAGGGTGAGTAGGACAGTCTAATGCATATGGACATCCTTGGTTTTCACTTCATATTGGGACAACTGCAAAAACCAAAGTCAGGGGCTTAAATTTAGGATTTGGGGTTTCTGATTCTCATTATATATAGAGACGGTTCCCATATTAAGGACACTTTTAATAAGAGCGCAAGGGTTCTACCCTGGGAAAGCTAGGGTTCTACAACTAGTACACGAGTTTGGGACTATCCTTTTGGACCGAAAGAAGAATCAAGAAACTTTTTCTTCCCACCTTTTTTATTGTCCATTTTTCTTTTACCAAACTTTGTTCTTTGGGAAACTGAACATTTTATTTGAATTAAAAAAAAAATTATAGTTAATTTGGAATGTTGGGTAAGACGATGATCAAGCTCTACCCTAGAGGTTGGTCCCACCTAGTTTGTAGCTGTTTTCATCGACTTAGATGAGTTAGAATTCTCATCTTCATTAAGTAGGTTAAATGAGCACATAATAACATGGGGTTCAAGTGCATGGAATCGGGAATGAGATCGGCTGCCAACGACCTCGACCTGGATCTATGTAAGGATTATCCGTTTCTGCATGGGATTGGTGGGGCCGATCCAATCCCTAAAACACTTCATAAAAACTTCCTGTGGCATTGGAAATCCAAACCGGCCCAGAGAATTATTGGTGATCTACGATCATATTTTTTTTTTTGGGTAAATTTGATCGATGATCATTACAGTTACTCTTTCTCTTCTTTTATTTTTAATCATGACCCATCACAAGAGGAGGAGAGGGAGATTCTGATACCGGATGTGGCGTGGTACATATCGAACCTACACCTTCCATAATAGTGGTACCTTTGACAAGGCAACGTTGTCGTCAACTGTTGTTCTCAACAACAACCCACATCTACGACCATTCCATTTCGCCAATGAAAAAGTCATGCTTGACAATTTCCCAAATGATTACTCTCCATGTGCCTCAAATCAAACCGACCTTTTTTTTTGGGGGGGGAGGAGAGAAAAATGGGTGGATTGATATTTTTTGCTAATTATCTATGCATCAAATAATCTGTCACTTGACAGATCTACCTGAAATTTGCAAACTAATATACCTCCCAATATTGTTTTTAAAGCCCTGCCAAGAGTGTTTTTGCTTCCTTCAGTGTCAATCATAAGGATGTGTTTTATCTTCACCAAAAAAATATATATATAAGAATGTGTTTTATTATGTATTTTTTGCAAAATAATTTTACAAGATTCATTGTCACATGTACCTATCGATGGGAGTGGTCTCACAAACTCATCAGGACACCCACGATCCAAAATAGGATGGCCCACATAGATCAGGCAGTAAAATACAAATAAAAAAATATAAAATAAAAAAACAAATTCATGCGGTGGTCCTCATGCTAGCATTTTTGCTTTTAAAAAAAATTAATTTTTATGCATATCTCTAAGGAAGAACACATGAGTAAGAGAAAAGAATGCAACAAGTTCAGCTGCAGATGTATAGTTGAAAGAGCTACTCGTAAAATATTTTAAAAAGATTTTACCATAATTTATTTTGGAAAAAATATGACCTGCATGGAAGATTTGTAGAAGGTTGAAGATTGGATAACTATCCAAGGTCTTATTGTTAAGAATCTCAAGGGGGACAGTTCGTTCGTAAAAGATCAATACCTCAAAAAATAGGTAATGAGTTCTACTCTCCTTGAGGCCACTACCTACCCAAAAAAAATAAAATTCTTATCACTAGGGCAACTTTTTTTTTTGGTGGTTTCTCTGGTTTTCTTTTTCTTTTTTTTCCTGAGGAATTATTTATGTTTAGGTTTCATTTTATCAATCTATTCACTTAATATTTATTATAAAAAAATACTCAAAGATGAGTTTAAGTATTACCAATCTATCCAAAACAGAGATTCATCCCAAAAAAAATAATAAAAAATCTATCCAAAACAGTGTTTATTTTCATCCTGATCTGGCATCTGTCTTCGAATTGACATTTTTGCCCTTGCCTACTTCTTTCCAAAAGCCAAATGTTCAGCCATGGCTGAATTTCAAAGAAGGATTTAAGGTCTTGCTGAGCTTTTTCAAGAGGACGATAAGAACTTCTTGATTGCTGGAGAGAGAGAGAGAGAGAGAGAGAGAGAGAGAGAACAAGAATGAGGAGTTGTAATGGATCCCCTTGTTCGAAAACTCGACAAAAACGGTTAGATTATTGATATCTAGTGCTGCGGCAATCTTCTCATTCATTGTAGCAAATATGGGTCATCTACTCTGATCCAAATGGATCGTCTTTCTTTGTCTCTCTAAGGCGTTCTGCCCCTACCTTCTTTCCCACAAAAATACACCATGCTGCCATATTAGCGAGACAAAAAATGGGTTCGTTCATTTGGGAACGATAGCCAAAGAAGGAGAAAGAGAAAGAGAGAGTATTGAATCTATGTTCAAGGTAGTGGCTGAGCAACTTTGCTACAGAGAGAGCACCCTATTACAGAATAGAAGGGTGATGTTTTTCTGGATGTGCTGAGGCAAGCCATTTCTTTTTCTTTTTTCTTTTTTTTTTTTTTTTTTTTTTTTTGGTTGGGGGGGGGGTGTTATATTAATGAATTTAGTGGTAGTCATAGATCCAGGTCAAAGCTAACGGAGCCACCACACCAAACCCTCCAAATAAGAAGAAACCAGTCGCCGCCAGTAGTATCACTGTCCTCGCAGGTACTAGGCTCGGGCTAAACAACACTAGGACAGTCTGGTGTGAACTCGGGGCTGACTCAAACAACATATGAGTCTGAGAGTTGGGTTGATCGTGATCGGCATGATCTATGGTTACAAGATTGAAGCCTCAAGCAATAAAAGAAAATGAAACACAAGAGGAGAGAAACACAACACAGAACTAGTATTAACTTTGCTATCTTGTGATTCTGTAACAGATTCGAAGATAGGAAGTTTTCTATATCCCACTGCTGAACATTTTGATTTCAGGGAGATGAAGTTGGAAAGGGAAAAAGGCCTATCTAGAGGCAGATGGAAGGTCAAGATGAAAGTAATGTTTTGGGTAGATTGATAACACTCAAACTGGTTTATGGATATTTTTGTGATAGCAAACCTTGAGTGAGAAGATTAGTAAAATGACACCCTAAAATGGGTAACTAGGTAGTCTATCACCTCTTTTATTATTTTTTTCGGTGAAAGAAGACCAATTGAAAGAGACATGATACACTCATTGTGTCTGAACTACATTGTTCACATATTCATAGACCAAAAGTGGACAAATATCATACACGTTATAGACAAGACCATCCTAGCAAGGGAGTCAGCAACGCTGTAAAGGATCTCTTGAACATATCTAAAAGAACAAAGCTCAAAATAGGGGGAGAGATATAAGATATCCATCCTCGATGATTGACCGGACATCCTATGGAGAACAGCAAGATTTATCTTGTAGGTAAGAAATGATCTCCTAATTGTCACAATAACAAACAGGATGGTGATCATGGTTATGTGAGTAAAGTTGAAGACTGAGTTGTGTAAACTCCTATACCTATCTTGAGGTGGAGCAAATCCTTTTATGGAGACACACGTATTCAACGTTTACAAAATTTGAACTCATTGTAGTGTTTGTATTGAGAAGCAGCCTTAATATGACGATAAAGTTATTATATTGTAATCCGGTGGTCACAGATTCGAAATACGGAAACAGCATCTCCACTTTGCAAGGGTAAGACTACGTACATTTTACCCCTCCCAAGATCCTAAAATAAGAAACTCAAAACTACTTTAGCTTACGAGTCACTACCATTAAGGGATTACAATAAAGCTATTATTGGAACAACATGTTTTGTTTGAATATTTGATTTCAATTACTCTATCTGTGAACAATGTGCTTGCACTAGCTAGCACATATATTTCTAATTCAAATGATTTGAAAGGCTATGCATTTATCGTAGAAAGTCTTACTCTTTTTTTTTTTGGAAAAAAGTCTTACTTCTAGAGACTCAAAAGTTTAATGTGAGTTTACAATTACCATTGCCTATCAAAGTTCTTATAACTCTCATGATACCAGAGGATTTTCCAAGGTAGTTTGAGAAGAACTAGTCATTCTTGAAGAAGAACACAAGTAAGGCTTTGGTGGGATCTGCAATGAAGTAATGCTTCCTTCTAACATTTCAACAACTTTACTCATCGAAGGCCGATCCGAAGGATTTGTTTGGATAGACCATAACCCAACTATACTCATTTTCCTAGCAATTTCTTCTTCTTCCTAGTCAGCCCTTCCAGTACTCATACGTCTTGGTCTTGTTGGAAATGAGTATAAATTCAATGAGGGAAATACACTTCACTGGTATGATCTGTTGACACTTTCATATTCTTTCTTCCTCCAACCATTTCTAAAACCATCATTCCATAACTATAGACATCAGATTTGTAAGAGACTCCTCCAAAATTTCTATAGAACACTTCTGGAGCAATATACCCTACAGTGCCTCTAGCATCCAGCATTGATATGAAACTCTTTCTTCATGGGCATAGTTTAGCAAGCCCAAAATCAGAGATCTTGGGGCAAAAGTCCTAGCCTAGTAAAATGTTATGTGGCTTTATATCAAAGCGTAAAATTTGCGTATTACAACCACGATGTAAGTACTCTAATCATCGAGCGATTCCATTAGTTATGTTAAATAGTGTTTCCCACCAAGACGAGGATTTGTTGTTGATGATGCTTCATCATATATGAACTTGTCCAAAGATCCATTGGGCATGAACTCATATACAAGAGCTCTTTTGATCCCCTCGAAATAGTAACCAACAAGAGCGACAATATTAACATGGGAAGTCCTACTAATGCTTACAAACTTCATTAATGAATTCCTCCCCATTTCCTTTGGACTCACTGAGCATCTTCACTGCCACCAATTGACCATCAAGTAACTTCCCTTTGTATACACTACCATAACCTCCTTGACCTAGTTTATCTTTGAAGGTGTCAAACATTTTTTTGATATCTGAATAACTGTATCTTTTGGAACCATAGATCCAGTATTCCTCAAAAAAGTCTCTACATCAATATTGTTTTTACTATTTGAAGACGATTTTCCCCTCAAGCGACAATATAGGACTGTTACAGCCACCACAACCCCAATTCCAGCTGCTGAAGAAATAGCTGCAGGAAGGAAGCTAATTGATAATCATACAAAAACTTCACATAGAAGGATGGTGATTTAAACAATTATTTTGAAGATCACATATAGAAACTGTAAAGTTTCCATCCCAAAAGTTCGAACGGGTAGGTGGCGGACTCCCAAGTGTATAAAGGGGCTGAGACTATGACTAAATTCCAACTCTCCCCCACATGTGTGGCAGTACATACTGCAAACACGTGGAGATTGGAGATGGTAAAACCCTCTCTCAAGTCTCTCCATGGTATTAGAACTCCAGGTTCATTCCTTCCCCTCGTTATCTTTCCTCGTATACGCTCATTCTGGCTATGTGCACTATCTTTCAATGTGTACGCACATTCTAGCTATCACACCCCAATTCTGACTGAACCAAAAGTGTGAATGAACCGTCACTGAACCAACAGTTGACACCAGGATCTCAATAAGACCGTATCCACTCATACAAACCATTGCACATAATCATAATCAGAATATAATAAAATACAACGAAAGTCTTAAATAAAATGAACTGAGTAATCTATTGATAAATTTAATAAAATATCTAATTATTCAAATATCAAAACATAAATAAATATCCTTACATCAATTGTATCTCCAACTGAAAATAAATAAAGAAACAAAACCAACATCCTAGAGGTACATGTAGAAAGGGCACTCGCATGAAGCGTCATGCTCGTCCTCCCCTGCTTGCACTTCTAAAGCAGCAACACCTCCATACGCTGGAGCATCCATGTAGTCCTCCACAGTATAACCTGCATCAACATCTAAAAATATGGATATATACAAAGGTAAGCTCACAACTTAGCTCAATAAGACAATCAGACAATGCAACAAACATATGCATGAGTAACATTCACATCATGGTCTGATTTTAAGTTTGCAATGTGCTATAGAAATTGGCGGCCACCGCACCTCTATACACGAGTGTGTGAAGCCGCCCAATGGATCAAACACCACTATCGTCCCACATGCACCAACCATGGAATAGGGATAGAGCTAAAACATCTGGATCAAATACCGCCAACATTTTTCCTGATACCCTACCCATACCAACACGTAAGCCCCTATTGACGAGGACTTGCAAACTGAGCTCGCAACTAACCAATCTATATGTCATCACAGTAGGCTCTATCCCAGCACAGCTCCCTACGACATAGAGATAGAGCTAGAGTCTAGTGGCTAGGCCGAAGACCACAGTGCCACTTCCTCCCCCTCATACTCTACCCGTATCAAGCATGCTAAGACAGAACGATACGAAAAGATGCTAACATGAGGAATGATCCCAGACCCCCGATCCTTCCCATTCTACACACCAACGAAAATAATCACATGCCTAACAGTCACATCGTAGCATAGCGAGTATGCATGAACAATAATAATAACTGAAAGGAAAGGATGGCATGCGAGTATGCACAAACATTAGTCCACAGAATCACAGTTATTAACAACGTTTTACTGTTATTAATTTATTAGGGTTTAGGTCTAATTCACTTACTTGACGCTTGATTGATAGCTTGCTCTGTGTCACAGAATCCAAACTTGCTATTACAAGGTCCTACACGACGTTAGGGTTGAGTTAGAATAGTTTTCTTAGGTTTTACGTTGGTCGAAAAACCAACTGGGTCAAAACACTCCTCACAGAGCAGACCGATCGCAGGTACCGGTATGGTCGACCGGTCACCATAGACTAGCCTTCGGGAGATACCGGTCACAGGTACCGGTCGCAAAGGGTGCGACCGGTATGGTCAATCGGTATGTCTCCGGAAGACCATACATCCAGTTCTCGTCTTCCGTCGGTCACCCCCTATTGATTCTTGGGTTTCTCCTACATATTCTAGGTCTGAGCACTGAGTTAGAGTTGTTTCCAACTCCATTCAAGTCCTAGTTTCAATGATTTTCAACCTAGAACTTGAATCTAGGGTTTACCGACTAAATTAGGGTTTGATGACAAAAATATGGTTTAGATCAATACCTCGCTTTGCATGGTATTGATCCAATCATGACTAACCAATCTAGAACGCTTAAAGTAGAGGAAGGTTTAAGCACTTATCGTTGGTTCGTTGTAGAGTGTTCTTCGTCTAACGGCAATGGCGGCTCTTCCCTCTCCTTCCTAGCTTCTTCTCCCTCTTCAATCTTTTTCTCCTCTCTAGGGTTTGTGATGATCAATGAAAGAGATTTTAGGAGATTTAGGAGTCCTTATATAGGCTAAGGTTGAGTTTAGGAAGCCTCCTAACATTAGAAAAGTCTTTTAGTTTGAAATTTGAAAAGTGGGACCCGTAGAGATCCGTTTCAGGATCTAAGTGGTCTGCTGGGCAGGCCATACCGATCGACCGGTACCATCGATCGGTATGAAATATTTCATACTTTGAGGTCCGTTTTCATACCTGATTGTCATCTGCTCATCCCGTCTGGCCCGGTGATGATTGGAAGACCTGTTACGACATGAATGAAAGGTTTAAATCGGGTTCATGGAGTGCGGGTCTTACAATTCCCCCACCCTTAAAAGAAATTTTGTCCCCGAAATTTGCATGTAGGTTTCACAACTCCCCCACCCTTAAAATAAATTTTGGCCTCGAAATTTGAACGTACCTTGATCGTAAAAAAGATTAGGGTATTCCTTTGCATCGCGTTCTCTTCCTCCCAAGTGATTTCTTCTACATCTTGGCTTTTTCAATGCACTTTCACATAATGGATATCCTTGCTTCGAAGATGTTGTACCTTTCGGTTTGTGAGCATCACAGCTACTACTTCAAATGTCAAGTCTGGTGGGTCTGCTGTCAAGATGTGCGATGGATCCCTGACGTACTTCTTCAATAAAGAAACATGGAACACATCATGAACGCTTGACATGGATGGTGGTAGAGCCAATTGATATGCCACATTGCCACGTCTGATCAAAATCTCTTATGGTCCCATATACCTGGGGCATAGCTTTCCTTTCTTACCAAACCGTTTCAGACCTCGCACAGGTGATATCTTCAAGAACACTTTATCACCTACTGCAAACTCTAGATCTCGACGTCAGTTATCTGCATAGTGCTTTTGTCGAACTTGAACTGTCTTCACTATTTTCTTAATTTGATCAATCACTCAATAAGTTTCTTCGATGAACTTCGGTCCTCCAACCCTTCTCTCTCCCATTTCATTCCATAACAGAGGTGTACGATATTTCTTTCCATAGAGTGCCTCATATGGAGCCATTTGGATCGTAGCCTGGTAACTATTATTATAAGCAAACTCGATAAGCGATAGCTTCTCGTCCCAAGCTCCTTTGAAATCTAGGGCATACACTCGGAGCAAATCCTCCAAGATTTGAATAGTTCTTTCTGACTGCCCGTCTGTCTGAGGATGAAAAATTGTGTTAAACTTCAACTTGGTTCTCATAGCTTTCTGTAATCCTCCCCAGAACTTTGATGTAAAACGGAGATCTCTGTCAGATACTATATTTTCTGGGATGCCATGAAGTCTGACTATATTATCCACATATAGCTTGGCCAGCTTCTCCATGGTATACTGAGGTCTGACAGCGATGAATCAAGCTGTCTTGGTAAGTCGATCGATTATAACCCGTACTGCATCTACTGACCTTGGTGTCAAGGGTTGGCCAGTGACGAAATCCATTGTGATACAATCTCACTTCCATACTGGCTCTGACAGTGGTTGTAGCAAACTTTCAGGTCTCTTCCTTTCAGCTTTAACTTGCTAGCAATTCAGACATTGGAATATGAATCGAGCTACATCCGCTTTCATACCCCTCCACCAATATAATCTTCTTAAATCATGGTATATCTTGGTGCTTCCTGGATGTACTGAATATGGGGTGTAATGAGCTTCTGTCATAATTCTATCTCTGATATTTGAGTTCTCACTCTCAGGTATACATAATCGTCCACGATACCTGAGTACTTTATCTGAATCCAAGGTAAAATCAGGGTTGCTTTTACCCTTCTCTAGATCTTCTTGCACAGTCTTGAGGTGTGGATTCTGTAGGATTGCTACTTTGACCTCATCTATGAGATCCGACGAAATTTTCAAAGCTGTGAACATCAACGTGAACTTATGAATTACGCCATGTTCCACTGGATCTCCTGCAGTCTCTAATATATACTCTTCATTATTCTCCTCTATTGAGCCTGAGACTGCAGCACACAGTGCAGCGTTTGTACTAGGTCCTGCCTTATGTTTCAATGCCCACTTTCTACTTAAGGCATCGGCCACAATGTTTGCCTTACCCGGATGGTACTGGATGTCACAATCATAATCTTTTAATAGCTCCAGTCATCTCCTCTGTCTCATATTCAGGTCCTTCTGAGTGAAAAGGTAAGTTAAACTCTTGTGATCCGACTTAATCTGAAACTTTTCACCATAAAGATAGTGTCACCAAGTCTTGATTCCGTGAATGACCGCTGCTAACTCTAGATCATGCGTAAGATAATTCTTCTCATGCTCTTTCAACTGTCTTGATGCGTAGGCAATCACATGTTTTCCTTGCATCAACACACATCCAAGACCCAACCTTGAGGCATCCGTATATAGGGTAAACGACAAGCCTGGTGCTGGGATGATCGAGATAAGTGCAGAGACTAGTCTTGACTTCAAAGTCCGAAAGAACTTCTCACACTCATCTGTCCATATGAAATTTTCTCCTTTCTTGGTTAGTCTGGTAAGTGGAACAGCGATCCTTGAGTAGTCTTCCACGAATCTTCTATAGTAACCAGCCAATCCAAGGAAACTACGAATCTCTGCAACTGATTTCGGTGCATCCCATCCTACTATAGCTGCGATCTTGCTTGGATCTACCTTGATACCGTCTGCAGATACTACGTGACCCAAAAAGGCCACTTCTTTCAGCTAAAATTCACACTTCTTAAACTTGGCGTAAAGCTTCTCCCTTCTCAGCCGTTGTAGGGCTGCTCTCAAGTGTGTTACATGAGTCTCTTTGTCCTTTGAGTAGACCAAGATGTCGTCAATGAATACGATGACCGAAGTGTTCAACATGTCATGAAACACTCGGTTCATCAGTTCCATGAACGATGTTGGAGCGTTAGTCAACCCGAACGACATTACCAGGAACTCATAATGCCCATACCTTGTTCTGAAAACAGTCTTCGAAATATCTGCTGCCTTGATCTTCAATTGGTGATACCCTGATCTAAGATCAATCTTCAAGAAAACCTTTGCACCCTGCAACTGATCGAATTGGTCATCGATCCTAGGTAAAGAATATCGATTCTTGATGGTTAACTTGTTCAACTCTCGGTAGTCGATACATAGTCGCACGCTACCGTCCTTCTTTTTTACGAATAATACAGGTGCTCCCCATGGCGATATGTTTGGTCGTATGAAACCCTTATCTAGTAGTTCTTGTAATTGGATCTTCAACTCCTTTAATTTTGTAGGGGCCATCCTGTACAGTGCCTTAGACACCGGCGCCGACCCTGGCATGAGGTCTATCACGAACTCTGTAGCCCTGTCTGGAGGTAGATCTGGTAGATCTTCTGAAAATACATCTGAAAATTCTCGTACCACATCTAGATCTTCCATCTTTGGCACCTCTGCAGTAATGTCGACCACAGACACTAAGTACCCACTCCTCCCTTCTCTAAGCATCTCTTAGCTTTTAGGGCAGAGAGGATCAGCTTCCGCTTCCTAGGTAACTTGGTTCCAGTGAAGCTAAACTCCTTTCCCTTATCATCTTTAAACACAAGTTTTCTTTCACCACATAATAAGCTAGCTGAATGATGGCGTAGCCAATCCATTCCTAAAATGACGTCAAAGTCTGTCATCTCAAGTCGATTTAGGTTGCATCCAAATTTTGTCCATCCATATGATTCAGACAATGTTCATAACACTTACCCACTACAACATCTAGTCCAAAAGAACTTGAACTAGCGAAATCTGGTATAAAGGTCTTAAGAGCTTGTCTAGTTCCTTCATATCTTATGATTTTTCAAAGACTATCGTCAAAAATCTCATATTGCACTCAGTAGCTTACATCTCTTTTATCACTGATGTTCTACCTTGATCTCTCTTTCGTATATCTGAAAAAGTATCTTCTGACTATTTACTCGTTACATATCCCAAGTCTATCTACAAGCATTAGGGTATATGCTTATAAATTCATTAATTCAGCCAAACTCTTTTGGTCTTTACTTAATCATCTCACTCGACATTGGGCATAACTCAATATTACTTATACCAATCCGAATACTATCAATGCCATAATTTTTTACTTCATCCTTGTATCCACTCTTAGATCTACCTTTAGAAATCTTCTCCCTTGTCAAAATTCATACCGATATAGCTGTCTTTAACTCTACTTGAGTACTATCTATTTCTTTACTGGCTACTCTTGATAGTTTTCACTTTTTTCTCATGTACTCTTTTACAGACCATGACTCAAATCCATCCATTCAGCACTCTCAGAACAAATTCTCCTTACTTCATCTGAGGTTTTCTTGGTTATAGATTCTAATCTGAATTCAATCGTCTTCCTCCAATAATTTCGTTATTAACTAAGTATCTCTATCAACAGATGTCGAGGAATTTAAGAATCAGAATGTTTATCCAAAAATAATTCATTTCCTTCTTTCGAATTCAGTATGATGAAGAACACTTGTTTTATCTAGTGAACCTAGGTTTAAAGGATCATGAGTAAATCTATGATAATCCAACCAACATCTAACGGTTGTTAGGTTGCACGATGATCCAAATACATGAAAGTACAGATTTTACAGCTCTTAGCCTCATGGTTACAGGTTTTATCGAGTATATAATGCCATTGGTCAAGGCACTACAAGAGTAAATCTGGAGAAGTTTTGGTACACCAATAAATCAGGTATAAAATCAAAAAGATGTACATTCGAAATGATTAAATATTTAAATGTTCATTCGGTTCATATCTCTATTCAAGGAGTCGATCATGGGAGTAGCTTAGATTGGTATAATCAGGACTAATTCTAAGGAAATAATATCTATAACTCCAATTGACAGGTTGAATCAAGAAGGAATTCTGTTAAGGTACGAGAATTAGAATCAGGTATGTGCATCATCTATAATCATAAGAGTAAGTCAATAATGCACTGCATCCTATATAAACCTATCTAATTATATGGCCACAATAGATTTGATCCTTTGCTGAAACGTTTGAGGCTTCATCTTCAAAAATATTCTTCAACCCTTGTCGGATCATTCTGTCATGATGCAGCTATCCCATACATCGGTGGCTGATAAGGGTAACCATCTTGATACACTGCTTGTTGTGCACCAAACTTCTACACTGGAGTGTGCATTACTGGGACTTACAGTATGATAAGCACTATATTACGACTAACATATGCTGGCGGTACAGTATTACTACCAATCAGTATCCAACATAATATTGTCCCTCAGAACGGCCGCTACAGTGAGTTGTCTCAGCTCACAAAATAACCAATACCTGACTTATTGTGTCTGCACTAGGGAGCGGGTCTATCTTTCTTATATTATCATCAGGACTATGCGTCAGGCTACCATGCCCGATCAGATTAGCAACCTCTCATATGATTGGCTTATCACTACACTCCTACATCGCCTTTGAGTAGACATGAAGGATGAGGTTGAGGTTGAGGACACCATGATACCAGACATTGACTGGGATGCCATTGTCCGGATGAAGATGGACAACTTATCAATCAGTGATGAGGAGCTAGAGGCTTGTCCTCGTCCACTTAGGAGGGTAACAGCAGCGGCAACAGCAACAGCAGCCATTGCAGCTTATGCAGAAGAAGCAGGGGATGATGATGATGATCAGATGGAGGACATTCCTGCACTGGAACCGTAGCCCATACTTGCAGCGGGACCATCCCAGCCTCCTCCCAATACCGTGATGGGTATGTTTATGAAGATTCGGGATGCCCAGCGCAAGATGAACTGTGACCTAGGACGCCTCTCTCGCAACCTCAGAGTCACGCAGGAGCAGGTACACTAACTCAGGGTAGCATATGAGCGTGACTATGACACTATTCCTCTTATGCCTCCTACCCCATGATAGATCATTTTATTTTTCTCCCCACTCAGTATGATTTTTATATATCAAGGTAACTGTCTGACTTGTGGACTGTACCCTGTAGCACCATTAACTCTTGATACTCTTAATTATTTTAATAGAAGTTTATGATTTTTCTCACTTGTCATTAAAGTTCATATCAAGAGCATGTCTATTTATTAATTCCACCTTTAGTACAGTATATTATGCTATTTCATATTTAGTCTCAGACATCAAACAAGTGCTTAGAGTGTGTTCATATTAAGACTTTTAAATTCTTTTCATCTCAATTCATCGACTCAGTTAAGTGCAAATATGATCTGTTAGACAGAGCCTAAGAGCTCTGATACCAAGTTATCACACCCCAATTCTGACTAAACTAGAATTATGAGTGAACCGATACTAAACCAACGGTTCACATCAAGATCTCAATAAGACCATGTCCACTCATACAAACCATTCCACATAATCATAATCAAAATATAATAAAATACAACGAAAGTCTTAAATAAAATGAACTGAATGATCTATTGATAAATTTAATAAAATATCTAATTATTCAAATATCGAAACATAAATAAATATCCTTACATTAATTGTATCTCCAGCTGAAAATAAATAAAGAAACAAAACCAACATCCTATGCTACACGCAGAAAGGACACTCGCATGAAGTGTCATGCTTGTCCTCCCCTGCTTGCACTTCTAAAGCAGCAACACCTCCTTACGCTGGAACATCCATGTAGTCTTTCACAGTATAACCTGTATCAACATCTAAAAACATTTATATATACAAGGGTGAGCTCACAACTTAACTCAGTAAGACAATCAGACAATACAACAAACATATGCATGAGTAACATTCACATCATGGTCTGATTTTAAGTTTGTAATGTGCTATAGAAAGGATTGACGACCACCGCATCTCTATACACGAGAAGTCGCATAATGGATCAAACACCACTGTCGTCCCACATGTACCCACCATGGAATAGGGATAGAGCTAAAACGTCTGGATCAAACATCACCAACACTTCCCCTGATACCCTAGCCATACCAACACGTAAATCCCTATTGGTGAGGGCTTGTAAACTGAGTTCACAACTAACCAATCCTATATGTCATCACAGTTGGCTCTATCTCAGCACAGCTCCCTACGGCATAGAGATAGAGCTAGAGTTTATTGACCAGGTCGGAGACCACAGTGCCACTTCCTCCCCTTGATACCATACCATCACCAAATATGCTAAGACAGAACGATACGAAAAGATACTAGTGTGAGGAATGATCTCAGACCCCCGACCATTTCCATTCCACACACCAACGAAAACAATCACATGCCTAACAATCACATCATAGCATAGCGAGTATGCATGAATAATAATAATAACTGAAAATAAAGGATGACATGCGAGTATGCACAAACATCAGTCCACAGAATCACAGTTATTAACAACGTTTTACTGTTATTAATTTATTAGGGTTTAGATCTGATTCTCTTACCTGACGCTTGATTGATAGCTTGCTCCGCGTCACAGAATCCAAACTTTCTATTACAAGGTCCTACACGACGTTAGGGTTGAGTTAGAATAGTTTTCTTAGGTTTTACGTTGGTCGAAAAACCAACTGGGTCAAAACACTCCTCACAGAGCAGACTGGTCACAAGTACCGACCGCAGCACTGTGGGGAAAGATGCGACCGGTATGGTCGATCGATCCCCATAGACCAGCCTCTGGGAGATACCGGTCGTAGGTACCAGTCCCATAGGGTGCGACCGGTATGGTCGATCGATATGTCTTTGAAAGACCATACATTCGGTTCTCGCCTTCCATCGGTCACCCCCTATTGATTCTAGGGTTTCTCCTACACATTCTAGGTCCGAGCACTGAGTTAGAGTTTTTTTCAACTCCATTCAAGTCCTAGTTTCGATGATTTTCAACCTAGAACTTGAATCTAGGGTTTACCAACTAGATTAGGGTTTGACGACAAAAATATGATTTAGATCAATACCTCGTTTTGCATGGTATTGATCCAATCATGACTAACCAATCTAGAACGCTTAAAGTAGAAGAAGGTTTAAGCACTTACCGTTGGTTCGCGGTAGAGTGTTCTTCGTCCAACGACAATGGCGGCTCTTCCCTCTCCTTCCTAGCTTCTTCTCCTTCTTCAATCTCTTTCTCCTCTCTAGGGTTTGTGAGGATCAATGAAAGGGATTTTAGGAGGTTTAGGAGTCCTTATATAGACTAGGGTTGAGTTTAGGAAGCCTCCTAACATTAGGAAAGTCTTTCGGTTCGACATTGAAAAATGAGACCCGTAGAGATCCGTTTCCGGATCTAAATGGTCTGCTGCGCAGGCCATACCGGTCGATCGGTATGAAATATTTCATACTTTGAGGTCCATTTTCGTACCTGATTGTCATCCGCTCGTCCCGTCTGGCCCGGTGATGATTGAAAGACCTGTTACGACATGAAGAAAGGTTTAGATCGGATTCATAAGATGCGAGTTTACAACTATTCTAGCTATAAGTGAAGAGGAGTGTTGAGAATAATCTCACATTAGTTAAGTCTGAGACCTTAAGTGTCTTCATGATATACTAATTGAAACATATGGAAGCTTAGTGAAAAAACCATTAATGGCTACAAAACTAGGAATTGAGTTATTAGATAGCATCCATAGACTACACATTAACATAAATATAATTAAGGTTACCTATTGCCAACTCCCTTCCCAAGACCATTTTGATCCAACTCTTTGCCGCTCCATAATCAGTACTACATGTATTGGTGAGGGTCTTCGGTATGGTTCGATTGGTGTATCCAGCATAGGCACAGGTGGTGCAAGGTGACTTGGTATTGCCAAGTGGTAAACCACCTTGGCATTTCATGGAAGGGCATTGAGTCCAATTTGCTGATGGTTTAACCCCTTGGGATGGCGCACAATGTAACCTAATCATAAAAAAAAAATGCATGAGACGAACACAATTAGATCTCATCAAGTAGAAAACCAGCAACTCATCAAATAGTAACTTCAAATTAGCTTGATGATGGTCAAAATATAAAAGTACGTGATACTTACGTCCAATTTTTTGATGTCTCGCAGGTGCATTGAACGCAGTTGTTAGCAGTTAAGAGTTTAGTTCCATTTGGAACAAGCAAGAGGTAGTCAAGTGATTCATTGCCAACCATTGATTTACAAGCTGTGGATAATAATCCGGATCAAATTTGTTTTTTGTTGAATAAATTCTACGATCCTGTCATAATTTAGTGTGTAACAAAATCACAAAAAAAAAATTGTGTTTGCATATAATATTTTATCTACACAAAAAACAAAAAGTATCTTCTCATATTTAAATATTTCATGACATTGTTTTTAATATTCTTAAAAAACAAGAATCTGATTTCATGAGAATTTATGAATTAAGTGATACTTTACAACTATGTGATTGATTTTTATTTATTTGTTTATCTTTGTTAAAAGTGAACTATTGGATGCAGTTGTATGTTAGATTTTGGGTATTTAGAAAATAAGCTACCTCCATATGTATGTTATTAACTTCATAATAAATTCTTGATCTTGTTTCACCCATGGATGGTGGCCAAATGCCAAAACAAGTAAATTTTTTACTTGTATGTTGTGTGTTTGTTCCTTTCATTATCATTTTTCCTGAAATCTACACCCCAAATGTCGATCCTGTTATTATAGAAATTTGGAGTAATTATACGATTTTATCATCTTGCATGTAACACTATCTTTACATATAGTATTTCTTCAATAAACTCCATAGATGTACATTATTTTAGTGCCAAGATGGGTCTACTACAATTTTCCTGGAGGGTAATTGAGTACCCAGTGGGGCCCAAGAGGGGAAAATGAAGGGAGAGGGTACAGACAAAGTGGAACGTGGGAAAGAGATAGGAAAGTCAATCACTTTACTTCGACTTGCACCAATACCGTCGGTTGACCACCACTACGCTACATGCGCTTACTCATGTACATTACTCTCAAAAGAGTTCTCCCTATGAAAATGAACCAAAAAAAAAATCCCTAAATTAATCCAACATTTTTTAAGAAATTTCACAAACCCCATGTTCATAGTAAGGTGTCCTTTCTCGCCCTTTTCTTGTTTTATTTATTTGACGAGTATAGACTCAAAAAATTACAAAACACTTACCTCTCTATTTAAAGTTTTCATAATACCTTTTTTTATCTAATAACCTAATAAAATCCCTTTTTAAAATGGCTTCCCCAGCAATCCGTCCCCATTATTTGTTTATTCATAGAACATTGTTTTCTTTCCATGTCTTGACGCACCAAAAAAAATCCTTAAAATTAAATAGAGACTTTAACCATAAAAGAGTAAAATTAAAAAGAGAAGAGAAAGGTGGAAAGTATGCTAACCTCTGAGAGGAACATCGATCAGTTGGCCGGGCTGAAGTTCAGTCGAGTTGGCCATACCATTGAGCTCCGACAAGGTACCTGGGGTGGTTCCATACTTCTTAGCGATCCGCACCACCGAGCTCACTTTAGACACCACATGTCCACAATGGACGACCTGATTGATGAAAGCTCAAATATGCAGAGGATTCTTGAAGGTTCTTGTTTCTCACGAACGAACTTACAGTGTGTTTTCTCAAAACAAAACTAAAACAAAACTTATATTGAATTAAATTATAAATTGATACTATGACTAAAGAAAAGGCCACGTGTATGGATAGGATCCTCTTGTGAAGAATCTGGAAATCCTCTTTTGTGAAGACTCTAGAAGCTTTCAAGATTCATCAGCTTTCATTCTTCATCAGAACTGGGTAATCTAAGCTGGGCTCACTGGGCTCATTAGCCCTATCTGTTGTGATACCCATATCTTCAACATCTCCCCTCAAACGAAACTGGAAATTTTTCCCTAGTCCAAGTTTGACACAAATGGATGTTAACTCGGTACGGGCCAGCGGCTTGGTGAACATGTCAGCCAACTAACGATGAGTAGGAACATAACGGGTCTCAAGAAGACCAAGTGCAACTTTCTCTCGAACAAAATGATATTCCAGTTCTATGTGTTTCGTCCTAGCACGAAACACAGGATTGACCGAAGGATGTAGCGCACTCATATTATCACCAAACAAGATGGCCGAATGGGGTTGACATATACCAATGTTCATAATAAAAAAGATAATCAAGTCAACTCTGTAGTAGTAGTAGCCATAGTCCGATACTCGGCCTCTGTACTAGAACAGGTAACAGTGGGTTGCTTCTTTGCACTCCATGAAATACAATTTGCACCTAAAAATATTCAAAATCGAGTAGTCGACCAGTGTGATGGGACAACCCGTCCAATCAGCATCAGAGAAGGCGAAAAGATCAAGTGAACTATCCCAAACAATGCGTAACCCATAATCCATGGTACCTTTAACATAACGTAGTATGCGTTTGAGCATATAGAAGTGAGCCATTGTTTGAGCATGCATGAATTGGCAGATAAGGTTAATAGAGAAAGACAAATCTGGTCTGATCATTGTTAGATATCGAAGAGATCCAACCATAGTTCGATAGTGGGCTATATTGGTATATGGAGTGTCATCATCATGAGAGGGAGCAACTGATGTTTCCAAAGGAGTTGCAATCGGTTTGATGTTGTCCAGTTTGGACCATCTAAGTATGTCAGTGGCATACTTTTCTTGAGATAAAAATAATCTAGAGTGGGTTTGTTGAACTGCAATTCCAAGGAAGTATTTAAGAGGACCTAAGTCCTTCATTACAAATCGTCCACTAACTTGAGTAATAAACAGCTCCATTAGGTTATCATCATCAGTAGTCAAGATGATGTCATCAACGTATAATAAGAGAAGTAACATTTTGCCATTCTTGTGTAGGACAAACATGGATGGATCAGAAGCATTGCAAATAAAACTATACTCAAGAAGAAAACAGTTGAATCGGTCAAACCAAGCTCGTGAGGCCTGTTTCAGCCCATATAGAGCCCGTTGTAATTGCAAACAGCATGTGGTTGTTGAGGATCAACATAACCCTCTAGTTGGGTCATATAAACCGGTGTAGATAAAAATCATGGAGGAAGGCATTTGTGACATCGAGTTGTCTAAGACTCCATCCTTTGACCGCTGCAACTGTGAGTACAAGGCGAATGGACCCAGGTTTAATGACCAGACTAAAGGTATCTAAAAAATCAACTCCTTTTTGAGAGTAACATTTGGCAACCAACCTTGCTTTTAACCCTTCTAACGTTCCATTGGACTGTAATCTAGTCTTGAATACCCATTTGCAACCAACAATATTCATATCTTGTGATTGAGGCACCAAAGTCCATGTTTGGTTAGTAACTAATGCAGCCATTTTTAAATCCATTGCAGCCTTCCAGCCCTCATGTTTTAATGCTACCTTTGCTGATTTTGGTTCTATAGAAATAATAGAAGCATGTAAAATATATTTTGGATTCGGTTTAAGAATCCCACTTTTTCCTCGGGTTATCATAGAATGTCCAGTAGAAGGTTGAATATTTGAAGGCATACTTCCAAAGACTAACTCCTCATGAACAATAGCAGTGCTTGAGCCTTCATCAACTTCTAAATCAGCATCATTAAGAACTTGGCTTGAACCAACATTAGCACCAGTAAGAACTGAACTTGAATCAACAATAACACCTGAATTTAAAGGATTTAAACTGATCACTGAATCAACATCATGAACCACTGAACTGCTCTCATTTCTGGTCACAATCTGACCCTGCACAGCTGTACTAAAGTCATCATTTCTGTGTGAATCGTGAATCTGTCCAACCAGTCTAACACACTGTGAGTTCACTGTGCTGTTCATGTCAAAGTAATTTGGAAATAATGAAGGCTCGGTCGTAGAAAGTGGAGGAATTTGTGAAGAGGAATGTGTAGGAAAGATAAAGGGTGAGGTAGTGGAGTTTAAAGGTAGTGGTAATTCTGAAATAGAAGAAGAATGAGATACTGAAGGTACAGGTGTTGATACAGTAAAAGAAGGATTAGAAAATGAGTTTTGACCATTGAAGGATGAACAAGCCAGAATCTAATCATTTAGAAAAAATACATAAATCAGAATCTGGGCTAGCTGAACATGGATTTGAGTTTGTGGTTTTAGAGGGAAAACATCTTCATTAAACACTGCATGCCTGGAAATGAAAACTCTACCATTGGAATAGTCTAAAAACCTATAACCTTTGTGTTTATCACTATAACCCAAAAAAATACAAGGAACCGATCTAGGTTCAAATTTGTTCTTAGCATACCCTCTTAGATAAAGAAAACACTGTACACCAAAAGTTCAAAGCATTCCTTAATCTGGTTCCTTACCAAACAATAGATGTAATGGCGTATCTAGATGTAACAGAGTTGAAGGAAGCCGGTTGATAAGAAAAATTGCTGAACCGAATGCTTCCGACCAGTGCTTTATAGGTACACATGCTTGGTATAACATAGAGAGACTCAGCTCAACAACACGTCTATGTTTACACTCTACTATACTGTTTTGTTCCGGAGTTCCAGGACAAGAAATGTTTATGAGAATTCCATGAGAGTCTAATGAGATCGAAATCTTGTACTTGAAAACTCTCCCCCTCCATCACATTGAAACACTTTTATACCTCTATTAAATTTTCTTTCCACCATTGCTTGGAAATTCACAAAAATCTTAAAATATTCTGATTTCTTCGATGGATAAAACCATAAGTACCGAGAGAAGTCATCTACCAAAAGAACATAATATCTATAATTTTGTAGACTTGCAATAGGAGAAGGACCCCAAAGGTCACAATGAATTCTGTCCAATGGTTGTGAGCTGCGGCTAAAAGATGTTAAAAAAGGGAGCTTACAGCTCTTGCTTTGTTGACAACTGGAACACATTGGAAGACTCTTGGACCCATTTACTGAAATAGCTCCTATCTTGATAAGGCGATCTGTGATCAGTTTTTGTGGATGACCTAGTCTCATATGCCAAGTTGTAGATGATGCAGGGTAAATCGATTTGATAAACAAGTTTGAACATAACTACCAAAAATCTCATTATCTGAACTAGCGCAGTCAAACATAGTACCAATCCCAGCAGACAAACTAGATTGTTCAAAAACTGAATCCAAGGTTGAATATAAACCATCATCGATCACAGACAAACTTTTATCAAGTCTAAGTCCAGAACTAGAGTCAACTTTACTAGAAGAAGTTCTGGATTTTAAATCTAACAACAGAGCCGAAACATCACCTGAAGTAGTTGCCGAGACACCATTCACAGCATTATCAACATCATTTTTTTCCACCAAAAATAGAACTAACATGTCCAGCATTTCCAACAGTCGCATGTCCTCCAGTGAGTTCATAGAGCTCATTTTTCCTACTCCCCGATGCCAAAATTTCCTTGCTCTTGGTATCCTTAATCACAAACCCAGTCGCATTAAATTCAAAAATGCAAGGACAATCTGATGTGAGTTTGGAAACAGAAAGAAGAATTTTCTGTATGGATGGAACCAGTAGAATATCATTCAATGGTAGTTTAGAATGACCATTTGACAAAGTACTATGTCCAATGTGAGAAATTGGTAACAAAGCCCCATTCCCCACCATAACTGAATCACTACCATTATAGGGCCATAAGAACCGAAGCTTACCTGCTGATTCGGCAATATGAGCAGATGCTCCTGCGTCTGGGAACCAGGCTGTATCCTAAGGAGTATCCACGACATTGGCAGTAAGACCTTGAGAAGAGTCATTCTCCTGATAACTATTGTCGAACCGGCACCAACATCTGAGAGCCGTATAACCAAATTTATTGCAAATTTGGCATTTGACTTGAGAGCTCATATCATTCGCAGGATTCTGATTTGTTGCTTGCTGAGAATGATTTTCTTTATTTGCATTTCCATGGAATGAATTAGCTTGTACAAATCCCTTCCCTTTTGAATTGAAACCTCTACCTCTACGACCTCCTTGCTGTGATTCAGTATACTTCCTGGAGCTATAAAATGCCATTTGGGACTCTGGAGGAATATTTTCAGTCGAATGATTTATTGAATTATTTTTCAATCTAAGATCATGACTGTGAATCAAAGGTATAAGATCACTGGAGGGGACTGGTGGCTTGAGCATCGTGGTGGCAAAATTTTCAAACTCCGGGCCAAGATTGGTAGGAAGGTAAAACAAAACCTTTCTTTGGTCTGGAACTGCTTTTCCAATTGCATTTAATTGATCACACACTTGTTTGAATTCAGAAAGAAAATCATTTAGAACCATACCTTCGGTTTTCTTGAGAAAGTGAAGCTTCGAAAGCAGTTCAAATTCCCTGGCTTCTGAATCCTAGGAAAACGCAGCATTGAGTGTAGACCACAAATCAAAAGAAGATTTAAATCCAACTGCTAACCCTAAAACCTCTTCTGATAGTGTAGTTGTGATCCAGCCTTTGACAAGTCTATCTGATCTTATCCATGACGTGTAGTCTGGATTTGGAATCAGAACTCCTCTTTCACTCGGGCGATCTAGAGCAGGAGGTTATATGTCTCCATTGACGAAACCAAGAAAATCTTGGCTTTCAATAAGAGTGAGCAGCTGAGTTTCCCATAGAAGAAAATTTCCAGGACGTAGTTTCAAGGAAACAAAATTTCCTATGTTCAGATTACTAGGATATGGATACAGAGTCGAACCTGATATGTTTTCCACCGATCGGTAGTTTTGAAAACGAAGATGAATAAGATGGAAGAACTTCGATCCCGAACAAAACAAGAAGAAATCTCGATCCTCTCACTACTCTACTCCGATACCATGAGGAAAACTCAAATATGCAGAGGATTCTTGAATAAGATTTTTGAAGAGGTTCCTCCTGACGTTAGTGGAGGGACCAGGAAGGACCCACCACTACCACCTTTCCAAAAGGAAAGGTTCCTTAAGGCGGTTCTTTAAAACCGTTCCCCAAATCTCGTTTATATTCCCACCATTACTGTGATCTCTCAAAATCTCATTTTATATAAATATGCCTTATCAAAGGCCGTAAGAAATACATGCGTGCAATCTAGTTTTGTAAAAAGAGAAAACGAGAGCCGAAGTTGAGTTCTCTTTGATAAAGCAGTACCTTTCTTCAGTGAGAGATTGGAAAAGAAGAAATAGAGATAACAAGACGTTTTTATTCTTTGTACGTGATTATAGTACGACGACATTCTCCTTGTTCAGGAAAAAGAGAAAGGTGATAATTCTTTTTAGTATTTTGTATGTCAACATCGAGGTGAGAGTATTCTTGTGATTTGGATTATCACCAATTGTTTTGGTGAGTTATTGTACTACCTAATAGTGGGTTGTTTCTATTGGAGATTGAAAACCTCAAACTGTGACTAGAGAAGATTGTATTGTGTACCCATTACTATCATAGTGGAGATTTAGCTAGACTAGGTCCCATGGATTTTTCCCTTTCAGTTTGGAAGGGTTTTCCACGTAAAAATTGGTATGTTCTCTTGTGGTTTGAATGTCTCTATTTATTTCCGTTGCTATATCTCTGTGCATATTTTTGTGGTTGCATATTCCATTGGTTTGCATACAAGAAGAAAAAATCTTGTGTTTTCCCTAATAAGTGGTATCAAAGTCAAGTTCTATAACCGTGTGTGAACAATGGAAGGAACCCTAACAAGGATGATTAGTTTGAATGGGAACAATTGGATGATTTGAAAAGCTAAGATGGAAGACTTATTATATTGTATGGAACTGTCTGGACCTGTATAGGGTGAAACGGCAAAACCAAAAAAATTGTTTGACACTGAGTGAAAGACCTCGGACCGAAAAGCTATTGTTTTATTCGGCAATGGTTGGACGACACAGTTTTTCATCATCTTTCCACAGACACGTCAGCAAAGTCACTGTGAAATAAATTAGAAAGTCTGTACGAAAGGAAAACTGCTGGCGACAAAGTGTTTTCGATCAGAAAGCTTGTAAACCTGATATACAGAGATGGACACTCAGTTGCAAAACATTTAAATGAGGTACAGAGTATTGTGAATCAGCTATCCTTCATGAAGATTGCATTAGATGACGAGTAACAAGCCATATTACTACTCAGTTCACTACCAGACAGTTGGAAGACACTGGTGGTGTCTCTTAGCAATTCTGCATCAGATGAAAAAATTACAATGAGTCAAGTAACAGAAAGTTTATTGAATGAAGAGACAAGAAGAAAGTCTTTGGATTCATCTCAACAAGAGGCATTTGTCACAGAAAGCATGGGGAGAAGCAAATACAGAAAATTCCAAGATCATGAGAAGTCAAAAGAAATATCCAAATCAAGACAAAGGGTTACATGTTATTATTGTAAAAAGATAAGACATATGAAAAAAGAATGCAGCAAACTCAAGAGAGATTCCAAGAAAAGAAATGGAGAAGAGAAGAACGAAGATACTACTGCCATAAACTCAGATGGAGACACTATTATTATCTCAAGTTATGAAGAATCTTGTCTTACATCTTCATGTCACGATACAGATTGGATTGTTTATACTGGTTCTTCATACCATGTTAGCCCTCGCAAAGAATTATTTACCTCTTACAAGACAGGTGACTTAGGTATTGTAAGAATGGAAAACCATAGTGTTTCAAAAATTATGGGGATAGGTGACGTGAGTGTAGAGACAAATGTTGGATGTAAATTGACTCTGAAGGATGTGAGACATATTCCAGAACTCCGTCTAAATTTGATCTCTGCAGGAAAATTAGATGCAGAAGGTTATCACAGTTACTTGGGTAATGGTCAATGAAAGTTTACCAAAGGTTCTCTAGTGGTGGCAAGAGAAACAAGTGATGCACTTTGTATAACACAAAGATATAAATGTACAAGACTGAAGTGAATATAACAAAGGGCTCCGTTTTTTCCTCTTTTCGGATGGTAAATATTTCTCCGAACATAGAGTGTGAATCAAACCCATGTTTGAATTGAAATTGAGATACTGATGCAAGTTCTTCCCTTCTGAATCAGATAGATTCATATCTGAAAGAGGTTGGCAATAAGTTCTTTCAAAATTGACTATTTGCCCCTCTGTTAGAGGTGTTCTAGAAATGTCTGCGATCGAGTAAATAGCACTACGAACGAATGGATCGGATCGAATTGGAAAATGGAAGATTTATACAAGTTATACGTTTCGCCACCACTTTGTGGAAAATCGTTAGGTATGAATATGTTAGATACCTGTGACTCGATTAGTGAAATAGTATCTCTCTCCAAAAAAGCATTTTTTTTTTACCGACGCACAAAGAAAATATTTTGTTGCGAATGAACAAGATATTGAGGAATTGTCCATACGTAAGATCATAATTATTGATACGGGCCTTTTCCACATAAAAAGGGAATCTTTTGTTACAATAGAACCAGAAGTGATGTGGATTATTCAAGAATCGAAGTCGATTTGCTTTATAAAAAGAAGATTTCAATGAACTTCTATGAAATGGTTTCACGGGATTCAGCTAATTGTCTAGATCATGGGATATCATTGAGAAATAGAAATTTGTGTAATCAAAGGATTTCCTGCGATTATTTGTAGTTTGGAATGAGTCAATCATCCACTTTGGTATCTTATTGAACAAAAACGGTGATATTGTTCCTCCATTGATCAA
This sequence comes from Protea cynaroides, assembly GCA_028583415.1. Classification (NCBI taxonomy): domain Eukaryota; kingdom Viridiplantae; phylum Streptophyta; class Magnoliopsida; order Proteales; family Proteaceae; genus Protea; species Protea cynaroides. The sequence continues at coordinate 62,394,845 of CM053268.1, read as the reverse complement.
AAATTTCGATTTTTGGGAAGTATCATGATCAGCCAATAAGAAGGGTTTCAATTTATTCAAATGAATGATTTGAAGACCTATTGATTCTAATGTAGCATCGATGACTTGGTCACATGAGCGAGAAAGGATGCAGATCCTCACAAAGGGCAACCTTCTTCCAGACATGAAAAGTATGTCTCTAAATCGTTGTGTTCATTGCTTTGTTGGTAAACAACATCGTGTTACTTTCATGAATAATTATCCTCATAGAAAAAGAAACATTTTGAAATTGATATATTCCAATGTTTGTGGTCCTATGAAAGTGAAAACAATTGGTGGTGCTTCTTACTTGGTTACTTTCATAGATGATGCTTCTAGAAAAATATGGGCATATGCTTTGAAAACTAAAGAACATGTTTTGGATATGTTTAAAAATTTTCATGCTATGATTCAAAGAGAAATAGGAAAATATCTCAAATGCATTCGTAATGACAATGGTGGTGAGTACATTGGCCCATTTGAGAAGTATTGTAGTACTCAAAGTATTCAACATGAGCAAACAGTTCCCAAGACCCCACAGCATAATGGTATAGCAGAAAGGACAAATCGCACTATTATAGAAATGATCAGGTGTATGCTCTCACAGGCAAAGTTGGCATGATGTTATTGGGGAGAAGTAATGCGTACTGCAATCTACTTGATTAATTTATCTCCATCAGCTCCTCTGAATGGAGATGTTCCTGAGAAGGTGTGGAGCGGGAAAGATGTTTCCTATGGTCATTTGAAAGTATTTGGTTGTAACGCATTTGTGCACATTTCAAAAGATAAACTGTCAAATCTTGATGACAAGTCAAAGCAGTGTATTTTCTTGGGATATGCAGATGAAAAGTTTGGATACAAGTTATGGGATCCGATTGAGAAAAAAATTATCAGAAGCAGAGATGTTATCTTTCTTGAAGATCAAACAATTGAAGACTTCGAGAAAATTAAAAAACCTCAGCCGTTTGTTGATGACCTGATTGATCTTGATCTAGTTCCTCTACCCATGGTATATGATGATGGGGGATATGTGCAAAATGATAATGATGATGTTCCCATAGAGGATACAGGTGATGTTGAACAGGGGGAGCAACCCCCTCTAGAGCCACCAGTAGAGACTCAATTGAGAAGATCTACTAAGGAGCGACAACCATCTACTAGGTATCCACCAAATGAATATATTATGCTGACAAATGCAGGCGAACCAGATTGCTTTGAAAAAGCACATACTGATGAGCATAAATCTGAGTGGTTAAAAGCTATGCAGGAAGAAATGGATTCTTTACATAAGAGTCATACTTATGATTTAGTAAAGCTACCTAAGGGTAAGAAGACACTAAAAAATAAAAGGGTATTCAGGTTGAAAACCGAGCAGAACAGATCACAACCAAGGTACAAAGAAAGGTTGGTTGTGAAGGGTTTTGGACAAACAAAAGAAATTGACTTTGATGAAATTTTCTCTCCTGTTGTGAAAATGTCATCTATTTGAGTTGTGTTGGGTTTAACTGCAAGTTTGAATTTAGAAGTTCAACAACTTGATATCAAGATAGCCTTTCTTCATGGTGACTTGGAGGAAGAGATTTACATGGAGCAGCCAGAAAGTTTCAAAGTTAAAGGTAAAGAATACATGGTTTGTAGGTTGAGGAAGAGCTTGTATGGTTTGAAACAGGCTCCAAGACAATGGTACAAGAAGTTCGATTCATTTATGATGGATCATGAGTACACCAGAACAACTGCAGATCATTGTGTATTTATTAAGAAATTTTTTGAAGGTGATTTTATTATTCTTCTACTCTATGTTGATGACATGTTGATTGTTGGACAAGATGTCAATAAAGTTGACAGGTTGAAGAAAGGGTTGAGCAAGTCTTTCGACATGAAGGACTTGGGACCAGCACAACAGATCTTATGTCACACCCCAATTCTGGACAATCTAGAATGGTGTGATGAACCGTCAATAAACCAACGATTTAATCAGGATCTCGTATGGGCTATGCCAACCATGTCAAATCAAAACACATTCCACAATAATAATCAGAGTAAATAAATAAATAGCGGAAGTTTTATTACTAATGAACTGAGAGTCTACAGTGATAATTAAATATTTAACAAGCTATCTTCAAGTAACCAAAACATAATTAATACTGATTACAAGTATCACAATATGAAAATTAACCACTAAGCGTAAACATAGTTGAAACACTAACTTGACGATCCATATTCGTCCTCCACAGCTTGCACATCCATAGCCGATGCATGTCCACACGTTGACGTATCCATATAATCTTCAACTGTAACACCTGCAACATCAGAAACTAAAAAGAATTATACGCACGAGGTCAGCTCTCCAACTTGAGCTCAGTAAGAAAACAAAATAATACAACAAACATATGCATACATTCAATTCATATCTTTGGTCTGATTTATAAGTTTGCAATGTGCTATAGAAAGGTTTGGTGGGCGCGCACCTCTATACACGAGTGTGTGAATCCACCCAATGGATCAAACATCATTACCGTCCCACATGCACCCACCATGGAATAGAGATAGAGCTAAAGTGTCCGGATCAAACACCGCCAACACTTCCCCTGATGCCCTACCCATACCAACACGTAAGCCCCTATTGGCGAGAGCTTGCAAACTGGGTTCGCAACTGACCAATCCTAATGCAAAATAGTGTATCCAAGGCCTCATCCCAGCATCCCTCAATACATCCATAGAGATAGAGCTAAGGCCCCCCGACAAAATCAGAGACCACACGGTCCGAGACCACCTCCCCTGATGCCCTACGACGTAATAGTTTTGCTAAGGTAATGGCGATACGACGATGTCAGTGGGCAAGATTTGAGTAGAGATAGAGCTAGAGTCTGGTGACGAGGTCAAAGACCACCATGCCACGTCCTCCCCCTGATGCTCCACTCGCATCCAACACACCAACCACACACATACATTCACATGCCTATTCCTAGCATTATCATCATCATGTTATAAATAAACAGAATTAAATATGCATGAACAGTAATAATAGGAATATTGGATGACATGTGAGATGCACATTACAAGCATACAAGCATAGATTCAATCATGACATTAGACTCAATAAATAAAATAGCTTGTTATTAACCAATTAGTTTAGGTCTTGTTCCCTCACCTTTGATCGATGTTTGTTCCTCTTCCAAGCTTTGGAAGTCATTTTGATTCTATTGGGAACCTAAACAATTAATACATTTAAGTTAGGGTTCATGTTTACCAAGTTACAGTAGTGAAAAATCTTGTTTGGTCTTAAAATATGCTTGCTGTTTTCATACGGTCGATGCTATAGTCGATGTTATGGTAGCAATATATGCCACCGTAGGACCTATAGTCGATACCCTATGGTCGCATTACATGCAACCATAGCTGCGACGGTATGTTTCCTGAATTCTTCTTGAATGGCTGTGGTCGATACTTTCTCATCATATGGTCGACCATAGCTGCGACCATACATAGTTTGGTTGTTTTTCACTTCTCACATGAGTTCCTCCTCTTGGATCATCAATGAGGTCCTCCCTAATGATCATTCTAAGGTCAATATTCTTAGTTTATCCCTCATCCATTAATCCTAACCTATTCTCTATGGTTTTGTTTAGAAATTCCATAACCGAAATCGTTACATTAGATTCAACTCATCAATTTGATGGAAAAGGACTTATCCTATCTGATTTATCCTACAAAGTCAAGTCCATACCTTAAGCTTGTTGTAGAGAGATAGAATTCTCCTCTGCAAAACTTTTCCCAAAGCTTTCCTCTCCTTCTCTTCTTCTCCAAATCTCCTTCTCCTTCTCTTCCTCTCTCTCTCTTTCTCTCTTAGGTTTAGGGTTTCAATTTGAGTTCTAAAAGAGTAAGAGAGGCTAAGGAATGTCCCTTATATAGAGGAAAAACCTCCATATAGAGTCTTCTTTCAATTAAGAAAGAGTCCTCCTCAAATTAGGAAAGTTTTCTAAACACGGAGTTGGTTCTGGGTTCCTATGGTCGATCATACAGTCGCATAAACAGTCAACCGTAGGGTCAAAATCATCGACCATGGGGTTCTGAATTTGAGATTTTTGGTTCCCTTCCTTATGGTCGACCATACCTACCTAGACATGCGACCTTAGGTATGTTTTTAGTGTTTTTAACTCGATTCTCATACCTGGTTTGTGATCTATCTTCACATGCTTTGTCCACTTGGTCCAGTGATGATGGAAGACCTGGCACGACACGGTTAGACCAAGTTAGTGGAGTGCGGGTCTTACATCTTAGGCATGCAGATCTCTCATGATAGAAAAGCAGGCAAAATTTGGCTATTACAAGAAATTTACGTACAAAAGAGTACTCGAAAGGTTCAAAATTGCAGGTCACTTTAGATTGAGCAGTGAGCAAAGCCCTTCTACTGAGCAAGGAAGAATAGAAATGAAGAAAATTCCCTATACATCAGCTGTAAGAAGTTTAATGTATGCCATGGTGTGTATAAGATCTGACATTGCATATGCAGTTGGAGTTGTGAGTAGATTTCTTACCAATCCTAGCAAAGAACATTGGAAAGCAGTCAAGTGGATTATGAGATATCTCAGAGGTACATCTAAATCATGTTTATGATTTGGTATTGATAAACCTGTGTTACAAGGGTACACAGATGCAGATATGGCAGACGACATCGATTCAAGGAAATCGACATCAGGATATCTATTTACTTTTGCAGGGGGAACAGTGTCATGGCAATCCAAGTTGCAGAAGTGTGTTGCTTTGTCAACTACAGAAGCTGAGTATATTGCTGCAGTGGAAACTTGCAAGGAAATATTGTGGATGAAGAGGTTCATTAAAGAACTGGGTCTGACACAAGACAAGTATATTGTTCATTGTAACAGTCAAAGTACCATTCACTTGAATAAGAATCCTAGTTTCCATTACAAGATCAAGCATGTTGATGTGAGGAATCACTGGATTCGGGATATATTTGAACAGAAGCAACTACAAGTTGAGAAAATCCATACTGACAAGAACGGTGCAAATATGATGACAAAAGCATTACCGAAGGAGAAGCATGACTTTTGCATAAGCATGGCAGGTTTGGGTATGGTAGATCTCCGCTCGTGAATCGGAGGGGGAATTTGTTGGGTTCCTCCTCACGTTAGTGGAGGGACCCACCACTACCACCTTTCCTTTGGAAAGGTTCCTTAAGGCGATTCTCCTAAACCGTTCCCCAAATCTCTTTTATATTCTTACCATTCCTGTTATCTCTCAAAATCTCACTTTATATATATATATATATATATATATATATATATATATATATATATATATATATATATATATATATATATATATATGCCTTATCAAAGGCCGTAAGAAATATATGCGTGCAATCCAGTTTTGTAAAAAGAGAAAACTGAGAGCCGAAGTCGAGTTCTCTTTGATAGAGCATTACCCTTCTTCAGTGAGAGATTGGAGAAGAAGAAAGAGAGATAACAAGATGTTTTTATTCCTCGTACGTGATTACGGTGCGATGACATTCTCCTTGTTCAGGGAACAGAGAAAGGTGACAGTTCTTTTCAGTATTTTGTACGTCGGCATCAAGGTGAGAGTATTCTTATAATTTGGATTACCACCAATTGTTTTGGTGAGTTATTGTATTACCCAATAGTGGGTTGTTTCTATTGGAGATTGTAAACCTCTAGCTGTGACTAGAGAAGATTGTATTGTGTACCCATTACTATCATAGTGAAGATTTATCTGGACTAGGTCCCGTGGTTTTTTCCCTTTCACCTTGAAAGGGTTTTTCACTTAAAAATTGGTGTGTTCTCTTGTAGTTTGATTGTTTCTATTATTTTTATACTTGCATATTCCATTGATTTGCATACAAGAAGGAAAAATCTTGTGTTTTCTTTAACAAACTCAAATATGCAGAAGATCCTTGAAGAGATTCTTGAAGGTTCTTGTTTCTCACAAACGAACTTACAGTATATTTTCTCAAAACAAAATAAAACAAAAACAAAACTTACATTGAAAAGACTAAACTATACAATATGATCACCCTCCACTCTATCGCAGTTACACGGCAGCGGAATCCACAGTTTCTGGTCAGGATAGATCAAGGTGGCGTTGGCAATATCATTCACGCTGGCGATATCCTGGTGCGTCACCAAGTTAAGAGTACTTGTTCGCAACGTAAATCAGGTACTCCCCTTTCTTTACCGTGTAACTGGAACCTGATTCGAGATTCCAATCCCACTGCCACAATTGCGCTGAAAGGGAATCTTGATGGTGTGGTTCACTTCGACGGTTTCTATTGGAGAAGTTGAGAGTGGAAACGAGAACGAGTTTGCACTGAATAAAGAGATGTAGCTGATCCCAGAGAGATTGGCGATCTTGCCAAGGGTTGTGTTGGTGCGTGATGTAAGAATATTAGTGTGGGCTAAATTAATTATACGGTTAGTTGGTTCAGTGGGAGTCTGGTTACAGGTAGACCAGTTTAAGTATGATTAGAGATGGACCAACCTGGTCCACTGTGGGACTGGTCCAGGGTTGGGGTGGTATTATATATACCAATGGTTAGGGTCCCCGCAGCCACGATTATTCTTCTCCTGTTCTCATACGCAGAGAGAGTTCAAGGGATCCCCGGAAGGTTGTGGAAGACTCAAACCCAAGTGTACTACAGAGGAACGGCGGAAAACAATCTTCAACGTACAGGTATGAGATTTATATTGTTTACTGTGTTTTTCCATTGTGTTCTAGATATTGTGTGGATTTCAGGGTTGATCGAAACCCTAATGGGTTTACTGGGAAACCCAAAAGAGATCTTAGTTTTCTTACAATTGGTATCAGAGCCTCCCACACAGATCTAGAATCATGGGAAAGCATTGTTAAAACTATATGTTTGAATGAATTCAAAAAGGGGAGAGATTTTTCTCTCAAAATCTCTTCGAACCTGTCTAAGGTTTGGATGTTGAAAAAAAAAATTTCGGACCATTAAAAAGCAAAATAAATTATACAGGATTGTAGAACACGGAGAGATGGAGCCGGCGACATAAACTGGTCGCCGGAATCAACCCCACGCGCCCTCACGCGCCGCCTGAAAAGGCGAGTGAGATCCACGCGCCGGGTTGGAAAAGTTTAAAAAAAAAAAAAAAATTCTGACGACGCCGAGTCATCGCCGGGTTGACTCGGCGCGAATCGGTAACCCTAACCGTTCGCTGGGTTGACTCGGGCGGAGTCTACCCATCCCAGGCGCGCCTGGCCCAGACCAGTCGCGTCAGGGCTGGCCCAGCCCAGACCGGGCAAAACCCAGTCCAGGCAAATGAGTCAGACCCGACCCAGTTACCCGGGTAATTGACTTGGTAACCCGATCCAGTAACCCGATATTTTGACCCGAAAACCCGTCTATTAGTTCAGAACTTTGACCCGCGACCCGATTGGGTGGACCGGTTAGACCGGTGGTTGAACCCATGTCGGTTCACGGTTTAGCCATGGTTCAGATCGTACCAAACCGTTGGGTCGGTTTGGACCAATGTATTTCAAAAAAAAAAAAAAAAAAAGGGTTTTACAGTGGGTTCGGTCCGCCCCTAACCGAACCGAACCCACCTAAACCGGCCAGAACCGGTTCAGGATGCAAGAAAGCATTGCCGACTTTGATCGGCGATTGTGGGAGCTAGGAGCGTCGGATTTTGACGCGATTTTTTACGCTGTGTTCGTATTTTTGTGCTCTATAGTTTGGTACATAGTTTGACACAGTTTGGTGATTTGGGGAATATAGTTTTGACTAAAAAGTGTCCCAAATTAGTCCGATTTGTAGTTTTTCTGCTTGTTTGTCAGCTATTTTTGTATCAAATGTTTGTAGAATATTATATGTGCATGAGGTTTTGTTTGTTGACCCACATGGTGCTGCAAAGTAGGGTTTGAAATATCATTGTGGAATTAGGTCGATCCCACCAAAGTGGTACACTTAGTTTCATCATGATGTCTTCAAATTCAAAGTTGAATGTATTTGTAAATGCTTATGTAAAGGCGATGTACACCCAAAAGTGACATTGTCAAGTGTTGTTCAAATGAGGGTTTGAGGGTGTCATGTGAAGATTGGGTGGATTCCACCAAAGTGGTATACTCAGTTCTAGCATGGCGTTCTCAAACCCCAAGTTTATGCATTTACATATACAATAAAATGATATATTATACACTGTTCTCCCAAGTGTGAAAAGCAGCTAAGAAAGACAATGTTAGCCCAAAGGTGGCATTGTCAAAGACTAAAGGTATATTCATGCACATGATTTGAAGGGGTTTTGATTTTAGGGATCTCATTAGCCCAAAGGTGATGGGATTCCAAGAGTCATTATTCTTTCGCAGTTACTGCAAAGAAACTAAGAAGACCACTGCATGTTTATCCCAAAGGAGAATGTGTAGTTGGTTAACTCTTGAAAAATGGTATATATATTTGCATGAATGGTTGATATGGTTAGTGCAAGTAAGTGATATGTGTATCAGTATTCTATTGTTTGAGATGTATGTATATGAGTTCTGTATAATTCATTTGTTGCTTGATATTTTGTTTGAACTCATATGATGATGATGGTGTGTATCGTACAGGATGTCTTTCCCTGTGACTATGCCAGGTGGTATGGTAGTTTCTATTCCTACTTTGTCCGGAATGAGTTTTAAAAGATGGTATGAACAGTTAGAAGCGAGTCTAGGCATGGTTGACTTAGATATAGCGCTTAAAGAGGATAAACCTGCTGCCATTACTGATTTCAGTACCCCTGATGAGAAGCATAAAATGGAAAAGTGGATGAGTGCAAATAAAAAGTCTATGCTGCTCATGAGGCAGGCCATTCCTGAAACTATGCGTGATGGTGTTCAAGCAAAGGAAACGGCTAAAGAATATTTAAAAGAGATTAAAGGGAAGTTTGAGCTTTCTGATAGAGGACAAAGAAACACCTTAATGAGCAAGCTTACCAATGCAAAGTATAATGGTAATGGAAGTATCAAAGATCATTTCATGGAGCTTTCATCTGTTGCTGAAAAGATCAAAGCCATGGGAATTAACGTTGACAATGAGTTCGTGATTCATTGTGCGTTATCTTCTTTACCTGAAGAATATTGTCAGATTCAAGTAGCCTATAATACTCAAGAAGAAGAATGGGATATGAACAAGTTAATTTCTGTTTGCACTAAAGAAGAACAGAGACTGAAGAAAAAGGTTGAAAGTGTCAATATCACAGGTCATTATTCTAGAGAACATAAGGGTAAAGGAAAAGTTGGGGTAGGACCCCATAGAAAGGATAAACACTCCTTCAGGAAAGAAAAACCTTATGATAGAGATATGAGTGATGTTGAATGTTTCTGGTGCCATAAAAAGGGGCATATGAAGAGAGAATGCAAAGCAAGAGAAGCTTAGTTGGAGAAGAAGAAGAAAGGAACTGGGACATCAGAGAAAGAAGATGCCAAGTGATGATGTCGTTTAATAAAGTTGAATCCATAGGTTTTGTTAGTTTTCTTTATTATTATCAGTTGTCTTTAAGTTGTTTTGGATATTTGTTTAATGTCTTACTTTTCAGTTAATTATTTATTTGAAAGATTTCATTTAGACACTTTTGAGAAGACTAAATTTCATATTAAATTTAAATGAAAAATATCTTTAATAATTTGATTATTCTCTTGAATTCTGAAATAATTGTGGGAATTTTTAGATTCTCTTAGTCAATGGGAGTTCGTCTGATCTGCTTGACTAGTGGGAGATCAGGTATTTGTTATTTCTTAAACATTTATTTTATTGCTTCTATGCATTCATTCACAAGACATGTCAAAGTTGTAAGGCGGTATTTAGCCAAAGAAGGCGGTAAGCCAAAGTGTGGTGTTAGTCCAAGCTGGAGGCGTTTTGCTTATAAGTTGGATAATATCAAAGTGCGTTGACCTATAAGGATTTTAAGATAACGGGATCGTAGTTAGTCGATCATTGGACTCATTTTCATCTCAAAGCGATTTATGTCATTAAGTGTACCTTTGTATGTGACTGACGGAAGGGAGTACACTATTTGTGTTGGAGTACTTTTCACTGTTGTTCGACATTGGTAAGCTTGGTGACTGAATCAAAGTGGTCGGATTTGTGTAATTAGATTTCATGGCCACATTGAATCAACGGTGACTTTATAATTAATGTAGCCCAAGTGGGAGATTGTAAGAATATTAGTGTGGGCTAAATTAATTATACGGTTAGTTGGTTCAGTGGGAGTCTGGTTACAGGTAGACCAGTTTAAGTATGATTAGAGATGGACCAACCTGGTCCACTGTGGGACTGGTCCAGGGTTGGGGTGGTATTATATATACCAATGGTTAGGGTCCCCGCAGCCATGGTTATTCTTCTCCTGTTCCCATACGCAGAGAGAGTTCAAGGGATCCCCGGAAGGCTGTGGAAGACTCAAACCCAAGTGTACTACAGAGGAACGGCGGAAAACAATCTTCAATGTACAGGTATGAGATTTATATTGTTTACTGTATTTTCCCATTGTGTTCTAGATATTGTGTGGATTTCAGGGTTGATCGAAACCCTAATGGGTTTACTGGGAAACCCAAAAGAGATCTTAGTTTTCCTACACGTGAGACATAGTCGATCAGAACTGAAGATGTTGCAGTGGTGGTGCAGTTCAAGCCAAGAGCTGTTGAAGAAATTGGTAGGGAAGATAAGAAGCAAATGACAAGTACAGTGGAAAAGCTCCTCATCTTCTCTGCTAACTTCTCTGCTTCCTGATATTCCTGAGTGATAGATAGGAGATATATCGATCCAATGCGGGTCCGGAGAAGTGTGTATTGTCTTTTAAAAATCCGGCACCTAGTCAACCGTGAAAAATTTTGTGGAAAAAAATCGGGGGTTTCGATTCAACCACATGCAGGTAATGTCTTGTGAGTCAACTTGATTTCCATCAACGAAATTTTAAGGAAACATTTCGAGAAGGTAAAAAAAAATAAGAGATTTTTAGGGTTTAAAGGTAGCAACGTTCATAAGGTTTGTAGTATTTTATTTTTCATTTTTATAAGTGTATGGTGATTTTATTTTCCCCAAGTAATACATGATGTATATTTTGTCTTTATTTGTTTTAGAATAGTGCTGCTACCATTCATCGAAATTTTAGAATTTATTATAATTATTCTCCACTATTAAGTAAACTAAAGTAAATATGATTTGAATTAACGAGTGATTAATATATTAATGACTTCCTTAAAAATATGGATTTTTTTTTCTCTAAGAAAGACAACCTTTCTATTAAAATGTTTTCTTTCATGCCACGCATTATGAGGAATTTTTGCAGATATACCTTATTCTAGCATTTTGAAGAATGAACACATTCTTGCAGCCCTCCTTTTGATAGGGAGGGAGTTCTTCTGTAGTATTTGAAAAAGCTACATGCCATGTAGCATCCGTTCGATGGATGCCAAGTGGACATCTAAGCATCCAACGGTCTATATTAAAAAAGTACAACATATCCTCATACCTGGAGCACGGCAACCCCAAATTCCACCTCTTCCTCCTCTGTAGAAACCATCTTTTGCAATTCACCTTCTCCGCATCTTCGTCCTTCTGAGTTCTCCCTCTTCTTCGACTGGTGTCTTGGTGTATCTGTCTCAGATCAATTTCTTCTTTAAAATCCGTGAGAAGCTCTATATCATCAAGCGAGTCCGCATCGTCTCCTCCCAGTTATTATGGGAGGACGATGGCAACGTCCCTTTAAATCGTGACACGTGGATAAGTTGAATCCCACGGTCACGATCAAATCTTCTAACGAATGACAACCTACACATTGCAGCACTGAAACTTCTCTAGCTTTAGATTGAAATCCTCAAATCAAACCTCACCCCTGAGTACTCCCTCACCCCTCTTTTTCGTTTTAGATCAAAGTCGGACACCAGGAGTACTCCGGACACCAGCGGGGGCAAAGAGAGAAATCCGAGTCCACCGTCTGCAACTTCTTCATCTTCCTTCTTCATCTTCGTTTCCCCTTTGTCATCGCCACTGGAAAAAGGAAGACTTTTTTTATTTTCTTCATCTTCATCTCCCCTTTCTCTTCGCCGTTAGTGTGAAGTCAAAGCTGTGAGTCCAGATCCGCAACCCTCTGCTTCATTCCAGGTATGACTAGGGTTATTTCTCTCTCTCTCTCTCTCTCTCTCTCTCTGTCCTCTCTCTCTCTCTCATAAGTTTCGTATTTAGGGTTGTGAAAACTCCATTTATTTCCCTAAGCTTTGTTTCTGAAATTGTTGCAATGTACTGTGCATTGGTGAGTTTGGTATTTTGGTATTTAGGTATTTAGGGATATCTTGTGTGGCCACGCCCAAATTGTTGCAATGTACTGTGCATTGGTGAGTTTAGGTATTTTGATATGATAGGGTTAGGGTTTCGTTTTGTTTCTGGTTATTGTTACTTGTGGGATTGTAAGACGATTTTTATTGTTACTTGTGGGATATATTACTGAAAAGAGAAATCTCTTTAGTGTTGGAAAACTCTTAACTCATAACCGTGTTTGACATTTGATAGCTAAAGACTAAGAGTATTAGTAGTAGTATGGTGGTGTTCATGCAATTGTACCTGTAACAATCTATAATCAAAGAATACCCAGTAAGAAAAGAAGAGAGGAACCCGTACCATGAGAGGGAGAGAGAGAGAAGGAGAACCGTGAGAGGGAAGAGTGTGTAGTAGTAATTCTCCCCCTCACCGCTGCCCTTATTTTTAAAAATAATTGACTCAAGTTAAACTGTAACACTTCCCCTCAAGTTGGAGGTGGAGCATAGATGTCACCAAGACCAAGCTTGGAACAATTGTTCACTGTGTACGTAACTGAGTGCTCTGCTGTTTGTTTTGTTTGTATAGCAGTTCTTGAATGTGTACATAATGGGGGTATCATGTTTTGTTTTGATATCTCTTTCCCTGTTGAGAAGTTTTTTTTTTTTTTTTTTGGAACTTTATCTCTCTTTCCTTGTAGTTTCCTTTACGTGATGGCTCCGAAATGTGAAAAGTGTGGTGCCTCTTGCGCCACACTCACAACTACTCAAGGCAAAAATATTGGCAGAAAATACTACAAATGCCAGCAACATAATTGCAACTTTTTTATATGGAAGGAGCAGTATAAGTTATGTAAGTGCGGAAGAGGCCAGTGTAAAGTGAGAACAGCAAAAACTATCACCAACATAGGACGACCATTTTGGTGTTGCCCACAATCCACAGGAGTATGATCTTGACACTTAAAGTATTTGTGATTTGAATGAAATTTCTCATAGTATACATTGTTTTTCACTATTGTGTTTAATTGCATTGCAGCCTGACAATCGTGGGTGTGGGATGTTTAAATGGATAGAGGAGAGAGGAGAGATCATATCTAATCAAGAGACCGGGGAAAGCTCTCAGGGTTCGGTGATCAACATGCCAACTGAGGAGATAGGTCAACACTCTCAGTGTACAACGTCCAATACGGCAACTGCTTCACCTCCTTCATCAGAATATTTAAAAGGATATCTGAGAGGAGTAATTAGAGGTTATGGAGTTCGAACTGGGATGTATGAAGAACTCCTTGATGCTGTTGAAAAACTAGACTTAAAGAAACCCTAAATGGGATTTGTTTTTCACTTTGTTTTATATTTACTGTTATTTCAATTGGATTAGGAACCAGATTAGTTGTGTACTAGGTAATGTTAGTTGTTTTATATTTTATAATGTTTTCCAAATCAAAGATGAAATTGTATGGGATTGTACTAATAAAAGTTAGACCAGGATGTGTTATGAACTCTATCATATTATCTTTGCAGTGAGTCCATTTCTCGTCTGTTTCTCCTGCCAATTATTTGTTGGAAAATGACTATATTTGGTTCCCTTCCATGATATAGTCTAAAACCAATGCTACCGTTGATGTAGTTATCATGGAAAAAAAAATGTTCTCTGTCCCTTCATTTAGAATATCAGTGCATGTGTTGCAAATTATTATGTAATAAATAACAAGGCTTTTAATGCATATAGGATTCTCCTATGCTGAAACCAGCACAACAATACTTGACGTTGAGATCATTTGGTGCCCCTGCAGTTCTTCTCTCATTGGCCATGCAAGGGGTATTTCGAGGGTTCAAAGATACAAAAACTCCTTTATATGCTACTGGTAATCAGAGATCATTGTTATCTATTTCGATTCGGAGTTCTTCATGTTGTAAAGTGAGAATTTGAAATTCAGTATGCACTACGATTTACTGATCAAAATAGAAAAACATCCAAACAGCTGCTGGGTTCAGTAAGTCAAATTCGGTTACAGCAAATAACTCAGTCTCAGCTTTCAAATAGTACTTTCAACAGGCACACTCTACTCCACTTCTGGTTTCAGAGAAACAACACAGCAAGAGAGAAAAGGAGCTTCCACTTCCTTCTTCTCTTTCTTCCTCTTCTTCCAAATCATAAATCATTTACCCCAAGGGGATATCGAAATTACTAAAATACACTCAAAAACTCCTTTCTTCACCAAATCATCCATATAAAGGAAAATATCAACATAAAACCAATTACATAGCCTGGCAGTGGATAAAACCAATTACATTGAAACGTCTTATGTCTAAATGTAAGAGTAGCCCATAATTTTAGACCAAGTTTGCAAAATTCATCATATCACTAGTCATCATATCATTGCTCTTCTGCAGCAACTGAGATCCAGAAGAGTATGCTTTTGCTGCCTCCTGCAGTGCCATGCGAGATGTTACTGTTCACTGGTCCAAGGGTTGACCTTCCAAGTATGCTTGAAAGAGTATGCTTCTGTTGCCTCCTGCAGTGCCAACACCGAATGGCTTTGGAAATGAAGATCAGTCTGCAATGAGAAAAAAAATACTAGTCCAGTTAATTCAACTAAATGCACAACAGAATGCACCTATAGAACAATTCCAACTCATTCCAATTAGCAATGTGGCAGAAATAGGTGTGCCACATATCCTAACTTAGGTGGCCCAAGCAGAGACCACGATACTCTTATTTGGGTCACCCAACCAGTGAACCCCCCCTCCCTTATTTATTTATTTTTTCTGGGGAAGTTTTACTCCATAGAATCAAAATTTACTCACACATAAGTTGGATTACCAGAGCTGTAAGATCCAGCTTGCCTAATTCATTGTTTTTTCAATTCTATAAATAAGAGAAGGGGGTCTAAGCCCTCCGAATGGTTTTAAGTTCAACTCAGCCTTGTGTGCTAAAACATGTGGGTCAGTCTAAAACCCTCACAAAATCCAGAAACTGGTACAAGCCTTAAAACAGTCACAAAACAAGATAGATAAACCATTTTAGACTCTCCCTTCGCACCCAATAACCCCTTCCCCCAAATAAATTCTGCTTTTGATGACCTATACAACTGAAGAAATCAATCTCTGACCATGCTTTATTACAAGGAAAATAGATGGAAAACTAAAATCACATTTTAAAAGTAAGGAGTAGTGGGTTACCTGAATCCTAGCCAACAAGATTCCCTCCATCATAGGTGACTAAAAAATCATTAATTCCAACATGTGGAGAGTCATTGTATAGGCATACTCTGGAAAGACAAACAATAAAAATATAAGCATAAACTAGTTTTATGCCTAAGATAGATATCTAATGGTGAGAGTATTTTACCTGTCAATATTTCCTTGAACTTGTGTATGTGAGTTTGAAGCTTGAGAAGATATCAACATTGATTGGGAATAATCAAATGATGGCTACACAAACAAGTATTGGTTAAGTAAATTGGAAAATAGTTCATAAGAATTAATTTTATTTTAATATTGCATATCATTACCATTAATAATGATGTGAATGATTGATTGCTTTGCAGCATTGGCTGAGATCCTTGCAATGTTGTCCTTTCAATGAGACTGGGAGGCGAAGTTGGGAGAAGATTGAGATTCAGTAACCCCAATGTATTTCACATTTTTCTTCTTCTTCTCAACCCAACTTTTATGCCGTTTACCACCTTTTCGACCTTCTTTCTTCTTCAGACCCTTTGCTTGACAGATGGCATCATTTTCAGTTGGAATAGTTGAAACAAAGTCATGATTCCTGAAAGTCTTTAACTTTGTCCTCGCCTCTTTAGCAATCTGGATAAGAAACGAATATCCCTCGGCTGTAGCCGAAGCTTCTACTGCCAATTGCACCATGTTAGGACAAAGCAAATTGTAACGTTGTGTGCTAACTAAAACATGTGGGTCAGTTGTGGTTACATAACTTTCTTCCACTATGTAATCCCTTGCTGTCCTAGTCCATCTCTTCAAAATATAGCACTCTGGCATTAATACCATATCGTCCACATTCAATAGGATTCTCAATGCATGACGACATAGAATGTCGAAACTCTCAAATTTCTTGCAGTTACATTTTATCCAACCCTCAGATGGTTTGGATAATACCGTAAATTGTTCTTTCTTATAATGAATAGCAATTAAGTACTCATGTAAATCACTATCTTCATTCTTTTCTTTTGTGTAGCATGAACCAATTGATGAATATTCTTCATGGAATGCCTCAAATATCGTTGGAGTATACCTTTCTGCTGCTTGTACCATGAGAGGAGTATTGGGATACATATTTCTAGGGAGTTTGTTTCTTGCATCAAATTCTGCCTTCAACTCATTTTCACGCTTATCATTAACCACTCTCTCAAAATGCTTGAAAAACTGAACCACATCTAACTTGGAGCTCAAGTAGTCCTTCATATCCTTATTAAGACTTCCAGTCAGTTGTGTGCTCCTCATTCCTATGGTTAGAGTCTTCTTCATGAAACAGTTGGCCCATTTTTCTTTCACTTTATATGTACGATCTAACCATGAATCTGTTGCAGTAGGATACGAAGTTATCAAATTCTGCCATGCCATTTCAAATTCTGACTCCTCATCATATTGATACATGCAAGCATTGAATTCTGTCAAAAAACTAGAACCTTCTTTCATTAAATTTCCTAGGTGCTTAATCCCATTTTGCATTAAGTGCCAAGAACACAAACCATGTCTTGTGGATGGAAACACTTGATATATTGCTTTTGCCATTGCAGCATCTTGATCAGTAAACATAGTCATCGGCTGTTTCTGGTCATGAGCTTCAAGGAATGCCTCAAATAGCCAATTGAAAGATTCGACAGTCTCATCATATAATAATGCAGCCCCAAAAATTATTGCAGTTCTGTGATGATTGAAACCTGCAAATACACCAAAGGGTCTATGCTCTTTATTGGTGGAAAATATAGTATCAAATGTGATTACATCACCAAAGATTGCATAAGCCATCCTCATCCTATTATCAGTCCAAAAAATGTTTGTCATCTCATCTTCAGAGTCCATTTGTATCGTAAATTTAAATAAAGGATTTGATTTGATTTGCTGCTGAAAGTAGTTGAACACACTACCGGCTTCACCACAAGCTAAGTGGCGTTGTCTCTTGGTACGAAGATAATTCTGAACATCTACCTTAGTGTACCCAAGATTTTCTCTCCCACCTACTTGCATACCCATAAAAGTCATATGTTGCCTTACTTTTTATCCCAACATCATCTGCCAAATCAATCCCCATGGCATGTACATCTGATATATTGCGTTGCGAACGCATATATTTTGAAGTTGTTGGCAAGTGGAGGAAATGATTATGATCTTCTTCAAAAACATAGCATTGGTATTTGCCACATTTAGCAATGTATCGAATTCCCATTCTTGCTTTGCAGTTACTTCTTGTAACTGCTCGAGGCTTATTTGTATCTGAATCCCGTTTGTCATGTCTCCTCAACCCAGATTTACTACATACAAGCACTCTCGAAGTTACGAGTTTCTTACTATTATTTTCTACTATTTTCCAATGACAGGATTCTTTTCTGATACTAAAACCCTTGCTTCTCCCGTAATCATTATAAAACTCATATGCATTTTCCTCTGTTTCGAACATCATTCCAATCTTAGGTCTACCATCATCATCTTTTTCAATCTCATCATCTCCCATTGTAAACTAAAAAAAAAAATTATAACCAATTCAATAAAAAATAAAGAATGTGGCTTCATTGATACCTGAGAAATAACAAATTAATAGCATCTTTACCCACACCAAAAATAAAACAAAATAATAGCAATACCAAGTAGCTTTCCCATCGTTAACATTATGCAGTAATAACCAAAACTCTCTTGGATTTTGATTAATATCGATTATTTGAATCGTGTCATCAGGTTTCTATGCAAAACAGGAAACAAAATGGGATGAGATAGCCTATTTAAAAGGGAAATAGATCTCAATATATGATGAGATTTGGGGGAATTTATCTTCCTTTATGATAGGAATAAATAGTTTACAGAACTTGACTGAACAGATTCTCACTTTCTCATCTCTAATCTCATTATTTCATTTCTATTGAACTGATAAAAATCATCTTACAATCCCACAAGTAACAATAACCAGAAACAAAACGAAACCCTAACCCTATCATATCAAAATACCTAAACTCACCAATGCACAGTACATTGCAACAATTTGGGCGTGGCCGCACAATCCCTAAATACCTAAATACCAAAATACCAAACTCACCAATGCACAGTACATTACAACAATTTCAGAAACAAAGTTTAGGGAAATAAATGGAGTTTTCACAACCCTAAATACGAAACTTATGAGAGAGAGAGAGAGAGAGAGAAAAAAAAAAATAACCCTAGTCATACCTAGAATGAAGCAGAGGGTTGCAGATCTGGACTCACAGCTTCGACTTCACACCAACGACGAAGAGAAAGGGGAGATGAAGATGAAGAAAATCAAAAAAGTCCTCCTTTTTCCAGCGGCGGTGACAAATGGGAAAGGAGAGATGAAGATGAAGAAAATAAAAAAAGTCCTCCTTTTTCCAGCAGCGGTGACAAATGGGAAAGGGGAGATGAAGATGAAGAAAATCAAAAAAGTCTTCCTTTTTCCAGCGGCGGTGACAAAGGGGAAACGAAGATGAAGAAGGAAGATGAAGAACGAAGACGAAGAAGTTAGATGAAGAAGGAAGATGAAGAAGATCTGTGGATTTCTCTCTTCTGTTGTCCGACTTTGCTTTAAAACTCAAAAAGAGGGGTGAGGGTCGATAGAGATTTCAGTGGCGAAGAGAAAGCTCTGTGGATGAAGAAGGAAGATGAAGAAGGAAGATGAAGAACGAAGACGAAGAAGTTAGATGAAGAAGGAAGATGAAGAAGCTCTGTGGATTTCTCTCTTCTGTGGTCCGACTTTGCTCTAAAACTCAAAAAGAGGGGTGAGGGTCGATAGAGATTTCAGTGGCGAAGAGAAAGCTCTGTGGATGAAGAAGGAAGATGAAGAAGTTGCAGAGGCTCTATCTCTCTTCGCCCCCGCATCTCTCTTCGCCCCTGCTTCAGATGGTGTCCAAGCCGCTTCAGATGGTGTCCGAGCTTTCGCGGGAAGAGATTGAGGATTTCAATCTAAAGCTGGAGAAGTTTCAGTGTTGCAATGTGTAGGTTGTCATTTGTTAGAAAATTTGATCGTGACCGTGGGATTCAACTTATCCACGTGTCACGATTTAAAGGGACGTTGCCATCGTCCTCCCATAATAACTGGGAGGAGACGATGCGGACACAGTGTCTCATCCTTTATTACATTCATCGGTTCAGAGACCTTTCCTTGATAGCTTTAATACTACTCCATCCTCTTTGGTTGCATCGCATTCCTTATCTGGAGAACCATCTTCGGCTACTATCATTCCTCCATAATCGATGGAGATTTCTTCTCTTGTAGTAAGTCTAGAACGTCTGTTTGGCCATTCTGCAAAACGTGCTCATTCCTTGGTTTCCTCAGATGATGATTTGATTAAGGCATCTGGTTATTTTTTAACATCGAGACTTGTGGTGACTGGGGAGAAACAGCCCCACGGGGAGATATGAATTTGCTTAGTTGGAACTGTCAAGGGCTGGGGAGATCCTTGATCGTTCGTCATCGTTTCAATCTCCTCAAAGTGGAACATCTTGATATTATATTTTTTATGGAAACCAAAATGCAACAAGCTAATGTGGTTTCTCGTTTACGAAGGTCACGATTTTCAAATTCGTTATGGTTGATCCTATTAATATGTCTGGTGGCCTCGCTTTGCTGTGGACAGATAAATTAAAGGTGGATATTTTATTTGATTCTTCTCATCTTATTGACTGTCAGGTGACGCTTTCTTCTTCAACACTATTCTTTCTCACCTGTGTGTATTGTGACCCTGTTAAGCATAAACGACAAGAAGTGTAGAGGCAATTGTGGAAATTGGGGGGCAACGTCGAGGTCAATGGCTTTGTGTTAGTGATTTTAACTCTTACCTTTCTTGGCAAGAGAAGTTAGGTAGGTCTAATCCACATCTCAGGGATTATGCTTCTTTTCGTACAATGGTAGAAGGTTGTCCGTTTTTGAAACTTCCGATACAAGGCCCCTGTTTTACCTGGTCAAATCGCAGAAAAGGTTCAGCAAATATAAGGATCAAGTTGGACCGTGTGTTCGCCAATGCTGCCTAGTGGCTTGCTTTTGATCAAGCGGCAAATGAAAAATCTACCGTTAAAAAACCGTCAAAAGAGGAGGGTGGTGGTAGATCAGCGTTGGCGTTTAGCGCAAAGAAAACTACAAGGGGCCTATTGTCTCCATTCGTCCGGCCCCATTGGCTCAGATCATAATCCACTGTTGCTCAAAACGCATCCCTCGTTGCTTTGGAGTAAACCCTTTCAGATATGAAGCTATGTGGAACCGTCACCCTGATTGTAAAGGGGTTATTTCTCAAAGTTAGGGGCCTACTCTTTCTGGGAATGCTTTTGCTACGCTTTGCAAGAAGATTACTGCTACTCAATCTATCCTTACTGATTGGAACAAGTTGGTTTTTAGCAACATTCACACTAACATTGCTAATCTAAAGCATCAACTATTGAATGTGCAGACTTATCCGGATTCAGAGGAGGCTCAGAATATTGAAGCGGAATTGTTGACAAGACTGGATGAAGAATTTTTGAAAGAAAAACTTTTTTGGTTCTAGAAATCCAAAGTGGATTGGCTTCGGTTTGGGGATTGAAACACATCCTTTTTCCATGCGACTACAATTCAATGACGTAATTGAATCGCATTCTACAAATTCAACTTCGACCAGGTCATTGGTCTAACTCTGAATCTGAAATTTATACAGCTTTTTTAAATCATTTTTTCATGGCTTTTTCTACGGAGGGCCTTAACGTCACAAATATGGATGCAGATTTACCTGCTGTCTCTTCAATGGTTCCTCCTAATCTTAATGCTATTTTGATGTCTATACCAGAAGAAGATGAAGTAAGGAATGCAGTTTTCAGTTTTTCCCCTTTGAAGTCCCCAGGCCTTGATGGCTTTCCACCGCACTTTTTCGAGCAGTTTTGGGATACAACGAAGATGGATATTCTTAGTTTTGTCACTGAGGTGTTTCGCACTGGTTGTTTTCCATTGGACTTTCGTCGCACCTATTTATGCTTCATACCTGAAGTCCCAAACCCTGAAACCATTGATCAATTTCATCCTATAAGTCTGTGTTCTTTTCCTGTCAAACTTATTTCCAAACTTATTGTTTCTCGTCTTAAAGGATTTCTTGATGATATTGTTGCCTAGAATCAATTGGCCATTATTACTAACCAAGGCATCTCTGACAATGTGATTATTGCTCAGGAGATTTTCCATTACCTTAAACAACAAAAAAGGTCTAAGTCTCATTTCTTGGCTCTAAAGTTAGACATACAAAAAGCCTACGATAGGCTTAAATGGCCGTTTGTCCAAGCAACACTCCAACGGTTAGGCTTTGATTCTGGTTGGATCAATCTAGTTATGCAGTATATTACATCTGTTTCATATACTATGATTATTAATGGTGCTGAGAGGGGTTCATTTCAACCATCCCGTGGACTTCGTCAAGGTGATCCATTATCCCCTCTCATATTCATTCTATGTGCCCATGTGTTATCTTGTATTTTAAACAGGCAACATCGGCAAGGTCTCATTAAGGGGGTGCGTGTTAAGGGTCGAACTGAGTCAATTACTCATCTCCTTTTTGCAGATGACTGTCTGCTATTCTCACCAATTAATTTATCTGAGGTTGTGCAGCTTAAGCAGGGTCTTGATTTGTACTGTAGGGCGTCTAGTCAGAAAGTGAATTTAGGTAAGTCGATTCTTACCTTCAGTCCTAATACACCACTTAAATTTCACAGATGGTTCTCGTAGTTGTTGAAATCAAGTATGGCAATGTCCCCTCAAAGTATCTTGGTCTTCCAATTCTTTTTGGACGATCAAAACAGCTTCTCTTTTAAGAGAAATTACTCAAAACATCCGCTAAGTTACAAAGTTGGAAAGCTGGACTCCTTTCTAGATCTGGTAAGGAAAATTTACTGAAATCTGTGGTGCTCCCAATGTCAAATTATGTCTGTTCGCATTTTAAGCTCACTACCTATCAATTGCGAGCAATTAAATCAGTGGCTACCCAATTTTACTGGACTAAGGGTTCTAAAGACAAAGGGATACTATGGGTCTCTTGCCACCAACTTTGTCTTCCAAAAGCCAGGGGTGGTCTGGGATTGCAGGACCCTATTCTTCAGAATCAAGCCTTATTAGCCAAGCTTGCTTGGCGACTTTATACTTAGCAGGATGCCCCATGGGCTAGATTTCTCAAATGTATTTTTTTCCCTCATACTTCTTTCTTAGTAGCCAGGGTTAGTCATTCCCCCTCATGGCTTTGGAGAAGTATTCTTTATGGTTACGAGGCTCTCATGAAAGGCTTAATGTGGAAGGTGGGTGATAGTGCTTCGATTAATATGTGGCAGGACAAGTGGATTCCTCACTTTAGGGATAATAAGGTTCATTCACAGCAATCATTATCTTTCCCTTCCCATAGGGTGGCAGATCTTATTGATCCTGTTCATTGTACTTGGCGACGGGAGATTTTACAATCTCTATTTTCTCTTGATGAAGTTCAAGCAATTCTTAAAATTCCTCTTTCGTTATCTCGGGGGTTGGATTCTTTAATTAGGAAGGGCACTAAATCTGGGCAATTCACAGTGAAATCAGCCTATAATTTGTTAGCCCAAGAGCGTGAATCTGCGTTAGCTATGCTGCCTTCTTCTTCAAGGAGTTCGGTGGGTCCAAAAATTCCTTCACAAGTCTGGCGTGGAATCTGGGGAAGTCAAACTTTGTTGAAGATTAAACATTTTCTGTGGCACAGTTGTCTTAATGCGCTGGCCTCTAGTGTTGCTCTTCATCGTCGGAGTATTTTAGTGGATCTTCCTTGTCGTCGCTGTGGGCATGCTGTAGAAGATCTTTCTCATATTCTTTCTTTACTGTCCGTATGCTCAGAAGGTCTGGTTTGGGTCCAGTATGAGTTTCATTATTCCAGCTTCAACAAATTTAATTCTCCCTCAATGGTTTCACTATCTTCTTCAATGGGAAGCTCCGTCCAAAGCAGTGGCACGTGAGATCTTTTCTTTGGCTGGTTTTGTCTGTTGGACATTATGGCTTGCTGAAAATAAGTACTACTTTCAAGCGAAAGATACAACACCTCAACTAACTTTTTCTCGTGCTGAGAGGGCTTTTCGTGAGTACAGAGAATCAACTCAGACTTCTTCATCTTCAATGACTAGGCGACGTCACTCCTCTCCAATGAGTTGGTTTCCCCCTCCTCCTGAATTTTTCAAAATTAATACTGATGCTTCTTTTAATATGTCTGATTCAGGAGGGGGTGTGGGTTATGTCATGCGAAATGATAGGGGGCAATTGCAACATGCGGTGTCTATGTCGGGTTCTTTCCTTTCTCCTGCTATTGGGGAAACAATTACTATTCGAGAGGCCTTAAAGTTCGCCTTTGCTCAGAGTTATTTGCAGCTACAAGTAGAGTCTGATTGTATGGAGGTTATTCACCTTTTGAATGATGCCAGTCAGTTGGGGGAGGTCTATTTACAATTTGTTATTAATGTCCGAGTGCTGATGGCTCAAGCTTCTTCCATTTCTTTTTCTTATATACCCAAGAACAGCAATGGTGTTGCTCATACCTGGCTAGGAAGGCCGTGTGTGTCTCTTTCAGACACCATGACATGGCCACTTTCCACTCCATGGCTTGTCAACTTATGTAAAGACAATGCTATGTGTTTTGAGGTGTCGGTCGAAATGTAATTAAGTTTTATACCAAAAAAAAAAAAAAAATCCAAACTAACATGCATTATTTATTTATTTATTTATTTTGGTAAAAAACTAACATGCATTGTTACTTGATAAATAAGAAGAAAAATTTTAAAGGGGCAACACTACCACCTCATCATATCACTTTTGATAAATAATGATTGCCTTTAGATTTTTACCTAAAAATTGGT
Organism: Protea cynaroides; assembly: GCA_028583415.1. Taxonomy (NCBI): domain Eukaryota; kingdom Viridiplantae; phylum Streptophyta; class Magnoliopsida; order Proteales; family Proteaceae; genus Protea; species Protea cynaroides. The sequence continues at coordinate 62,370,482 of CM053268.1, read as the reverse complement.
TCTCAACTAAAAATAAAATAGGGCATCAAGTTGGTATCATTGTCGCACTATCTGCCTTCTAGAATGGTGATTCCTTGAGAAGTGTAAGTGTTCATATTGTGTGTGCACTGAATTCGGTCACATGAAAATCTTGAGTTAACTATTGTCAATTGTGTTAATAAAAAGATTTTCTGTAATGAGTTTGAATAGGACCCTAGGCCTAGCTAAGAGGTTTCTATCATAACAGTTACGCATTATGAGTTTTGATGTACAAATGGTCGATATCTCTTAGATTATACATCGATGCACTAGATCCTGCATCAGTTAGGCATGCTCTTGGTAATCCTCAATTTTCAATATTTTACCTTACCCCTTGGCAAACACCATATAGCTATAATGAAACTTGATAATTTGACATCTAAGCAAAAGACTTTGTGGCCTAGCCATCTAAGCATTTCATTTATCGGTCCACACTGATAGATCAGACCCTCCAGACCATCCAAAAAGAATCAAAATTGAACCGATTGTTTATCAAATAGTGTAATATTTAGAATATATAGTTTTTTCAATCAATCGCATGGTCACGAAACCCGTTCAATTTTTACCAAAAAAGAAAAAAGAAACCCATCCAATTAAGATCCATATATAAATTCTACCCAAAAAATAATAATAATAATAAGATCCATAAAAGACCATCAATATGGTGGGGTTGGTGGATTCAAATCGTCTCATCCCTGAGATTCGGGAGGCGTGGCGGCGACCCCACTGGATGGTCGCCATGTGGGGGTTAAATGAATCCGACCCCTCCGTTCGAGCCGACACTCTCTTGTCGGCTCGGCTTGTCGGCTCGAACAAAGGGGTCGGATTCATCTGACCCCCACGTGGCGACCATCCAGTGGGGTCGCCGCCACGCCTCCTGAATTTCAGGGATGAGACGATTTGGATCCGGGGTTGGTTCGTTTCTTTGTTTTTCTATCTTTTGAACAAACCCTTCTATTTTTTAATGAAATTTTGTTGATCTATAACCAAAAAAAAAAAAAATCAGTAAGGTGTAATTAACCTACCCTAATGCCTTTCTCTAAGAAATAAGTAAAAATGACTTAATCGATTGATTAAAGACCAATGAAGACCGATTAATCGAAACCGATTAAAGACCATTAACCGACCAGTTGATTATTAATCGATCTGGGTCTTGGCTTTAGAAACCCATTCCCATTTAATCCAACTATTAAAGTCTCATTTGGGGTCCCCCAAGTCAACTATCCATAAAGCTTCAAATATCACCACATAAATTCAACCTAACGGTCCTAACCTAAAGATATTACTGAGAGAAGAATTGGTAGGCACGTTTCTCCCTTATCAGTTTCGTAAATAAAAATCAGAGTAATAAATGACATAAATAAAAGTACATTTATGATGGGGGAGAATAAAGCTTACGATTTTTCTCTTACATATTATTTATCAAATAAATATATCAAATTCTAAGAAGCGGGGCAGAATGAGTGTTCGGCCAACCTTGGTTTTGGAAACACCATGAGCGGCGCGGCTCTTTGCAATGTCAGCCCATATGCCTCTTCCATATTCAGCTTCTCTGGCATCAGGCCGTCTGGTAAGACCCAATCAAATGCATGAACCAAGGTGGCAGTCAAGAGCTGAACCATCCTTAAGCCAAGACTCATCCCTGCACATATCCTACGTCCTGCTCCAAAGGGTATAACTTCAAAATCGTTGCCCTTAATATCAATGTGGGCATATTGACTACCAGGTAGGAATCTCTCGGGTCGAAACTCCAGCGGTTCAGGCCAAACCGCTGGGTCACGTGCAATGGCCCATACATTGACCAGAAGCGTGGATTCCTTTGGAATGTAATAGCCGTTGATTTCACAGCTCTCAGCGGCCATTCTTGGGAGTGACAGTGGTGTTGATGGGTGGAGACGAAACGTTTCTTTGATGATGGCTTGTAGGTATGTGAGATGAGGTAGATCCGATTCTGTCACGAGTCGGTCCTTACCAACTACCGAGTCCAGCTCTTTTTGGGCCTGGGCCAGAATGTGAGGGTGTCGAATGAGCTCCGCCAGGGCCCACTCTACCGTGCTTGATGATGTGTCAGTTCCGGCCGTGAATAAGTCCTAACATCACATTTACATCCGGAACACAAATTAGAATCTTGATATATATTTAATTTGAAAAGAAAAGGTAAATTACGGTACCTCTATTGTTTGATCGAATACCTAGTACATCTCAAATCTTTTAAACAATTACAAAAACACCATAAACAATTATAAATACATTTCTTAAAATCCAAATAAATAACAGAAACACCCTTACACATGCTTTTAGTTATTTTACGTTAGTTGGCTACATAAACACAAGCTTAAACCTTTAATACCTAAAATGCCCCTACCTTCCTCCTTTCTTCTACCTCACGATGGGTTCTATCGAAAACCAGATCTGAAACTCACCTGGTTAACTCGATCATGAATCCATCTCCACTAGATTCAACCCCTATTGTTAGGAACACGACGCTGGATTCAATGATGAGATTCATTTCGTCGACGAATCCCCTTGGAGTAAGGGCATTTTGGATATTAAAGGTTTAAGCGTGTATTTATGTTGAAAAATAACTAACAGCATGATTATTTATGTTATTTATATGAATTTTAGAAGATGTTTTTAATTGTTCAAAAAATTCGAGATATTCCCGATATTCGATCAAATTAGAGGGATGGTGCCCGTATTTAACCGGGAAAAAAAAAGAAGCAAAAGCAATTAACAATTGTTATTTATAACTGAAAAAAAAAATTTTAAGAGAGAGAGTGAGAGAGATACCAAAAGTAAGGCTTTAATCTCTGTGTCGGAGAGCCTTCCACCTTCGCCATCGGCATCATCTTTCAACGAAATAAGGGTACTCAACAAATCGTTATGTTGCAGAACTCCATCACCTTTCCCACCGGTGGACTGATGTTCGGCGATGATACCGTTCAAGAAAGAGTCGAATCTGGCGTGCAACTTCTTCATCTTACCAGCTACTCCTTGTAAATCAAACCGTTCCAGCGCAGGAACAAAATCGCCGATATTAAATACTCCGGCGAGGACCATCAACTCCACCACCATCTCCTTGAACTCCTCCGACTTTGGATTCGCCAAACCATCGCCGTCCCCAAACACTCTCCACCCAATCATCACCCTCGAAAGAGCATTTGTGGTGCACACGTTCAGCAACTGTCCAAGGTTCACTAGAGTCGAGCGTCCCGCTCCTGCTAGTCGGCGTGTCAGTACCGCCACTTCCTCCTACACAAAAAAAAAATTCCAGAATTTAGGCGTTTTCATTTTCCGTCACCTTCGCCGGAGAAGAAGAATCGAGTCCAAGAATACTTTACCTGCACGTACATCTATCCTCCTGTGGTGGGTCCCACATCTAAGGGACGATGATTGATTATGTTTGTGCAAGTGAATGGAGAATAGTTACTCTTCACATATATTTTAAGTTTCATCTTTTACTGGAAAAAAAAAAAAAAAAAAGTTTTTTTGGAGTTCTTTTTCCCATTAAAGTCAGTGGTTCTGCTTTGACAAGTTGATCATATTTAATTAATGTTTTCAACAAATTTTATATTAAATAGAATTTTCCAATGTGCATTTCGGAAATATAAAATTCGTGCAGGGATTCTGTTCGATTCATTCTCACATAAATTTTAATTCTCTCATGCTATGTCGACATGAGAAAATCTAGTGACTATAATTTACTGTGTGCATATATCGATGAAATAGTATACGTAGACAATGGATGACAACAAGTAAATTTCCTTATGGTGACCTCATGGTGACATGAGAGGTATGACAGAATTTGAATCTCTCTCACATAATTCATTCTCTTTAGAATTAAATAAAAAATATAAATTAAAAAAACTAAATATAAAATGATTTAGAATGAGTTACATAATATAAAAACATGTGTAGTAATTATTATAAAAATTTTCTTTTAAAATTAAAATTTTTCAATTTCTTCCCTTCAATTCCTTGAAAACCAAACAACCCTTACTCAAATTTCCTCTTTCAACAAAGAAAAAAAAAAATTTGAAAAATAAGACGAATAAGATGAGTTTACTAAAATCCCATGTGGATTTGCTCATGCAAAACCTGAGATCGGATTATCTACATGTAGTTGTACATATATTCTTTGTGGAATTCTATACCGTCAATCTGGTATGGGATCACCTTTAAAATGTAGAATCCATTGAAAATGGCGATGATAAATAGCCTTAAAGAAACGAGTGCATACGAGTAAACTATTCTAACAAACCCCGCAACTGAGTTCACGTGACGTTGTAAGTTAGTTAATGTGCGAGACTCACGTGACTCCCTACGTAAGCGACATAAAATGCTACACTCTGCCCACTCTGAGCTCTAGCTTCTATTCCCGAATTTCTATGCATACCTTAATTGTTTATTTACTAAAATACCCTAATTTTCTTTCTTGAAGTTGATCTGCAGTGTCATTAAAAAATAAAAAAAAAGAAAAAAAATTCAGCAAACCTGTCTGATATGACGGAAATCATCTAAGGCCTTGCCGGAGAAGAGATGAACGGAGCAGATCTTACGGAGCATGCGCCAACGTGGACCGTAAGGGGCAAAGACGAGGTCCTGGTAATTATAAGCGATGTGCTTGGCACCTGAATTAGGCGGTCGGCTAGAGAAATTGGCGTCCTGCGTTTTCAGGAACTGAGAGGCAACCGAAGCTGATGCAGCGACGACTACGTGGACGGATCCCAGCCGTAGATGCATGAGAGGCCCGTATTTACGAGCCAAAGCAGCGAGAGAATGGTGAGGTGTGGTTCCAAGGTGAGGAAGGTTGCCGATGATCGGCCATGGTTTTGGACCTGGAGGAAGTGGGCGTGGGTATCTGTTAAGAAATGTATTAAAACAATAGTAGACGATGGAAGCGAAGAAGAAGGTGAACAGAAGGAAAAGTGGTGTCATCGCTCTTGGAAAAGATGAAGACTGAATGGATGAAACTTGATAAATTAAGCTTCACCATGGTAGAGGAGCTATATATATATAAATATAGCTTATATAAGATCCCGACCCACAGATAGATAAATGACTTTTTGGAGGTATATTTTATGATTAGCAAGTACCATTGGAGCTTGAAAATCCCCTTCATGGATGGATGGATCTGTATTAATTTTGGGATCAAATTGATATCTTGGACCGACGAGTTGGTTCAAATTAACTTGAAATTAATTTGGACCGAATTATTATAAGACATGTTTCGGATTGAGGTATGGAATATTCTATCATTCTCAGTCTGGTCCGGACTAACTCGAAACCAATATGACAAATCCAAACTATGAGCCCGAACACGATAACGGCTCGAAACAAACTGATTTAGGTCTAATATTAAACCCTAGTTTCACTACTTTAAACTTTTAGATAGATTTAATGATTATCATAGGGTTTTCCACCCAAACAAGTCCAAACCATCTGATAACAATCCGAAACCAGACCTACCGGTTACTTAATGTGTAATGTAGCTCACCCAACCTAAACCTTTTAATGAACATGCTCCATCAAGTCCCATAAAATCCAATACCAATTAACCTGAATCGAAACAAGATCAAACCAGACCGACCGACCAGTTGACATATGAATGGATGGACTCTACAGTAGACTGAGTTACCAATCTTTGACAGCTCAGAAATAAAATTACGAAAGAGCCACGTAAAGGTGTAAATGTAGCTTACGATGAGGACGTTTAGGTAATTACCTTAATGTTGCGCTACCTGTCAGTGTTGATAGTCGCAACTAACACAAGAGCGCGTGTGCGAACTACCATTCCACTTTCTCTCCTCGTCTTGAAAAACCTACTCGCATGCCGATATTTCTTGGTAGGTGTTCTTCACACGTGGATGCCTTTCAAGTCTATGTTTAATGGGTCGCACATTACAAAAGTGAGATTGTATTGTCTCGACCTATGAAGGGTTATAAACTGACACGTCATAGGTATTGAGAGAAACCAACCCTGGTTTAACTCACCGTCTTCGTCTTTGCACTCAAATTGCGGTTCACCTGTCTATACGTGCACGCTCTAGGTTCTTCTGTTTGGATTCGAATCCCTGTCTATACGTGCACGCTCTAGGTTCTAGGTTCTTCTGTTTGGATTCAAATCCCTGTATTTCAAGGAGGGAGACGCTTCTGTCTGACAAATACGTGGTTTTTGAAAAAAATCTAAGTCTCACGATTGAATCGATACCCAATCAACAAGTTGAGCCAATAGGGAGTGTTAGCTCGGATGCGAGGTTCGGATTTTTCTAAAAACTATGTGTCGATCATCGAACGAGAGTGTCTCCCTCCTCCCTAAAGTAAAGGAAAGAGACATTAGGATCCCTTTGTTTTAATTAAAACGGAAACTTTCATAAACCTTACTGTATTTAGTTGAAATGACAATTAAGAATCCTCTTAAATGAAAAATACATAGACCAGAGAGACTCTACTAGAGTTGATCTTGAAATGAAAAAGTTACAGGCCATTATGCTCTTGACCATTTCCCTTAGGTAGACCATTATGCCCTTCACCATTTGCCTTAAATTAATTTCTTGTATTTTAGTTGCCAATGTATTTCATCTTCTTCATTTTCTCTGCCGCGATTGTAACTCAGTGACTGTAAGTTCCACTTCAGCATCTTCATCTCCAGCCACCAACAACGATTGCAACTCAGCTTTCCGCCGGCCACTGTAACCATCGTTGAATATAGTAGTCGCATATCACATATCACAAGAAGAACCATCGGCCAATAATGAACAAACCCATAAAGGAGTAATCCAACCAGTAGAAGGATAATTAAATAGAAGCCATCCAACAATAGAACCAGCATTAGAGGAAGCCCAACTAGCCAACCTAACAATGAATCAATTTGCCCTTAACAGCTTAAGCCCCAACAGTGACAGAACTAATTGATGCAATGCTAGGCTTTCACCATTTCGAGATCGATGTCTAGCTCATTTTCTCCTCACTCCTCTCCCTTACACTCGATCAATCTATCTTTCTTCCATCAATCACTGACATGGATAGCAGTTGCGATGAGAGACTATCAGTGATTCAGCTTTAGCTTCTGTATCACCGGCGACGGTATTGGCTTCATCCGAGAAAACAAAGCCGCTGGAGAAGCTATACCGGGTTGGAAGCGGAGCAAGGATGGTCTTAGACTTGGAAAGCGGAGTCGAGGCTGAGTCACGAAAACTCCCTTCTTCCCAATATAAAACCGTCGTTCCTCGGTCCAACGGTCGATGGGGAACTCAGATATACGAGAAACACCAGCGAGTTTGGTTGGGAACTTTCAATGAAGAAGAAGAAACAGCCAAAGCCTATGAAATCGTTAGCTTCCCGCCGAGCGCTGAAAATTTTATTTTACTGTTTTACAATAAAAAAGGTAAAAGGGATAAAATGAAAAGTTCACACCAAGTTAAGGATAAATTTGGCATCTTAAAAAATGTGAAACGGTAAAAACCAATCGGATTAGGCTACAGTGTAATACGTAGCTACTGCAGGAGAGTTCTACTGCATTGATAATGAAAGCATTTAAAGGTGTGTTCAGTCTCTCCTACTGCATTGATAATGGTATAAGAATTCTCTTCCGCCCACCTGCCGCCGGCCAAGGGTGGGATTTCAGCTGACCCACCTCTCAATGTATTGATAGGCAGGCCGGTTGATCCCCAGCCCTTGGATCAGCGGCAGGAATCTCCTGCCGTGGGAGAGGATTCGGTTCCTTGATAATGAAAGCATTTAAAGGTGTGTTCGGTCTCTCCTACTGCATTGATAATGAAAGCATTTAAAGGTGTGTTGAGTCCTTTAGGCAAGACGTAGTGAGATTCGGGAGGAGGGATGGCGGCTTGGATGGATGGTCGACATTAGGCTCTCAGGTGAATCCAAATCGTCCATCCGAGTAGACATCCCAGCCAACAAACTGAGCCGATAAGAATATCCACTCGGATGAATAACTCGGATTCATCTGAGAGTCAGGTGTCGATCATCTAACAATGCCGTCGTTCCTCCTCCCATCGCACGGAGGAAACGATGTGGGGCAAGATCTATAAAAAATTCCTTAATTAAAACGACTTTTAGAGGGGAGATTTATTCTCACCTCCTAACATTTAGATTTTTCTCCCGGTTTCTTTCCTGTCTAATAATGTGGGCCCGTATTAAGGATACCTTTTGTTTCTCGTACTCCTATTGGTGTAGCATGAAAGATTATTCTCCACTGACGTTTGGAGATGGATCCGGTACCTCATCGATGGCCATGAAATCCATAAAAATTGGATCGTAGGGTGCAGGTGAAGTGAACAGGTTGAATTTTGATCTGTAATACACAGTTGTTGAGGAAGGAACGTACGTGGAGATAGTCTCTTCGCTTGTGCCACCTACCAAGAATCGAAGTGACAAAGAAGTTCTTCCTTACTTTTCAAGCATTAGAAAAGATCCATTAATTTATATTAATTAATCGAACCGAAAGACAAAAATGGTAGGAGCTGTGTCAGCTTCAGGGGGAGGTTATATATAAACGAGAATAGTTGACCCGCAGATAATTGCATGTTTCTTAAGATTTCGTTTATTATTCAATAACAATTAGAGCTGCAATTGGGTCAGTTTTTTAAAACCCTAACCTCAATTCTAATTATTTAAATTTAATTCTAATTCTGTCTAATTCTGTCAGGATCAGAAAATATATAATCCTAACTCTGACTCTGACAGGGTTGGACCTAACCCTAACCTGTCCTGATTAACCCTGACAGGACCGGATTGGGTCAGATTAACCCTGATTCAGGAGGAGGTAAAAAGAGAAAAAAAGATTCTCATAGATAAAAAGAGAAAAAAAAAGAGAGAATAAACGATATCAATCATATAATTCATTTAAAATCCATTTGATCTTAGTTCAAATCGAAATTTTCTGTCGATTATTAAACATGATTTTGATTGTCCATTACAATATTCATGGGAATCATAAATCTCTATCGATGAAAATATGAACAAAGTATGAACAAGATTGGTAGAAAAACAGAGAGGAACTCTAAATGATCAACAAGTAAAATAAAAACAACAAAAATTAAACAACATACTCAATCTGTCAAAAGAACAACTGAAAGATTGAAAACACATAACTCAAAACAAAGTAAAATATCCTTACAGTTTTCTAATAGCTCAGCAAATGAAGTCGAAACAATAACAATTAAACTATAAAAAACATTTAACTCAAAACAGGAAAAACTCCTTAGGAGATTTCGATTCTCACCTAATCTTTTTCGACAGTCGACTCTCAGTCTCTCAGACAATGTCTCAACACCTCTTAGAGTTAGCAACGTTTCCCAGAGTATATACATATATGTAGGGTCGGCCTGGCCCTGGCTCAACCCAGGGGGTCAATTAAGGGTGTCAAAAATGGGCCCTGCCCGGTAGCACGGACTAAGCCGGCCCGATATAACCTGAACCCAGTCCGGACCCAACCTTAATGGACATGTTTCGATCTCTGCTTGCAGAGCCCGACACCGTTTCAGCCCAAACCGGCCTGTTAAGAAACCCAAACTAGCCTGAACCAATAATACCTAATCAGAACACTAGTAAGGTCCATCTGGGTCCAGTTTCTTAATTTTAATGATTTTAAATTTTGATAGATTATATTACACTGTTATAGTTCACTTCTTGATCCGAAAGATTATGTGAATTTATAGTTGAAAAGAGTATGTTAATTGTTACAATTTACTGAATTACATACATATAAAAGGAATGATGCTAATTTTATAGATAGAAATAATAAAATATGCTATATATCTTACATATAAAATAGGCCCAATAAACTTGATAAGCCCGGTCCGGACCGAACCAGTTCGAAATCACTTCAATAAGCTCAGCCCGATAACAAATCTATACCGGACCAGCCCGTTAGTATTGTGTCCAGCGCAACCCAACCCAGCCCGAACTCTTAATGGACATGTTTTGGGCTGGGCTTGTAAAATCCGACATCGGTTCAGCCCGGACCGAAATCGGTCCAGACCGGCCCGTTGACACCCCTAGGGTCAACTCTAACCCAACCCAACCCTACCAAGGTTGATAAAAAATTAAGCCCTAACCCAGCCTTGTCAGGGTTCGGACTGGGTTTAACCCTGTCAGGGTTCAGGGCGGGCCTGGGCAGGTTAGGGTCGTCAAGGTAAAACTTGCACCCCTAATATCAAGTGAGTCCCATACTATAAATAAACCATTTATGCAGATGATCAAAATTCCATATATACCATTTTTTCTATGGTAAAAAAAAATAAAACCATAAAGACAAAACTCAGAGAGAGGGGTGGAGGTCGATGAAGTAGGTGCATGGTTTGAGGTACTGATATCTTATGTGTCGATTTGTATTGGTATCAATCATGATCATTATGGATTTTTGGTATCGTTTTATTGAATAGGTATGAGGATTGATATCAAATCGATACATGAGTAGTACGTGTCAATACAGACTAATATAAGTTGACACACTGCGACATGGACTGATATTGGATGACACGTAGCTGTTATTGGTTGATATCGATTTGACCGATTCCAATAATGTATGCCACATCAACATATGGCCAATATTGATCGATACCCATATCCAATACTAAATCCGATATCCATTCTAATTCACCTACTATAGGATTTATCTCATAGTATCAGGGTGAGTATCGATACGGGTATTAGTCAGGCATCAGCCATATGCTGATGTGGCATACCTTTTGTGTATAAGTCAATATCGGTTTGGTAGCAGTCCTCATTGGTTAAGCAAAACAATATTGTATTGACCAGATATCTAAATCGATCATGATACTAATACCTCAACCCGAGCCCAAGCTAACTCAACTCGATTTTCTTTTTCTAGTCCAAACCCAATCCCATAGGGGTGCATGGAAAGCTTACCCCATCTATTAGTCACATATTTAATTATGAATTATTTAAAAAACTATCTTATCTATATAAAAAAAATTCTTTTGTAAATAGGCATAACACAAATTAAATATTCGTACAATATGGAACACACAGTTGATTTTATTTCTGAAGGGACTTTTCCACCATTGGGGTGCATGGAAACCCTATTCCATCTTTTAGACTCATATATATAATTATGAATTATTCTACATCATTGTTTTAAAAAAAATTTGTCTTATCTATATGATTAGTATTGTGTAATTAAGCATAACACAAAATATTCTTACATTATGGAATATACAATTGCAGAGATGGAATCCCGATTTTATTTTATTTTATTTTATTTTTGAAAGGGCTTTTCCACCATTGGGGTGCATGGTAAAGCTTATCCCATATTTGAGACATACATATTTTAATTATAAATTATTCTACATCATTTAAAAAAAATCTATCTTATCTATATGATTAATTTTGTGTAGTTAAGTATAACATAAAATATTCTTAGATTATGAATCAGACAGTTGCAAGAATGATGACTGGAATCTAGTATATTTTATTTTATTTTATTTTGAAAGAATTTTCTCACCATTAATGCATGCACTCATTGCATAAATTTCACCAAAAGATACCTAACATTCTGAGCAACTTCACTTTGGGTACCTCACGTTTCCAAATACTATGTATGGGGTACCTTGTACCTAACGTTTTATAAATGTTAGGTTTAGCTACCTCACGTTTGATTAATATTATAGTTGAGGTATGTTTTAATTATGTATTTTTAAATTTACCCCTGCACCCCTCCTCTCTCCTAAGTTCTCTATCCCCACTCTAAACCCATTTAATACTCCTTCACACGAAGGAACCGTCTGCAAATCCATGGCGGAAGCTCACCCACCTGAGTCCCGCCACTTAATTAGATCCCGATGCCTAAAAACAGGGGAATCAAACAATGGACACAGCAAAGCAGGAAATAAGATGATTGCAGATGATCTAACCCTAGAAGAAGGGAACAAAACAGTAAACTTGAAAGCACTTGCCCATCAATTTAAGCTTATTAGGTTAATGGAGACGATCATTCGCATGAAATTTAAAAAGAAAAATACCTTGGCAATAAATAAGAACAGAAAAAATCAAGAAAGCTTCATTAAATCCATTGTTCAAAGTGGAAAAGAAAGAGAGACGAGAAATCGAAACATAACATCTCTCTTGCTGCATTGCACAGAGAGAGAGAGAGATTTAGCTGAAGCAGCACAAAATTAGGCGAAGAAGAAAAGAGAGCTTAACAAGTCACTAGTGCAGGGGGAAGCTGAGACGCCGAACTGCAGCCTCACACACAAGGAACCGTCTGCAGATCCATGGCGGAAGCTCACCCACCTGAGTCCCGCCTTTTTAATTAGAGCCCGATGCCTAAAAACCCTCAACGTTCCGTTCTCTCCAAAACCCCTTTTTTTTCTCTCGGTTTCGGTACTCCATCTCAAATTGTCCTGTTCGTCGTGGACACAAGTAGTGACCCTGCTAATTTTTAGCTACAGATTGGGTGAGGGGAGGGAACAGATAGCACTAGAGAGAGAGAGCTGCAGGAGAAAGGAGAGGGCAAGGTGTAGGTGATGCCCGAGGGCAGGGGAGGGGATAGAAAGATCGGTGGTGGACGAATGGACAAGATTGGGAAATATGAAAAATAGTATCTCAAATATAATTTTTCAAACGTGAGGTATCTATTGCATAGTTTCTCAAAACATTAGGTACCTCTTGTGTAATTTATCCTATATTTAATTATGAATTACTTCACATCATTTTTAATAAGTTTTATTTATATGATTAGTCTGGTATAATTAAGTATAATACAAAATAATCAATCTTACATTATAGAACAGAAAATAACAGGGATGGAGCTTGGATTTTATTTTATTTTATTTTTGGAGAATGTTTTTCTACCATTGGGGTGTATGGAAAGCTTGGAAAAAGATCCTCTGCTGCATAGAACTGCACTTATGTGCAGCAGATGTGACCCTAAGTATTTAAAGTGTATCTCGACTCTATCCCAATGCCCTCCCAATACTTAGGATTGAAACTGCTACATAGAAATGCTGCAGATGATCTCAATCCTTGAAAGCTTATCCCATCTTTTAGACTCACATATTTAATTATGAAATATTCTACATCTTTTTTTTTAATTTATAATTAATCTATATGATTAGTCTTGTGTAATTACACATATATTCAATATCATCTCATGCCCCTCATGCTGGTATGAAGAAATTCAAAAACTGTCATTCACTGTATTTACTGTGCATGTATATCAATACATCGATATATATATACAGTAAACTACAATCGTAAGATTTCCTCATTCCTGACACAAAGGACGTGAGAATTAAAATCCTTATAAACCATATCTTCCATTGCTTTCATTATTGTTACCTTTTATTACCAAAAGAAAAAAATTAATGTTACCTTTAACATTAAATAGCTGCCGTATGGGCTTAATCAAGACTCCATGAGGGAGCCCCTTTGAGCGTTACACGAACTTGGAAATTAAGCTGGGCCTGATCGTTATTGATGATAAGTGTTTCTAGAAACCAGGAAATTTTTTTTTTTTTTTTTTGATAAACACCTAGAAACCAGAATAATTCAAGAGTGGTAGGTGGAGGCGTGGCGTGCAATGTAGGGGAAGTAGTACACACTGGTAGCTAGACGGATTAGACAGACTGACTAAAAGTTGGGGAGAGAGAGAGAGAGAGAGAGAGAGAGAGGAGAGAGGGGCACAATAATTTGAAATCAAGGATAAGATTAATAATTTCAAATAAATGATATAAGATTCACCACCTCTTATGGTGAATTGACATCGTAGGATTCAAATTGTCTCCTCTTTGAAGTTCAGGAGGAAAGAGGGAGACGCCTCAACATGTGGTTTTTTGAAAAATTCAAACTTCACATTTGAGTTAACTATTCAATCGATAAGTCGAGTCGATAGAAAATATATGTTTAAACGTGGGGCTTGTATTTTTCCAAGAATCATGTGTCAACTATTCGATGGGAGCATCTCCCTCCTTCCTGAAGTACGGGAGGAGACAATTAGAATCCAAGTAACACAAAGGGCTGTTGGCTGCTGGTTGCTGGCTGCACGACATGTTTATGTAGTGATGAAAGAAACAAAGAAAATATTTGTTAAACGATACACTTGTCATTCTCATCATGAATAGAAAAATTTCAACCAAGGTGTTAGATGAATGGGATTGGATTAGGCATCAAGAACAATAGAAGTGTATTATGGGTATTCAATATATATAAGGTGATATAATCATTTATGTCACCGTTTTGTCTTTTTCTTATTATTATTTTTAATTTGTTCCTCGGTTCGTGGCATGATATAAAGAGCTAGAGGATCCGCATCCTCTCGTCCCAGACTTTGGGAGGACAGCGGCAGCCTGCTTTGGATGGATGACCGTCAAATGGCTCTTGGGTGAATCCGAAACCTACATCCAAGCTGATACCTAACCTACAAGCCGAGCCGGCAGGGGGGTGTCGGTTGGGACGTGGATCTCAGATTCATCCGAGAATCATGTGGCGCTCATCCAGGCAAGCTGTTGCGTCCTCTCATGGTAGGAGAGGATGTGAATCTAGAGTGGGACCACTATTTTAGGAAACTCATCATGCTTCTTTAGAATAATTACTTGGATAAAGAAGGAGCTGGACATAATGGTGCAACGTACTTTTGGATCGAAACTGTTTATTGAAATCGGATCCGACCATTTACATCGTAATCGAAAGACCGTTTAGTAAATGGTTTTATTTTGGTTCAAATTTTCAGACCATTTGATTTAATTTGGTTTTAGGCTCTTTAAACAGCAGTTCCAAATTGATTATGCATTGATTAAACCATATATAAGGGTTTAACTGTTTAGACTGGGACTACACCTCCTCGCTCGACGAATGGGGATTGCAGATCTATATCCTCTCCTCCAAGAGAATCTGGAGGAGAGGTGGCGCCTCTATTGGATGGACAACACTTGGGTGTCCTACTCATCCGAGCTTTCCATTCAAACCGACACCTCATGTCGACTCAGCTTGTCAACTCTGTATGGGCTCAATTAATAGAGGGCTCGAATGAATTTAAGCGTCAGGTGTTGTTCATCCATATGGGGCGCCACCTCTTCTCCGGATTCTCTTGGAGGAGAGATTTGAATCTGGGGATTGCACAGAGAGATGGGAAGCATGCAGAAGGGATGATGGCGACATGACCTGAGAATACACCAACTGAGTCGGCGCCTGGGAAACAAGTTGAAAGTCGGACAGGTCAGGAAGGGAAGACAGCGATTGAACCGGCACATCAGGGGTGACAGATTCTGAGATCTCCACCATCAAATAGTTCGAATCATCCAACAGACCGAAACATGCATTAGGGTTCGAGTCCAAGGAAACGTTATTGAACGGAACTCCAAATTGGGGTTTGGGGGAGAAACCCCCCCCGGGGGGGGTTGGGGGCAATTATCCCCGGGGGGGGGGGACGGGGGGGCCTTTTTTTTTTCCCCCCCAGGGGGGGGGGGGGGGGGGTTTGGGGGGTGGTGGGTTTTTTTTTGGGGGGGGGGTTCAAACTTTCATAGCATGGCGGACGCCTCTGACCCCCCCCAAAAAAATTTTTTCTTTCTAATGAAAGAGATTTCCTTCATCATCCTGTATTAAAACCACATCCTCCATTCTGTCTGACCTTGCAAAATCCATGCAGCATCGGGCAAAAGCTTTCCTCTTCTTTAAATTTGTCATTCTGCATAGAGGGGCGTCTCAAGGAGGGAGCAATTGGTGCTCAAGGATTCTACCCTTCACAAGTGGAGCAGAAGCCCAGGAAAAGAAATCCAAATAGGCATGTTCTTGAGCCCCAGAGCACCCGAATGAACATTCCTTTCCCACTTACGAATAAAGAAGGTTTTCCCTCCAACGTAAAACCTTCTTGTCTCTAGCATCCTATCTCTATCTTCCGGAATAAATAAATCAAACATAAAGCCTCCTTAAGCTATCAAGAACACTTCCACTGACCCAGTCAGCTGCCATTGCTTGGTGAGAGCTACTTTGACCTAACTATAGCTTGGGCGATGGCCCATAAGAAATCCAATATGTAGGTTGTTCTTTGGTTTTGCTTGTTTAAACTGGTTTCGGTTAACCCAAGCAGGCTGCTGCCCAGTAGAGAGCTTAGAAGAAGTGCAAGGGTGGGGCTTCACCACCGAAGAAGAAGCAGGAACTTCCCCCCTCTTGGTGGGGAAGTTCTCTACATAACTTGGAGGAGGTGGGTTTGCAAGGACTGGGATGGAAACATTACCCGCAAGGTTATCTTTAACGACATTGTCAAGAGAAGCTGACCAGAGACCAACCCCTGATGTAGAGGAAGGTTTAACAGTGTGAGCTTCACCAAGAACTCCAGGGAACAACAAGGATGGAAGAGGGGGTTAGGCAGCCCCAAAGGCTAGCTCCAAATCCAACATCACTCCCTCCTCTCAGAAGTTAATTTTTCTTACCATTGCTACCTGTCATTGCGATTTCTACTGTTCATAACTAACACAGCCATTAAAATTACTTTCCAAGGTCTACACCTTACTGGACCAACTCCATTCCTACATGCAATACTCATCTACAGATTAAAACATCATTCAGTTACCTCCAATACTGTTTATTCACAGTCAAAGCAGCTCAATAGATCTCCAAGCCTTACTTTGGGAATATCGATCTTACTCCCAACTTGATGCACTCCCAGCAGCTCTTGGTGTTTAATACTCCAACTCAAAACGAAATGTAAACCTCTAATTTCAGCCCCAAAACTCAAATCTTTCTCCCACAATAATCCATCAACTAATCTTGCACAGAAATCTCTCAAAGGATGATTGATTTCTACCAAAGAGAACCAAGAGCAAGGCCTCCTTCTCCAAACAGGTTTCCAGCAACATTCCAAAGAGTTGAAAAGTTTTTTTTAATTGTCCTTTTATAGTTATCCATGTTTTCTTTATTTCCAAAAATAAACCCATTTGTGAAATGGTTTCAATGCCTCTAGACTCACCCAGCATGGGTTTAATGCCCATAGTTGTTGGGAAACCATTAAAAATGCAAAGCCAATTTTACCCTTCAAAGATGCTCTTTAAAACACATGCATAACAACAACTTTTAGTAAACTTGGTATCCTTTTTATTTAGGGACCAAGAATACCCTTCTCCAAAACTCATAGCTACACCACTACTAGAATGTGGGTCTATGGCAGCATTTCTATAGCGGCGTTTCGTATTAAATGCAGCTATTGATTATACATAGCAGTGTTTTCTCGAAAACACCATCGCAGATAGTAAATAAATGGCGTTTTCGTAGGTAGTGTATACAGCGGCGTTTGGTAAGAAATGCCGTCGTAGGGTATGAACATAACGGCGTTTAGTACGAAACGCCGTCGTAGGTCTATATACAGTGGCGTTTGGTATAAAACGCCGTCGTAGGAGATATACAAAGCGGTGTTTACTAGGAAACACCGTCGTAGGTCATATACAAAGTACCGTCGTAGGTCATATACAAAGTGGAATTTACTACGAAACACTGTCATAGGTCATATACGCAGCGGAGTTTGTTAAGAAAGGCCATCATAGGGTCCTTTCAATTCCTGCTTCCCCGTCCTGTGCTTTATTTTGTTTACAATATAAGGGACATTGTTGCGTTTATTTGGAAACACAGTTATAAACTATACATAAATATGGCGTTTGTGTAGATAAATGCAGCTTTTGGTCAGGTGCACAGCGACGGTTCCTAGGAAACGCAGTATGAAACAAATACCCATGAACCCATATTTTCATCTTCGCACCCTTCTTCCCACCGCCTCAATTGATTTTCACCTTGCCTCTCAGATTTCCTTCTTCTTCACTAAAAATTGCCCTAATTGAGTCCCTTTCTCTCAATCCTTCTCTCTCCTTTTCACTTAATCGATTCTCTCTCTCTCAACTCTCAATCGATTTTTCTCCTTCTCTCATTTTCTCTCAATGAAGTCGTCCCAATCCCCACCCTAACTGAATCTCTTTGTTTCTCCTCTTTTCTCTCATTCTCTCTTCGTTTCTCCAACTCATTTCTCACGATTGGTTCGTCCAACTCTCTCAATTGATAGTTTGTTCTTTCATTTCCTATCTATTTTTAGTAGGATTTGTTAGAGGTGAATTAGAGGATGCACATTGGCATCTTGGCTTAGCATCCAATAGAGAGGGACTAGTATACTAGTTTTGGTATTTAAGAGGGAACATTAAGATCTAACAATATAAATACATGATGAAACATCTAGTTGTAACTTGACAAATCCGTATTTAACTATATGAAGAATTAAAAGTGATAATGAATTGATAGTGAAGATATGCCTTATAACAATTCAATTTATTTATTTTCTCAAAATATAAATAAAAATACTGAATTATATATATATATATATATATATATATATATATATATATATATATATATATATATATATATATATATATATATATATATATATATATTTTAATTTTTTTTATGATGTTAGTTGTTACAGGTTTGAATAATAGAGATCATGGAAATCCAAAGTCCTATGCCTGAGCCAGAAATTGAAGAACTCACTGGGTGATCTCGTCCCTTTTACAAATAAGGCAAGCTGATTATTTTCTTTTCTGGTTAGTTCTGCTCCATCCCTGTCTAATTAGGTTTTCGTTCTGTTTCAGATTGGTTAGTATCTATAGGTTTGGACATGGTTTTGTCAAAAATTAATGCTAAATCTTACCTTTAGAGGGCTCTAGTTCCTCACTCTGTTTTCCTCACCAGTCCTCTGCAATGATGCAGAAGATCTAAAGCCGTAGGATAGGAAGTCTACGAAGCGGCGTAGTTGTCTAGAAAGCGGCGTTTCCTATAAAATGCCATCGTAGAAAACTATATGATGTTAAGTTTTCACTTCCCACGCCCCATCCCCGCGCTGTAGGATATAATTACGTTGCTGCGTTTGTTTGGAATGCAGCTATTGAGCACGATATGATGAGTTATGACTGCGTTTGTTAGGAAACATAGCCATGAATTTTACTATAATATGGCGTTTGTATGAACAAACGCAGCTTTAGGGGTGGATATGTTCATTGCAGCGTTTGCTATGAAACGCCGGTACGGATTGAAAACCCACGAACCCATTACTTTTCCCTTCACGCTTTATTCTTCTCTCTCAGTTTTCATGAGTCTTTCACTCTCGCGCCTTTATTGATTCTCATCCTCACTTCTCCGCTTACCCTAACTGAATCTCTTTCTCTTAATCTCTAATTGATTCTCATCCTCACTTCTCAGCTTGCCCTAACTGAATCTCTTTCTCTCAATCTCTATTTCGCTGTTCGCTATCCTGAATTGATTCTCATCATCAATCAATTCTCTCCTTCTCTCAGCTCTCTCAGATTCTCAGCTCTCTCAATCAAAGAGAGCCTGCGCCTGCGCCGGCGCCCTGCGCCATCATCAATCAGTTCTCTCCTTGGAAGCCACAGGCAATACTGGAGATCGGAGAAGAAGAAGCCTCTAAACGATAGAGAACTTGCGCCTGCGCCATCATCAATCGATTCTCTCCTTGATCACAAGCTAGATCAGGTAAGTTCATTTTAGATTTCTTTTATAATAATTTCTAGGGTTTAGGATTTGGAAGCTTCTTGAGAAAAATAATTTTATTGTAATTAAGATGTTGAAATTTCATGGTGTTCTTATATTGGTATCCCCTTATGAAATTTCTCTTGTAGAATTGATTTGGTTTTAGTCTCATATATTCTGCATCATTGGTTGGTCTTTCATGTTTCTAATTCTTCTTCCCTACACAGTGAAATTTCGGTGGGCTTAGGTTCTGTTTATTTGTTTTGTTTTGTTTTGTTTAGCTACAGATTAGATTTTTCGCTCATCCTTGTCCCCATCCAGTAGCATATAGAAGATGTGGATCTCATTTTCTGTTTTATTCTTCTTATTTTTTATGTTGTTATGCATTCGGTTGAAATTAGGAATTTGTGTTTAGTTTAGTTTTTTTTATATTTTTTTATATGATTTTTCCCTTTCTTTATATTTTTCCTGATAACCTAAAATGCAATGAAAGCCCTAACACTACCTAAATTATGAGAATGCCCTGGATGAAATAGGGGCCAAATGGGGGTTTTACACTTACCAATCCTTGCCTAGAGCAATGCTTTAGATGCTCATTGACACGGGGAAAACATTAGATCCAAAATCATTCCTTGTAGTGTGATGGTTTGAATGGCAGATTCCACTGTATAGTATCATCATGGTAATATCATTATCTCCATTGACCCTGTTAAGAAACATGCACCAAAAACACAAAAATAATAATTTGGTTTTGGATCAATAGAAAAGTACCTATAACTTGTCTTTGAATCAAACTGCTGTGAGGATACATGTATTTCTACCTCCTAGTGAAATGAAATGGGGAGAGAATTACAGAGGGGTCTCTTGCTGCCCATCCAAAGGCTTTCTGTGTGTCCTTTTGATATCCTTGACTGTTCGACATCAGATAGATAGAAGGGAGAAATAATAGAGAAGTAGGGAGAGAGTAAAGATGAGTTTGTGTTGGAGGGAGAAAGACAGAAGCAGAGAGAGATGGTTTTACTCATCTCTCGTAGTATGAAATTCAATTCTTTTCTTCTTTTCTGTTTGTTTTATGTGTTGCTTTCAGTTCTTTTTTTTTTTTTTTTTTAAACTATGACTTAGTTTCTCTTCTCTGATTTTGTCTTGCTTAAGTTGGATTAAATTACTTTACTTTTTATTTTACTTCAATTATATTTTAATTTTGAATTTTTTCCTTTTACGTTTTGTCCCCTTGTTTCCTTTGTTTATTTGCTCATTATGGAGCAGCTCCTCCCCTCTATGAAATTGTGCAACCATCTTATCAGTATATCTAAATGTTAATGTCCTCATGAGCAGCTTTTGTATGGCCTAACTAGCTAGTGCAGTACTTGAAGGTGCAGTTGTCTCACCAGATCATCATCTACTCCTGGGACAGCTTTGTCATGGCCTGCTGGTGGGGCTTTAATGTGTGGTTCATCTCTCTCATCACCTAACCCAAAATCTAGTACTCGTAGGACAGATAACTTTTGCATGGCCTGGTTAGCTTTATTAATCAATGTGTGTTCATCTGTCTCTCTTGTGCCTGGGAGACTCCTCATCATACAGACATAGATTTTTGGGTTCCGTCATTTGTTACAAGACTCCTCATAGTGCATCAGTTCTTTACTTCTTGTGTATAGTAGGATATATGTACTCTTTTTAGCCACGTGTCTTGTTCTTGGATGATCTGGAACTAATTTGCACTTTGAATAGTAATTCCTCATGTCTTTAGTACCTATACTTTTCAGTAGAAGTTGATGGTTTTTGAATTTGATACAGTCCTTGAATTTGGATTCATGCAGACCAGAGCTTCCGTAATCTAGATGGCTTTCTTGCTAATGCATCTCTTTGTTCATTTCAAATTAAATATTTTGACAAAGCTAATGATAATTAGTCTT
Organism: Protea cynaroides; assembly: GCA_028583415.1. Taxonomy (NCBI): domain Eukaryota; kingdom Viridiplantae; phylum Streptophyta; class Magnoliopsida; order Proteales; family Proteaceae; genus Protea; species Protea cynaroides. The sequence goes on along the minus strand of CM053268.1, from coordinate 62,349,042 downwards.
ATCTAAAGAAACCAATTCCTTTGGAATATAGTTTCCTTCTTCTTTTGTTTAGTCCTATCGTTAAGTGTCTTTTTTGGCTATTGCCTATTGATTGTAAACTCTTTTCTCTAATTTAGTCTTTTATTTTTTATCAGTTTGTCACTAAATGAGTTTCTTAATATCTATTTGAGTGTTGCAGGCGAATGTGAATACATATTTATTATGATGAAAGATGACAATGGAAGCAGTGGTGGTGGATAATGGATATGGTTCTTCCCAGATTAGTAAATGAGCACCTTTGTGAAACTCTAGAAAAGAAATATTGGGTTTAGCTTATTTAGGAAATTTTCTAACTTAAGTATCAACTTTTCTACTAGTTCTTAGCCTTAACTGAGAGATTTGTATTTCACTTACGAGGCATAGAATTATTAAGTTTCGGATTGTTTTGAAAAGAGAATGTTCACTTTTGTTAGTTGCTTCTTTCTTTTTTCTTTTTCTTTTTTTGTTTAATTAATTACAATACTTTTGTATCCCTCTTTTCCTGTCAATTACGCATTGACCTACACGTTATCACTTGGAATAGAATTACATTTGTCTTATAATCTTTTGATTTATTTTTTAATTAACCAAGAAAGTTGATATCTTTCATACCATATTGTATTTTTTGTCTATTTAAATTAAACCTAATATTTTTCTCATATTTTGACAATGTTTTCACCTTGAATTATTTAAACTCTAATTAAAAGAGAAGATGGTGTACTCATCACTTCCATGATGATGAATTTTGGCTATTGCAAAAATTAAAATATGAGTCTTTATATGGATACAATTGTAGTGGGCAACTATGACCATGTCTTATCTAAATAAATTTTTGTCATTTTTGTTTTTTATTGCAACTTGAAAGAAATAGAATTATGATTTCATCGATGATGACTATCAAGTTTTTAGATTTTTTTTCTTTTTTAATATTTAGATAAAAAAATATTTAAAATAAGTATAAAATTAAGATTCTAAATATTGATAATAACTTGAATAAATTGGCAAATGGTGTTGAGTCTATTTTTAAATGTTAATAGTAATCATTTAAGAACTCTCGGACTCATCAAAGAACACAAACTTTCAATGGAGTCATAGATATCAAAGGTGAAACCATTGGATAGTGATAAGCAAGATTAACACTCATTTAATGGTGGAACCATTCATTAAATATATAATGTTTAATAAATGGATTAAAACAAGATTATATTTTAGTAAAATATATGTTAGATTATTATAAAAGCATGAATTTTGAAATCAATTTTACATCCAACCAAACAACTAATGTAAAATTAATTTTACTTTTTAAAAAGAAAAACAATTTCCCTTCACTCCCCTTCCCTTCGCTCTTTTTTTTATTTGGGTCGAGCTCGTCTGAAACACCCCTAAATGATTCAAGGGGGTGGAGCACCAGGTGGATGGTTACCCCTGACTAATCCAGACCGTCATAGATTAAATTCTGCAAAATAAAGACCCAAGTCAACATTACATGATATCACATTGACGGGAGGAATTTTCCACCGGATTCTTCCTGCTTCTCCTTTACTGTTTCCCTTTACGGTTTTACCCATTGTTAAATCCACAGAACTTTTCTTTGGCAATGAAGAACCCCTCAAGTGTCCCAAACTGTCATCGCCAAACTTTCATCGCCAAATTATCATCTTCCTCCTCCAAGATTGTAGGCTGTATGAACCAAAATGTAACCGGCTTCAAATTTCTGACAATCGAAATGAAGGACTGTGAACCTGATTGCAGAAAATGAGAAGTATTCATCTCACTCGACTTTCCTGGAAAGAGTACCTAATTTCATCATCTGGTGTGTTCTTTTCAGTGCATTGTGAAACCCTCTAAAACCGCGGAGTTCTCCGAGGCCCATCATTGCTATTGTCGCAAGTCTGCCTGGAAACGATCTGTTTTTGATCAATAAATACATCTAATTTCCTTTTCTGGGTTGTCTAATCGGTGCTTTCAACTCTTCGTCACTAGGCGGGTACTGCGAGTAACAATTGAGAAGCCGAGTTAAGTAGCCGATAGAGAGAGGAAGAGCGATCAAGGGAACACAAAGGGGGGAGATGCAGTTCATTATCTGGTTTGCTTTCTGTAACAGTTGGAGAAGCCGAGTTAAAGAGAGAGAGAGAGAGAGAGAGAGAGAGAGAGGAGAAGAGAAATTGCGATCAACAGAACAAAGGGGGGAAAGTAGAGATGTTCGTTCTCTGTGGTTCGTACAAGAAGAAAGGTAAAAAGTTAGAGTTACAGAGAACCGTTGGATCTCTCCAGCATACGTGGCAGCGGGAGAGACTCTCGCTGGGCTCTCTCCCACTCTCCCAGTCGCCCTTAGCTGGAGAGGATCTGGATCCCCTCATCAGCCAGTGGTATAACAAATGATTTGGACAGATACTACACTGGCTTAGCCGAAAGGCAGAGAGAGATAAGGTGAACAAGCCCTATAAAACCAATATTTTTTTTTATTTTTTTTGGATGTGTAAAGTTGTAAACCAACAAGGATTCTAGGATTTTAATCCAAACGGGACTCTGCCTATGCGGGCGACCTCATTGAATCGCTGACAACCATCCATCGTTGGAAATAGCTGCTATCCCAATTAAATAGTATGGTTGGTTTGGAATTTTGGAGTGTCTGGCCTCGTTGCAATGGACCGATCTGGTCTAATCTGGTCGAACCAACCATATTAGAGATACTACTTAGAATCTGCAACCATAGTAAATTAGGAAAGGCCAATATTCATCGTACTGATAAGTGCGTCTAAAACCTTAGGGTGACGCGTGGTAGCAATGCGACTATTCGGGAAACTCCACGTTACTTCCAACTGCAAACTCCGCGTCAAGGTTCGGAGAACAGTTTATAACGCTACTCGGAACCAAAGGCCATCTACCCTTAGATGGCAATTACATATAACAGCACCCAAGATCGCTATGTGGAGCGAATAACTCATGTATGCGTCCGTTGTCACTAAATAAACATGATTATGACAGCCGATGATGTCTCACATGCTAATCCACGAGTCTAAGCCTATTTTCGAGGGCTAAGTACGATATTAAACTGCATTGTTAGATGTTTAATCTCGCATAAAGCAGACATTTGTCCTGGCCGTTGGATTGTATCTAAGGCATGTCAAGATGTACAGCAACCTACAAACCACGTACACATTGCCTGCAACATATGTTTCAGTTGTTATACACATCCCTCAAACTGGTTCTTCATGTCAGCAACACGTTTGCACGATATTGTAAGTAATATGAAAAAGAACTTTAAATGAGAATCACTTATCTATTTAATACTTTCAATGATATGTAAAAAAGATAATAGAGAAATAATCACTCAAGATGATGATGATACAGGCTGAATAGTACCACAATCGACACGGTTCTAAAGTCAGTATTTGCCCCCACAGGTGTAACTAGGTTGATGATGCAAATCTAACTCTAATATAAAACAGCATTGGCTTTCTGCAACAAACTTGCACTAATTTGATGCACTCCTTAAAGAACTTCAGAGTTGTACTTCATATTAAAAATAGACCCCAAAAATATATACTATAAAGAAAGAGAGAGAACAATTCCCAATTTGTACGTAATCAATGTTACTCCAGGAGAATTCCTTATCCTCTATTATAGAGCCAGAGACGTCTCTTGAAGGTTCCCCATTGAAGAGTTGTATTCCTTCAAATCAACGGTCTAGATCTAAACATTCACACCATTTTCTGATGATGCAATCTTAGAAACAGATGTGTCCCTCTGTCCTAGGGACACATCAATGTTGACCTCGGTTAATAACCTAAGGCGTTGACTTCTGTTGATGATCTCAGACACTGACCTCCATGGTTGACTTACAGGTCATCTCCATGGCTGACCTACAGGTCATTTTCATGGTCGACCTACAAATCATCAGATCCCTGGTCTCCAAGTCATCAGGTCCCCAAGTCTTCAAGTCTCCAGGTCATCAGGGCCCTAGGTCTCCAAGTCATCAGGTCTCCAAGTCTCCAAGTCATTAGGTCCCCAAGTCTCCATGTCATCAGGTCCCCAAGTCTCCAGGTCATCAGGTCCCCAAGTCTCCAAGTCATCAGGTCCCCAAGTCTCCAAATCATCACCAAAGCTGACCTACAAATAACGACCTATATCATACAACCTGCAGCATACAACTTGCAGCTTACGACCTATAGCTTACGACCTACGACCTGTAGCATACGACCTGCATCTCAAACTTCACTTAACCCATCTGAATTGCAAGAAACCAAAGAAAAAATAAGGACAAAAACAATTGAAAAATAATTATAAATATATATAAATATAAAGTAGCTATATACGGTATTTTAGAAACTAATTTTTATAATAAAGTACAGTAATTCCCCCACAAGTTTTAAAAATACCGACAAAACATAAAAAATAAAAAAAAAACAATCTGAGCACATTAGAACAATAAGACACATCGATACAAATGTCTTTCAGACTTGAATCTGCACTAGGTCTGGTAAGCTACACTACAGATTATGGGTTGAGTCAGACTCATTGAACATTTCCTCACTAGTGTAGCCGACTATCCTACCAACCATGTCTTACCATCCGACTCTTCAGTCAACCCTTTCCTTAAATAGACATTCTGGTCCTGTCCTTATCTTGGATCATGAATGTTTAGAAAATTCGTCCATAGAAATTCTCATTGGAGGCGGTCACACCTCCTACATTTTTTTAGGTCAGCATATAGTATGCACCACGGTTAACATATCCCCACAATTCATGGGTTTTGCTGATTAAGAGTTTCATAAACTCATCCTGGATCATCGTGATGAGTACTATCTTTTTCATCTAATCAGAATAAGCAATAAATGATAGTACTAATCAAGTCATTCAGTGATTTCATTTTTACCCTTTGAACCTAATTCAGGGATCTCCTCTCACATAGGTTAGGTGTCCATTACCTTGACTCGTGAATCATGAACCTTAAGTTTATTCCTTTAGATGAATCCCATGATAGTGGTCAGAAGCTAAATAATTCTTCAGTTAGAAATGTCGGCCTTAACTTAATAAAAGCGTGCTACTTCCTTAGCTTCTCCAGATATATTATATAACTGTTTAAGATATACATGTTTTTGATGTCCTTAGACATTAAAGCAACCAGTCAAATCATATTTGTTTTATATGACACTAGTACTTCTTGTTTTTATACCTATTACTTAAAATAGCACAATCGATTTTGATTTTCATCATATATCTGCCATTGAGATACTTGGCCCCTATCTCGACTTTTAAATCTCACAACGTCTCATGAGATTTTATATGGTGGAATCAATATCATAGGTTTTAGTTACTCAACCACCAATACATTCTTTCGTATGTCCTCTATTACACATGTTAGTGTTTTTCGAATTTAGGTTTATCTTCTAGATTTCATAATCACAGAAATCTTAAGTAAAGATAAATTATTCTACTCTATATATATATATATATATATATATATATATATATATATATATATATATATATATATATATATATATATATATATAGAATCCCATCTATCAATAGGTTATATATTTCAATTAGACATGTTAGATAGGTTAACCAGTTCAAATTGATCTCAGACTGATATTTTGTCAACACTTGAATTATACATAACCCAAAAATACTTTCAACCATAAACAAAGGCATGGCCAAATGTATTAAATCAAGCATTCAAACAATGCAAATGTGTATTGACATTAAAATCATTAAAATAGATCATTTGGCTTGAAATGCCAACAACTTAGACTAATTAAAGTCTAATTCAATTTTAATGCACAAACAAATAAAATGTTGTCAATTAATAAATCTTCCAAACATTACTTCTTCCATAATGCCTATTCAAAGTTTCAAGCTAGAATGAAATATTGAATGAATTTATGGTAGAACTTCTGATTGATATCTTTAATCAAACAATATTATCTACCCTATAAAATAGTTTAAATCAGTAGGATTGATAAGACTCACTCCTTAGTCATTTTCTTCTCTGTAGAACAAAGTATGAAGAGGATGGAATCATCGAATAAATTACCAAAGAGAAACCTTATTAAGGTAATTTTACCATAAAATATTTCATTTATGCCAATGAGAATGTCTTTAGCGGTAGACCTTGCAACCCCCATATTTTTATGCTTTTTTTTTCTTTTCTTTGTTTACTCATGCACAATTAGAAGCATATCAGATATAACAAGCCACATAAGATACATTTGATCAAAATAAAAAAATTATCAATGCATATTATCATGCAACTTTATGCGCAATTTTTTTTTTTTTTTGCATAAAAACTGATATACTTATTATCCAGTCAAAAACTCCTTATACAGTGCATGTTGTCTTAAATAGACAAACAACCAGACCAATCAATTAGGCCTAAATTCCATCATTTGGATTTATGCTTCAGCATCTCAAATATATCCAATGCATAATTCAAGCAATTAGAACAATATTTTCATATAATCAAGAAACTCTATATAATAAAGCCTCTTGTTAATCCATTTGCACGAACTACTATTTTATATATATATATATATATATATATATATATATATATATATATATATATATATATATATATATATATATATATATATATATATATAATTTAAACAGAATTTGAATCCCAAACTCATACAAGTATTGCAAAGATATTTTAGTTAAATAAATCAATTGAAGACAATAACCTACCAAGTGACATGCATGAGAAATAGACCAACTTAATAGTCCAACCGATAACCTTGGATCAGATCAACTAAGATTTATAATCTTAATTTTAACACGACACAAAAGTTTACTCAATAGGTTCAATTGATACCTCATACAACTTCCACAACTCACGACCTATAGTGCGTGAAGAGATAAAATAAGCATTGATCTACAACGGGGTTGGCTATGCCACTATCAAGAGGTGGCATCCTCTCATCCTATAAGTTTTATGAATAAGTTGAAAAAACCAATGCACCAGCAAGTCTCATAATTTTTTATTATACTATTATTATTTTTCCTTTAAGCCAATAAATGGGCTCAAGGAGAGACATGTCTCTCACCAAACATGGACATGCTTGGTTACTTGGAAAATAATACCAACATACATAGCAGGACTATTTATCCCTGTAAAATCACAACTTGCATTGCACATGGAAAAATACACCGTCGCCAAGAACAACCATCACACACTTACCTGGGGCACTTATGCGCTACCCTCATGTGCAGGTCCTTATACATTTTCTTTCCATTCCTGACCCCTTTCACCATGCACATGAAAGCAAATTGATTAAACAATCTCTCTCAATAATTTTATAAAAGAAACAATCATTACATCATGAAACAGAGTATGTCAGTAATAATCATGAGATTCATTTCAATCATCATTCGGAAGAATTATTTGTATACCCAGTGGATCAAAGTCATGTCCAAACCACTGGTCCACTACCTACTCATTTTTATTACGATTAAATGCAAACAAATTTTTGATAGGCTTGTCACAAAATGTAATTGATAAACTCTCCATTATTTTTTACTAGTCAATTGAAATTATAATGTTCAAATTAAATGGACTCTCGAAACCAACTAGATTAACCAATCAAACAATTGAAAATGTAAATTGCTCATTAATCTATTTTAATACGAAAATCATTGTAAGATCTCACAGTAGCTGTGGTACCCTCGTTTAAAAACCACTAATTCTATAATCAAATTCTTGGCAAAGACTAAAACAGTGTGGACAAAATACCTTCACACAAACTTGGGCTTAAGCAAGGGTCCTACCATTTGGTTTCCAACGGAAATGAAACAAGAGGGAGCAAATCTCTACAACCTCTCAACATCCCGAACAACACTCGTACCCTCAAGATGCGATACCAAGGAAACACAAACAGATCCCACACATTGGTATGTAAAAACGTATCGATTTGCCAAGACCTACCTTCCAGACCATAATTGCTACTAAACTGTACTTCCATATGGCTTCTATGGGTTCACGGTCAATAAGTACAAGCCTCTAAGAGAGTGCCTCCACGAAGATCGAAAACCAAACTAAAAGAGCCTGATGGCCATTATATGTATGACTACTCATACAAAACGGTCCTTGAGTTTGCTTAAAATAACAATATCAAACGGCAAATACCTTTTTACAAAGGAAAACAAACAAAACCCACCGGGAAAGCAAATTTTCTATACAACATAAAACGCATATACATAAATACACTGTTTAAAAATAGAGAAACATTCCCAATCATTGATTTTAGAAATGAACTTTCCAAATACTTCACGAAATAGTCATGATAAGAGATTTAAAAGCTTGAAAAACATAAATGTTTTAAATAAAACATATATTTATAACAGCCATGTGTAAGCACCCCATTTTTGTCATCCCCAGTATAAGTGAATCTATATGACAGGTTTCTGGTTTTTAATTCAAGATTTTGTGATTCTTTAATGAGCCTCACAGTAGGGTCATGGGCTATTACCTACTTAGATGTATAGGTCATGAAATTATCTTCAAAATAAGATCGAAATCACCCAATTTTGACATCAAACGAGGAAGGTATCACAGTTGTAGTCGGTTTAAAAGTACAAGGGCATTTATGTAATTATCATAGAATGCATGCATAAATTATCGTTGAACTTCAAATCATCATATCTTGATCATCCAATGTCCGAATCAGATGATTCAAACGCCACTGATCTTTATTTTCAGCACTTTTCAATGTGAACGTGAAAAATCCCGAGCAACAATCATTAGTGGGTCCCATGTAAGTTTTCATGCAGAATTATCGATAAAACTTCAGTTCTTCATATCTTGAAAGTTTTATATTGGAATTAGGTGATTCAAGTGCCAGTATATTCCATTTTTTATTCCCTATAAAATGGACTGAAGAATTTGGGATAGGGATCACCGGAGAATTTCATGCAAAGTTGCAAACTGAAATGACCCATAAAATGATAGAAGAGGAAAAGAAGTCAGTCTCATCTTAATCCAACTTGGCCTAGCTCAATCCAAGCCAGCCTTGGCCAAACCCATTCATCCTAGCTCAATTAAATCCAATCTCAACCTTGGGTATATCGGATAGTTGTGCAGAGAATAGAAAAGAACATAAAGTTGGAAAGAAAGAAATCCGTCGGTGGGAGGAGATTTTGGAAAAGAAGAAATAAAAATAGAAGAGGAGATTGGCTGATGGGAATAGAAAGATAGAAATAAAAAAAAATCAGAATTAAGGAGAAAGAAAGAATGAAAGTAGGGAAGGGATTTCTTTCTAAAAGAAGCTGGCCGTGAGATATTATAGAGAGATCCGTGAGGTTTCTCTAGAAAGGAAAGATGAGGAAGAGAAAATCTATGAGGTTTTCCTAGATTGGAAAGAAAGAGAAAGAAAGATCTCAAAATAAAAGGAAAGATTGAAAGAGGGGGAGAGGATTGAGAGCTCAGTCAGAGAAAAGGAATTGGAAAGAAAAAAAAAATCAGAATTAAGAATAGGAAAGAACATAAAGTTGGAAAGAGAAAAAATCAGAATGAGGAGGGGAGGAAGCCGATTGAGAAAGGAAGGGAGAATGGAGGGAATTAGATAAAAAAAAAAAGAGAGAAAAAGGGAATGTGAAGGGTGGTGCTCTCCCCAAATTTATAAAAAGAGAGAAAACCAAGAAAAAAAAAGAAAAGAGGAAAAAAAAAAAAAAAGGAGAAAGGAAGAAGATCGATGAGAAGAAGTTAGAAGAAGAGGAAGGAGAAGAAGATTGAGGTAAGCAACCGCCACCCTTTTCTCCTTGCTTTATTTTTTATTCTTCATCTCCTATTACTATTAGGCAAGCACTCCATTCATAAACCTACTAACACAAAATCTGATCATCACTCACATGTGTAGTCATTAGTCAACCCTTCCACCTCCATGCTACTTTGTACCTCCACTACATTTCATACACATTACCCACCTATTTTCCATTAACCCATTAATCGACACCTACACCATCCATCCCTTAAGATCCATTGATCCATTGATCCCATGTGATGTTAAATTTCAAGAGTGATTAATCTCCCATGTGAATTCAAATTTTTAATATGATTGATCTACGATGTTTAAAAATTTTATGTGATTGATTTACTATGCTGGAAAATTTTTATGAAATGAAATCCCATTGTAATGTTCAATTTTAATGAGAGAAAATTTGATTTGTGATGTTCAATTTTAATGAAGAAAAATATGATTTATGATGTTCAATTTTAATGAGAGGAGATGAAATCCCATTATAATGTCCAATTTTAATGAGAGAAAATCTGAATTGTAATGTTCAATTTTAATGAGAGAAAATCTGATCTGTGATGTTTTGAAAAAATCTGATCTGTGATGCTCAACCTTAATGAAATGGATCCTATTGTGATGTCCAATTTTAATGAGATGGATCCTAATGTGATGTCCAATTTAATGAGATGAAATGAAATCCCATTGTGATGCCCAATTTTAATGAGATGAAATTCCATTGTGATGTCTAATTTTAATGAGATGAAATCTCATTGTGATGTCCAATTCTAATGAGATGAAATCCCATTGTGATATCTAATTTCAATGAGATGAAATTCCATTGTGATGCACAATTTTAATGAGATGAAATCTCATTGTGATGTTCAATTTTGATGAGATGAAATCCCACTGTGATGCTCAATTTTAATGAGAGAAAATCTGATATATGATGTTCAATTTTAATGAGAGAAAATCTGATCTGTGATGTTCAATTTTAATAAGGAAAAATCTGATTTATGATGTTCAATTTTAATGAGAAGAGATGAAATCCCATGGTGATGTCCAATTTTAATGAGAGAAAATCTGATCTATAATATTCAATTTTAATGAGAAGAAATTTGATCTATGATGCTCAATTTTAATAAGAGAAAATCTGATTTATGATATTCAATTTTAATGAGAGAAAATCTGATCTGTGATGTTCAATTTTAAGGAGATAAAATCTGATCTGTGATGTTCAATTTTAATGAGAGAAAATCTGATCTGTAATGTACAATTTTAATGAGATGGATCCCATTGTGATGTCCAATTTTAATGAGATGAAATAGATCTCATCGTGATGTTCAATTTTAATGAGAGAAAATATGATCTGTGATGTTCAATTTTAATAAGAGAAAATCTGATCTTTAATGTCTAATTTTAATGAGAGAAAATCTGATCTGTGATGTCCAATTTTAATTAGATAAAATCTGATCTGTTATGTTTGATTTTTTATGTGAAAAATCTAACCATTCGATGTTGAGCCCTTAATCTTAAGTTTTATGTGAAATTTACCATTGATCATGGAATCTGAACCATTGGTTCTTAATTTGAGCATGATATGATCTGAGTCAATATTTGAGCATCTATGATGTTTATATTGTTATATTTTGCATGCATTACCATGCTTAGATAGAATATTCTATTTTTGACAATAACTTCATTTCTGCAACATCCTAGTTGAACTGCCATATATGCACACTTCTAGAACACAATATAGGCTTGGGGACGTGCATTTAGGCACCCACATTCTTGAAAAGGGTATAATAAAAAATAATAAAAGTCTTAACAAAGAAGAAAAATGCATTGTAAAACCTTCTAAAATTAGAGCTTAGGATGAAAGGGTAGTTTAGAACAATCCCTGCCCCTCAACATACTTCAACCTAGAACAAGTTGCTCCTTAGACCTAGAACAGGTTCTAAATCCTTAATCTAGCATAGGTTCTAAATCCTTGACTCATAACAGTTTATCCTACCTTTTCGAACTATGCAAATTCTGATTCCTAGGACAAACCCTAGGATACGTAGGCCATTTGGGAGATTCCTAAATTTGGATTCACACTTTAGTCTACTCAAACTATCCATAGATCCACTAGGATATCCATCCATATTTTGACCTAGAAAAGGTTATCCACATTTCGACCCAGAAAGGGTTATCCACATTTCGACCTAAAAAGGGTTATCCACATTCCAACCCAAAAAAGGTTATCCACATTTCAACCCAAAAAGGGTTATCCATATTTCGACCCAGATAGGGTTATCCACATTCAAACCCAGAAAGGGTTATCTAGATTTTAATTAATCTAAATTCAGATCCATGATCCACTTGGACTATCCACTCACCTACCAGGAGTACCTAGTTCAACCCACATGGGTTATCATTCTTAGATCCACTAGGACTATCTATCAGTCTGCATGGACTATCCAGATCCTAACCCATAGGGTTTCTCATCCTTTTAAGCATAAACTTCAACTTAAATAATGAACTTAATCATGCACAAGCATAAATCACAGTCATAAACTTTAATCACACCTGAACTACGATGGTGAACCTGATTTTCAGAAGAAGTCCGAGACACGTAGGCAATCTGGAAGGATCCAGATTCGGTTCAATGAAATCAAACCGCTTGGATTGGTTCGATTCAATAAATAGAGTCTAGCATAGGAAAGGTATAGGAGATCGATCTTGGTCGGGCGGTTTTGGTGTCTAACCCCTTCCCATAACCTTAACCTAACACTTACTCAATCTCTGATGGATCAAAAATCAAATCTAAGGGTCATGAGTCAATTGAAGCCTTACCTTAGGGTGAAACTACACATACATTATAAAGTCCTAGACCTTAATCTAGGTGGCGACTCCCCAATATCCATCCATCATTGTCCTCACACCATGTCTAGTCACCAGTGAAAGCATGTATACATATCATGTTTTAGAAAATTAATATGAGAGAAACTCTCCTTCTACTGTCGATAATAACAAACTGTTTAATCAAGAAAACATAGCAAGGCAATAAAATATCGAAACGATTTTAGATAAAGTCTCAAAAGAAATACTGAATTTAGATTGTTGTAAATAATATGAAAAACAATAACTTTAAATGAGAACCATGTAAGAATTTTTAGATCTCCCTTGGGTTTTTCCCATGGGATTTCCCATGAACCCTAACGAACACACCACACAGATTACTAGAATACAATAGGTATTGAAAATAGATAATAAGACATATACCTCTTGTTGTAAATTGATTTTTGACCATTTCTTTCTCTCTGAATGCTTAGAATGCTTGGATCAAAGTCTTCCACAGCCTGTCAGGATCCCTTGACCTTCTCTCTTCGTATGAGAACAGGAAAAGAAAATAATACCGTGGTTGTGGGGACCCTAACCATTGGTATTTATAATACCACCCCCAACCTTAGACCAGTCCCACAGTGGATCAGATTGGTCCATCTCTAATCATACTTAAACTGGTCTACCTGTAATCAGACTCCCACTGAACCAACTAACCTTATAATTAATTAAGCCCATAAAAATATCTTACAATCTTCCACTTGGACTATATTAATAATAAATTCACCATTGATCCAATGTAGCTATGGAATCTAATTACACCAAAACCATCCTTTACTTTGATTCAATTATCAAGCCTACCAATGTCGAACAATAGCGAAAAGTACTCCTACACATCTGGTGTATCCTCTTCTGTCAGTCACATACAGAGGTCTACTTAATGATATAAAACACTTTGAGATGAATACTTGAGTCCAATGATCGAATTACCACAATCCCGTTACCTTAAAATCCTTTTAGGTCAATGCATTTTGATATTATCCAACTTATATAGGCAAACCGCCTCCAGTTTGGGCTAATATCATACTTTGGCTTTCCACCTTCTTTGGTTAAATACCGCCTTGCAACTTTGACATGTCTTAAATAATCAATAATACATACAAGCAATGAAATTAATGCTTACCAATAATCATGCCCATTAAACCATAGGTAACATAAACAATCACTGATAAATCATCAACTACCAGATCTTCACTAATCAAGCAGATCTAAACACTCCTACTGACTAAGAGAATCTAAAGACTCCCACAGATATTATAAATTTCAAAAGAATATATAAACTAATAAAATACCTTCATTTAAATTTAATATGAAATTTAGTTCTATCAAAACATGTCAAATAAAATCTTCTAAAATAAATAACTATACTGTAAGTCAATAAACAAAAATATCCAAAAATAATCTAAAGAAAATTGTATTAAACGACATCATCATTTGGTGTCTTCTTTCTTTGGAGTCTTAGTTTCCTTCTTTTTCTTCTCCAACCAAGCTTCTCTTGCCTTACACTCTCTCTTCATGTGTCCCTTCTTATGGCACCAGAAACATTTAACATCACTCATATCCCTATCATAAGGTTTTTCTTTTCATAAAGGAGTATCTATATTTTCTATAAGGTCTTACCCCAATCTTTCCTTTACCCTTATCTTCTCTGGAATGATGACTAGTGACATTGACACTTTCAAATCTTTTCTTTAGTCTCATTTATTCTTTAGTGCAAACAAAGATTAATTTGTTCATATCCCATTCTTCTTCCTGAGTATTATACGCCACTTGTTGATGAACTTGATATGACACTGAGAGGGGGGGTGAATCAGTGTCTGAAACTTTTTTCTGATTATTTACTGCTGTCCAGAGCTGATGGAGATATATTCTTTTACACACACACAAGCATATGCAAATCTACCTCGCTACCACTCAGTGGCCAGGTCTACCAGATTTACACAACCATCCTGCAAGCCATTTTATGCACTCCAAAATATATAAGAAAATAAAGACAGTCCACAACACAGGATATACGTGGTTCACCAACACAGTGTGTGATGGCTAGTCCACGGAGTAATGTCCAACGGGCTCCGTATATACTCAATACACTTCTTTTTGCTGTCTACACAACAGGGAGTACATACACCCAATTTACCCAACATAAAACTAGGAGGGACACATGTGTCAGGAATTCAGGTATCAAGTACCAGTGTTCAGCACACGCTACACACCACGTTAGCTTAACCCGCACCCACGGGAAGCAAATAACAATTTTTTTAGGCTTATAAATTTGCCTTATAATTTTCCCCCACTAGCTAGGTATTCAATAATTGGCACCTACGCTAGCATACAATAAATTGAAAGCATAAATAGACAAGGAATTGAGAATCTCACAAACAATTCTTTCGAATGGCCAACAATCTCTCTGAAGCTTCACACTGCCCTCAGGTACTCTCTAATAGTCTTCAATGATGGTAGAGATAGATTCACAGAGCACACCTCATCGACAGACTTCAATCTCTTCCACACAACCCATAATCACCATGAATGTGAAAATAAAAGCTCTACTGACCTCTCATAGGGATTTAGCACTCCATTGATGCACAGAGAAGAGGTAGTTGGTGATTCATCACTCCTACAGGCACGAAACCCTGGAAAAACCCTTTGTTAAGCTTCAAAACCCTATTTTTGATTTTTCTCTGCCCTAATTCGACTCCCAATGGCACCCAATAGATAGAGCATCAAAAAAATATGGAAACTGCAACTTGAACGGACTGATTTGGAGCTCGGATGAAGAAGTTATGGCAGTTTGAAGTTCGGCCAGTCACAAATAAGGAAAGAAAATCTTTCCAAACCAAACATGCACCCGCGCCGCACCGTAGCTGCGCCGCCGATGCGCTGTCGTGCTCTGATTGGCTCATCAGAGTATCTATATTTTCCTCCGTCAGATCTAAGAAGAAAAGGCGGGATTTGATTACGACCTTTGGATTCGAATAACTAGCGTCAGGCATGATCGGATAAGCTCTAGACCACTGGATTAGAATCCGTCTGCCGCTAAGTCGTATGCGCGCATTACCGTATCAGGCTTATTCTCTATGCATCTCACTACATTATATAAAGTTACATCCGACCAATCAAATCACACGCGGGAGAATCTTAAGCGTCCGATGCATATATACATTAGCCCTCGTTAATCTGATCCATCCATTTAGAATCTGGACTACGTGGGTTCATTTGGGCGGCCGATCTTGCATCTTCACCCTTTTTCTTGATGAAATTACCCCTTTACAACTTGTGAAATGTCGAAATTACCCCTGAACAACTTGTGAAATGACTTTTTCGAGCGATCCGACAGAAACTGCGATAACTCTCTCATCCGACGTCGGAATTGAGTGATTCAAGTTGCATTGGAAAGATAACTCGACGCTCTACATCTTTCCACTGTCAGATTTCCATGAACCTTCTGTGGGACCCACTAAAAATAGGTCCAAAGTTAAAACTCTGTCAAACCTTGGAATTTGAACCCGAAACTTTGCGAGCATGCATGCCAAGTGTCGTGACTGTCGTGTTGGCATGTCACCTTGCCACCACACCTGTGGTCCTACTCACATTTTTTTCTCTCTCCTCTTTCTCTCTCTTCTGATTCTTTCTCTTCTTTCTCTCTCTTGAATTTCTCTCTTCAATGCCACAACACCAGAAACATGAAAAACATGAACATGATCAGAAAAGCTTCAGGAACACTGTTGCATCATCAGAAACTCGGTCATATCACCAGTGGGGTTCACAGACACTCACTCTCATCAAAATCAGTGTAAAATCCCATTTAACTCATTGTAAGTCATCTGAAACACATGTAGAACACTATAGAACACACAAGCAAAGTTGCCACATCTGTGCCACTGTACTGACACTCTCTCTCCTCATTTATCTGACTGAATACTCACAAACACTGTCACATCAGCCAAATTGCTAATAATGACAACATAAAGTCCAACAATCTCCCCCTTTAGAATTGTTGGCAACTCACTCTGCACATGAGATCTTTCTCCCCCTTTGACAACAAATACAAAGGGATATGTCACATAGGAGTGCCCATCGTATCTTTCCAATCCTATGGCCCAAAAAAAAATAATAAACCATTATATCAACATATAAAAACATCACAGGACTCCCCCTGAGTCCAACATAAGAAGAAGAAGAATAATAACTAGCATATACTATTCAATATGCAAATACCAAAGGACTCCCCCTAAGTCCATCATAGGGAGCAAAAAGGATATAACAAATACACATCGCTCCCCCTATCACTGGTGCAAAGAAGGCCACACTCTGACACTGTCATGGATGACTGTAGTAATTGTTTTTGATAACATATTAATGCAAAGAAGTATTTGTAGCTGCCATACTCTGATTGACATAACACTGCTCATCTGATGTCTGTTCCACCAAGATGTAATAACACAAGGAACTATACCATTTACCTGATGATTCCAAGCACTTACACTCTTCTGCAATCAACAAAGTCTGTCTGGGGGCAAGAATGAACATGTAGTAAGCTCCCCCTCTCCATGTGCACCTCAGTGCACCTAGTGCCTAGGAGGTGTGTTCCCTCTCACACCCAACTTGGGTAGTGTAGGGGTGGTAAGTATTTCTATGTGTCTTTCTCTCCATACTGCATGACCATTCACCTTGGCCTTTTGTTTGGGCTTCTCTACAGATGTTCTTTTCTGACAATGTCTGTCAACTAGCTTAGCCACAGTTCTCTGTCTCTGTCAAACCACACTAACTGAAGACCTCTCTATTGTCTTCCTTCTCCATACACTGTACAAAGCCATATGAGACTGATCATTGAACTGAGACCACTCCTTGGCCTGTTTTTTGAATTGGCTTCTTGAACCTCTTGTTTTTCTAGTTCTAGAAAGCTGATAATCTCTCTCTGCTTGAGCAAGCTGGGGGGTGAGCACTGCCTTGCATCGCTTGGCCCAATGCCCAAGTGTATGGCGTCTAAGGCACTCAACTGGCCTCATCTGGGGTGGCATGGATGTCTTCCTCCCATAATTACTAGCACAAAATCTGGATGTGCAATTTGCACTCCTATGCCCATACCCATTGCACCTGTGACAATATCCATGAAAATGTGACTGTCTCACAAGGGAATGTCTGTGCCAACTAGGTGTGGGTCCATGCCTCATGGTGTATACTACCTGTCTCTGCTGGAAAACCTACTGCATGTGCCTTTTATGACTGGACCTACTAAATCTGCTCTGCTCAACTGGTCTCTGCTGATGAATTCTATCAATCCTGTCACTCTGCATACTACCTGTCTTCCCTGTCTGAGCTCTTTGCTGATAAACACCTCTACACTGTGCCTGGGGTGATGAAGGTCTTGCATCACTGTGCCTCTGCTCTCTCTAATACCTCTATATTATGCCTGGTGTGCTGGAGGTATTACATCACTATGCCTCTGCACTCTCTTCCTCTGTCTCTTATTTTGGGTCTTTATCTGTGATCTGCTTAAGCTTTGTCTCTGTGGCCTACTAGATGTCTCAACATGCTCTGTAGTAGAATCAAAACTGATGGTAGATGGACTTTGACAATTTTTACTCTGAGCTGTACATCTGGTGATCTCCTCAACCACTGGTGGGATACAACTCTGGCTCATCTGCACCTCTATCAACTGAGCTCTCAACGTAGTGATCTCCCTCTCAAGATCCCTACACATCCCATCTCTACTGATGACCTGAGCCTCTAAAGTTGTAATGACAAAGCTGGAGTCCTTTACTTGTGTCTTTAAAATTGAAATAGTCTCATTTGTAGTATGAAGGTCACAAGATACAACTGTGAGTCTCTCTCTCTCAAGTCTCAAGTCATCTTGAGCTGCTCTCAGCTCTCTAGTCAAGTCAATCTCTGGAACAAGATCCTCCAATCGGACAATAGAGCACTCATCTGAACTCCCATTATTTACCTCTGAAGTGGAATCAATGTCTAGTAATGCATGCGCTTTAAAGGCAGACTCATCTCCATATAAACTATGTATTCTATCCCATAATGCCATTGCTGTCTCGCATCCACTAACTCGGACTTTCACACAATCTCCCAATCCATCCTTGATTGCATTCTTAGCTGTAGACTCATACAGGGCATCCACCTTCCTAGTACAAACTGCTTGTCACACATCAAAGCCAAGAGAACCAATATAATTTTTCATCCTCCTCTTCCAGAACACATATTCTGTTCCATCAAATAGCGGGGGCTTGTTAAAACCTTCACCTAGTGCCATAACTGTCCTCTGATCACTCAGCTGCTGATTAAGCTGTCACTGAGCCTAGTGCTCTGATACCAATTGATGAACTTGATATGACACTGAGAGGGGGGGTGAATCAGTGTCTGAAACTTTTTTTTGATTATTTACTACTGCCCAGAGCTGATGGAGATATATTCTTTTACATACACACAAGCGTATGTAAATCTACCTGGCTACCACTCAGTGGCCAGGTTTACCAGATTTGCACACCCATCATACAATCCATTCTACGCACACCAAAATATATAGGAAAATAAAGACAGTCCATAACACAGGATATGTCACACCCCAATTCTGATCCAACCAGAATGGTGTGAGTGAACTGTCATTGAACCAACGGTTCACACCAGGATCTCGAATAAGCCGTGTCCATTCATATAAATCATTACACATAACCAACAATCAGAATATAAATATTACAGCGGAAGAGTTTAAATAGAATGAATTGAGTATCTATTGATAATTTAAATAAAATATCTAATTATTCAAATCCAAACATAAACTATAATATCTTTTACATCTCTTAATACCAAACAAAAATAACGGAAACAACTAAATAAAAATCCATCACAAGTACACACAGAAAGGGCACTCGCATGAAGCATCATGCTCGCCCTCCCCTGCTTGTACATCCAGAGCAGCCACACCACCGTACGTCAGAGCGTTCACGTAGTCGTCCACGGTGTATCCTGCATCAACATCTAAAAGCAATGTATATACAAAGGGTGAGCTACCAACACAGCTCAGTAAGACAATCAGACAGTTTCACAAGATTATGCATGAGTAACAATCAGTTTTATGCTGTGGTCTGGTTTTAAGTTTTCAATGTGCTATAGAAAGGTTTGGTGGCCCCCGCACCTCTATACACGAGTGTGTGGCACCTTATGGATCACACCCCATTGGCCCACATGCACCCATCATGGAATAGAGATAGAGCTAAGATACCCACATACCTCCCCTGATACTCTACCCATACCAGTACCTAAGCCCCTACTGGCCACGGCTCACAAACTGGGCTCGTAACTAACCAATCCTATATGTCATCAATGTATGCTCTATCCCAGCACAGCTGTCTACCGCATAGAGATAGAGCTAAGGCATTCCCATACCTCCCCTGATGCCCTATCCGCAACTAACTCACTAGGATAGAAACAATACGCAGGTAGACCCTATCCCAAAATAACTCCCTACGGCATAGAGATAGAGCTAAAGCATCATGGACAAGCCAGCGTCGACTCGGAATCCACAGTACCACATAACAATGGCCGGGACAACATCAATGTCGGAGACCACCGTACCACGACCTTCCCCTGATACCCCACCCGTACCAAGTATGTTAAGACAGAATACTACAAAAGGTGCTAATGTGAAGAGCGAACCCAGGCCCATGCCCCACTCCACACAATAACGAAAACAATCACATGTCTAACAATCACATCTTATCAATGCATGAACAGTAATAATAACTGAAAGTAAAGGATGGCATGCGAATATGCACAAACAACACATCTCATATAATCAGGTGATTAACATCAACTTGCTGTCTCTTAATTATTAGGTTTAGGTCAGATTCCCTTACCTGACGCTCGTTGGTTAGCTTGCTCCACGTCGCAAGATCCAAACGGAAAGTCACAAAGTCCTACATAATATTAGGGTTTCATTAGAATAGTTTTTCTTAGGGTTTCATGTTGGTCGAAAACCAACATGGTTACAAAATTCCCTCACAGAGCTGACCGGTGGCATGTACCAGTCGCAGCTTTGTGGGAAAGACTGGCGACCGGTATGGTCAGCCGGTCCTCACAGACAACCTCCCGAGAGATAGCGGTCGCAACATACCGGTCGCACTATGTGCAACCGGTATAGTCGACCGGTATGTTTCCGGAAGACCATACATGGGTTTTTCGACTGCCGACGATCATCCTCCATGGATTTTCAAGGTTTCTCCTATCCATTCTAAGTCTAGGCTTTGAGTTAGAGTTATCCCCAACTCATTCAAGTCTCGTTTCGATGACTATCATCTCGAAACTCGAATCTAGGGTTTGACGGCAACTTAGGGTTTATTGGCCAATTTAGGATTTTAGATTAATACCTACTTTGCATGGTATTGATCCACCCACACAACTAACATAGGGTAAGAAGATGGATTCAAACACTTACCGTTGACTGGCGTAATGAGAGCGTCGTCGAACGGTAATGGCGGCACCTACTTCTTCTTCCTAGCTCCTTCTCCTTTCCAAGCACTTTCTCTTCTCTAGGGTTTGTGAGAGACAATGGAAAGTATTTGAGGAGGTTTAAGGGTGTATTTATAGGCTAGGAATAGGGTTTAGTAACCCTACTAGGATTAGGAAACTTCTAGGATTCGAAATCAGGAAAGCAGGACCCGCAGAGACTAATTTCCAGATTCCCGCACATAGCTGCGCAGGCCATACCGGTCGACCGGTACCAAGACCGGTACCATCAACCGTATACCTAAAATCAGGTATAATTGGTCGATTTCGGTCTGATTTTGTACCTGTTTGTTATCCGCTTGCCCCGTCTGGCCCGGTGATGATCGGAAGACCTGTCATGACACAAAACCAAGGTTTAGATCGAGTTTTCAGAGTGCGGGTCTTACAACTCCACTACCCTTAAAAGAAATTTCACCCCGAAATTTGCATGTAGGTTCTACAACTCCCCCACCCTTAAAAGAAATTTTGGCCTCGAAATTTGAACGTACCTTGATCGTCAAAAAGGTTAGGGTACTCCTTCCTCATCGCGCTCTCTTCTTCCCAAGTAATTTCCTCCACATTTTGGCTTCTCCAATGCACCTTCACATAATGGATATCCTTGGTTCGAAGTCGCTGAACTTTTCGGCTTGAGAGCATTACAGGCACCACTTCGAAAGTTAAGTCTTCAGTCAAGTCTGGAGGATCAGCGATCAAGATATGCGATGGATCTCTGACATACTTCTTCAGTAATGATACATGAAACACATTATGAACGCTAGACATAGATGGTGGTAGAGCCGATTGATATGCTACGTTACCACGTCGGGTCAATATCTCATACGGTCCCACATACCTGGGGCATAGCTTCCCCTTTTTACCAAACCGTTTCAGACCTCGCACCGGTGATACCTTCAAGAACACTTTGTCACCCACTGCAAACTCCAGATCTCGACGTCGGTTATCCGCATAGTGCTTCTGACGAACTTGAGCTGTCTTTACTCTCTCCTTGATTTGATCAATCACTCGGCAAGTTTCTTCAACAAACTCCGGTCCTACAATTCTTCTTTCCCCCACTTCGTTCCATAACAGAGGTGTACGACACTTCTTCCCGTAGAGCGCTTCGTATGGGGCCATCTAAATTGTAGCCTGATAACTGTTGTTGTAAGCGAACTCGATAAGTGATAGCTTCTCATCCCAAGCTCCCTTGAAATCTATTGCACAAGCTCAGAGCATATCTTTCAAAATTTGAATAGTTCGCTCTGACTGTCCGTCCATCTGAGGGTGAAAAGCTGTGCTGAACTTCAACTTCGGTCCCATAGCTTTCTGTAATCCCTCCCAGAACTTTGATGTAAAACGGGGATCTCTGTCAGATACTATACTCTCTGGAACGCCATGAAGTCTGACTATATTATCCACATATAACTTGGCCAGTTTCTCCATGGTATACTGAGGTCTGACCGCAATAAATCGAGCTGTCTTGGTGAGTCGATCCACTATAACCCAGATTGCATCCACTGACCTTGGTGTCAAAGGTAAGCCAGTGACGAAATCCATAGTAATACAATCTCACTTCCACGCAGGTTCCGATAATGGCTGTAGTAAACCTGCGGGTCTCTACCTTTCCTCTTTAACTTGTTGACAATTTAGACACTGGAACACAAAACGAGCTATATCTGCTTTCATACCCCTCCACCAATATAATCTTCTTAGATCATGGTACATTTTGGTACTTCCTGGATGTACCGAATATGGAGTGTAATGAGCTTCAATCATAACTCGGTCTCTGATATCGCAGTCTTCGCTCTCAGGTATACATAATCGTCCATGATACTTGAGCACCTTGTCTGAATCCAAGGTAAAGTCAGGATTGCACGTACCCTTCTCCAAGTCTTCTTGCACTGTCTTGAGATGAGGATCCTGTAGGATTGCTACTTTGACTTCATCAACTAGATCTGGTGAGATCTTCAATGCGGCGAACATCATAGTGAACTTATGAATCAAGCCTTGCTCAACTGGATCTTCTGCAGTCTCAATTATATACTCTTCATCGCCTTCGATTGAACTTGAAGCTGCGGCACATAATGCAGCATTTGTACTTGGCCCAGCCTCAGGTTTCGATGCCCACTTTCTGCTTAAGGCGTCAGCCACCACATTTGCTTTACCCGGATGGTACTGGATGTCGCAATCATAATCTTTCAATAATTCCAGCCATCTCCTCTGTCTCATATTTAGATCCTTCTGAGTAAAAAGATAAGTTAAGCTCTTGTGATCTGACTTGATCTGAAACTTCTCACCGTACAAGTAGTGTCTCCAAGTCTTGATTGCGTGAATAACCGCTGCTAGCTCCAAGTCATGCGTAGGATAGTTCTTCTCATACTCCTTTAACTGTCTTGATGCGTAAGCAATCACCTGTTCTCCTTGCATCAATACACACCCAATACCCAACCCTGAAGCATCCGTATATAAAGTAAACGGAACGCTTGGTTCTGGGATGGTCAAGATAGGTGCAGAGACAAGTCTTGACTTCAAAGTCTGAAAGCACTTCTCGCACTCATCTGTCCATATGAATTTCTCTCCCTTCTTGGTCAATCTGGTGAGTGGAACAGCGATCCTGGAGTAATCTTCCACGAATCTTCTATAATAACCAGCCAACCCAAGGAAACTATGAATCTCCGCAACAGATTTTGGTGCTTCCCATCCTACTATAGCAGCTATCTTGCTTGGATCAACCTTGATACCGTCTTCAGATACATCATGGCCCAAGAAAGTCACTTCCTTCAGCCAAAACTCGTACTTCTTGAATTTTGCATAAAGCTTCTCCTATCTCAGCCGTTGTAGGGCTGCCCTCAAATGTGCTGTATGAGTCTCCATGTCCTTAGAGTAGATCAATATGTCATCGATGAATATGATGACCGAAGTGTCCAACATATCATGAAACACTCGGTTCATCAGTTCCATAAACGACGCTGGAGCATTGGTCAACCCGAAAGACATAACTAGAAACTCATCATGCCCATACCTCGTCCTGAAAGCAGTCTTCGGAATATCTCCGGCCTTGATCTTCAATTGGTGATACCCTGATCGGAGATCGATCTTTGAGAAAACCTTTGCACCCTGTAACTGGTCAAACAAATCATCGATCCTAGGCAAAGGGCATCGATTCTTGATCGTCAACTTGTTCAGTTCACGGTAGTCAATACACAGCCTTACACTTCCATCATTCTTCTTGACGAATAATACAGGTGCTCCTCAAGGCGATATACTAGGTCGTATGAAGCCCTTATCCAATAATTCTTGTAACTGGGTCTTCAACTCCTTTAACTCGGTCGGGGCCATTCTGTATGGTGCTTTAGACACCGGTGCCGAACCTGGCATGAGATCTATTACAAATTTTGTAGCCCTGTCCGATGGTAAGCCTGGAAGCTCCTCTGGAAATACATCTGGGAACTCCCGAACCATATCTATATCTTCCATCTTGAGTGACTCTGCCGTGAGATCGACTACAAATACTAGATACCCCACTCCCCCTTTCTCTAGGCATCGCTTGGCTTTTAGGGCAGAGAGAATCAGCTTTCGCTTCCTAGATAGCTTGATCCCAACGAAGCTATACTCCCTTCCCTCTTTGTCAGTAAGTACAAACTTCCTTTCACCACATAAAAGGACGGCCGAATGATGGCCTAGCCAATCCATTCCCAGGATGACATCAAAGTCTGCCATCTCAAGTAGTACTAGGTTTGCTTCTAAGTCTCGGCCCTCAATACATACCGTACATGGTCCATAATATTCGGTCAAAGCCACTTCGACTCCTAGTGGAGAGCGAACTATCAAGCTTGGGTTCAAATGCTTGATTGGTAACTCCATTCGCTTCCCAAAAGAATTAGAAACAAAGGAGTGCGTGGCCCTAGAGTCAAATAATACTCTGGCGGGTATACCCGCTACATTTACAATTCCTGGAATTTATTGCCCCTTAGTTCTCATGAAAAATGAAAGAATAAGCCAAATAGTAAGGGATAGAGTCATACCAGTTACCACATCAGGTGATGCAGCTGCCTCTTCAGTGGTGACCGCATAAACTCTTCCTTGCTGGGGCGGTTGCTTCTTAGGTAGAGTGCAGTTCCTTGCGACATGTCCCAGCTGCTGACAGTTATAACATTTGATATTTTGGTTGTGTCCAGCGAACTCTGGCACAGGTGGTGTCGGGTTGTTTCTCGCAGGTACTGTAGCGGTCTGAGCCCTGTATGGGCGGAATGGTCTAGTATTACCGCCACCCGAGCTCTCACTAGCAGGTCTCTTCACTCCCCTGTTCTGAGCAAAGAAGTTGTCCCTCTGACTGGACTCTATCACCCTCGCAACCTGCACAGCCTCGTTGTAGATCTTCTTGTCCAAGCCCAAGATATGCTCTCTGATGCCTCCACGTAGTCCCATAGTGAACCTACGTGTCTTGGTCTCTTCTTCTTGCATACTTGCCGGTGCGAAAAAGAATAGCTCTTCGTACCTCTGCTGATAAGCATCTACGGTCGACTAAGACTGTTGCAGATTGAGAAACTCTCTCTCCATTTGATCTCTGAAGCTCTTCGGAAAGTATTTATCAAAGAATGTAGTTTTAAACACTTCCCAATCCACCAGTGTGTACTTGGTTTCCAGATATGTCCGTGTAGAATTCCACCACGCATTTGCATCTTCTTACAGCATATGAGTGGCAAATAATACTTTTTCCTCCTCAGTACAAGTCATCAATCGAAAGTTCTTTTCCATCTCTGTAACCCACTGTGCTGGCCACAATGGTTTTCCTGTCCTGCCCGTGAACGATGAAGGTTTCAACTTCAAGAATCTATCCACTGACCTGCTCAGATCATGTTGTCCCTGCGTGTCTGCTCCGTACCATGGTGGTGGGTACGGATAAGCTCTCGGGTAAGCAGAAGGCAACGGAAACTGATGCGGTGGTGGTACGTTCTGTGCTTGGCCCCTCGGCCTTGGGCTACTCTGCATCGGTTGGGTAGTATTATTTCCTCCAGACTCGGGCGTGTTTCCAGCGGGAACAGAACCTCTTGGCCTGAGCATCTTTAGTACCTCGCTCAGGAATTTCTTCTGTTGAGCTTGCATCTGATAGACCAGGTTGGTAACAATGGTCTCAGAATCCCTGTGAGGTGGGCCAGGTAAATTTGTCGGTACTTCTGGAACCTGTTCCTCCTCCACTTCAGGACTTGGTTCTCTAACCTGGTCTTGTTCAACTTGTTCTTCTTCTAGGCGCATCCTGGCCTGCTGACGCTTCCGACCCCATCGACCGTTCCCGCCTGCCATCTCAAACTATTTTATCTGGATCTGAGAAGAAGACATAACATGTGAGAACATCAATAATAGTAGTGTTAGTCTTGAATAATGCAAGGGGAAATAGTCGAGAAGTAACATTTCAATTTACACAATTTTTAAAAATTTAAAATTCAATTTTTCTGGCTCTTTGGTGCGTACCGGTCGCACCCCTGTGGGATATGTTGCGGCCGGTATAGTCGACCGGTCAGAATTAAAATTCTGGCCGAGACATAGCGGTCGCAACATACCGGTCGACACTCTGTATACAGTGTTGCGACCGGTATAGTCGACCGGTCAGAATAAAAATTCTGACCGAGACATAGCGGTCGCATATATCTGGGTGATACCGGTCGACCGATATAGGCAAAACCGTCGACCGGTATGCCTATATTGGTTATAAAATCGGGAAAAAGTGAGATTTTCTCACTTTTTCTCCTCCTTTCTTTTCCGGTGGCGATTCTTCTTTGGAGACTGAGTTGCTACAGTCCGATCGGTGCTTTTTGAAGGCGATTTCTTCCACTCAAGAGCTAGTACATCGTCTCTAGGTACGATCCCTCCCTCCCCATCATCTCTTTATCATTTTCCCATATCGTCTATATGTAGAAATCTAGGTTTTTCTTTGTTCAAGATGTTTCAACCGTAGGAACTCTTTTCCTTCGGCTTGGAAAGGGTTTAGGGACCCCCAAGAGCAAAAGCCCTCAACTAATTTGGGGTTCCACCGAATGGTTTACATAAATATCGAATTTTTTTCATATTTTGACCTAGGTTTTCAAAAAAATTTCGAAATTTCTAATTTTCTTAAATTCTTGAAATTTCTCATTTGAATTGCTTGTGATTGGTTTGTTGAAGAGTGTGGGGGTTACGTAAGTCCTCCTCCCCATGTTTTTTGGGTGAGTTCGAGGCTTTTTCCCAAAATGCTGTCGTTATGCTGCCGAAATTTCAAAATTTTCTAACTTTTATCTTATTTTTTTCTTTTGTTTTGCAGATTTTAAATGGCTCCTAGACGCGCTCTCGGGAAACGCCCTCATGGCTCTAGTTCTCAGGCTCCCTCACCACCAGTTCCACAGCTAGATGAGCTATGGTTTCATTCCTTGGAAGCACAAGCGCGGTTTCCATGGTTCGATAATAAAAGTATTGAATCAGGGCGCCGGGTCAACCTGGAACAACTGCACCGGTTCAATGTGGAGGCGGCTTTTGGCGCTCTAGGTTGGTTGCCGGTTATTTCCTACACAGAGACTACACGACCCAACTTGGTCAAGCACTTCTATGCAAACTTGGAACTTGAAGGGGATGTCGAAGATCCGAACCAGTGTAGGGATCTACGCATCACCAGCTACGTCCGGGGTGTACATATTTCATTTAACACCCACTAGTTGGCTGATCTTCTTGGGATTCCCAACGATGGAGATTTGGTATATTGCGCCCCCAAGGCGAAAGGTTATTTGACTGACGATTTGCGTCGAGAGATAGCGCATCAGATCTTAAACCCTAGAGCCCCTATGAAGGCGGCTAGCCTGAGACCTATACCTCGGGTATATAGTTGCATTATTCAGCACAACATAGTGCCACAGAGCGACCACTATAGTGAGTTGTCCCAGCTCACCCAGTACGTCACTTATTGCGTCTGCACAGGGGAGCGGATCTCACTTCCTTATCTCATCATCCGGACTATGCATCGCACGGCCGTGGCCGATCGGGCGAGCAACCTTCCATATGGCCGTCTCGTCACTTTCCTTCTTCGCCGTCTGGGCGTGAGCATGAGAGGTGAGGTATCCGTTGAGGACACCATGACATCCGACATCGACTGGGATGCTATCCAGAGGATGCAGATGGTCGAACTGTCGATTAGTGACGACGAGTTAGAGGCTCGCCCTCGTCCACTTGGGAGAGTAGCAGCGGCAGCAGCAGCAGCAGTCGCGGCCAATGCGGCCTATGCGGCAGAGATAGGTGATGACGCTGATGACGATATGGCTGGGGAAGCACCAGTGCCTGCCCCACAGCCTGCACCTGCACCACTACCATCTGTCCCCATAGCTGGACCATCTCAGCCTCCTCCCGACTCAGTGATGGGTATGTTTATGGAGCTCAGGGACGCTCAGCGGGAGATGAGCCGTGATTTAGCACAGTTGACTCGTAGCCTCCGAGTCACACAGGATCAGGTGCACTGGCTCAGGGTCGCCTACGAGCGAGACTATGATATAGCGGACCCCATACCTCCTAGGCCCCCTACCCCAGGATTTTTCTTTTACTTACTCATGACTGTTTTACATATAACAGGGTAACTGTCCGATTTGTGGACCGTACCCTATAGTACTATTTATCAGATACTCATTTTCTTAGTTATTGAAAGTTTCAAGGTTTTTCCTAACTAGTGTATGTGCACATGTTAAGTTTCATATTTAACATAGTATATTATTCTCTTTCTTAATCCGTCTCAGGTATCAAACAATGCTTAGGGTGCGTTTGTATTAAGATTTTTTTAATTTTCTCCTAACTCAGTTCATCGACTCAGTTAAGTGCAATATGGTTTGTTGGAACAGAGCCCGAGAGCTCTGATACCAAGTTGTCACACCCCAATTCTGATCCAACCAGAATGGTGTGAGTGAACCGTCATTGAACCAACGGTTCACACCAGGATCTCGAATAGGCCGTGTCCATTCATACAAACCATTACACATAACCAACAATCAGAATATAAATATTACAGCGGAAGACTTTAAATAGAATGAACTGAGTATCTATTGATAATTTAAACAAAATATCCAATTATTCAAATCCAAACATAAACTATAATATCTTTTACATCTCTTAATACCAAACAAAAATAATGGAAACAACTAAATAAAAATCCATCACAAGAACACACAGAAAGGGCACTCGCATGAAGCATCATGCTCGTCCTCCCCTGCTTGTACATCCAGAGCAGCCACACCACCGTACGTCGGAGCGTTCACGTAGTCGTCCACGGTTTATCCTGCATCAACATCTAAAAGCAATGTATATACAAAGGGTGAGCTACCAACACAGCTCAGTAAGACAATCAGACAGTTTCACAAGATTATGCATGAGTAACAATCAGTTTTATGTTGTGATCTGGTTTTAAGTTTGCAATGTGCTATAGAAAGGTTTGGTGGCCCCCGCACCTCTATACACGAGTGTGTGGCACCTCATGGATCACACCCCCATTGGCCCACATGCACCCATCATGGAATAGAGATAGAGCTAAGATACCCACGTACCTCCCCTGATACTCTACCCATACCAGTACCTAAGCCCCTACTGGCCAAGGCTCGCAACTAACCAATCCTATATGTCATCAATGTATGCTCTATCCCAGCACAGCTGTCTACGGCATAGAGATAGAGCTAAGGCATTCCCACACCTCCCCTGATGCCCTATCCGCAACTAACTCACTAGGATAGAAACAATACGCAGGTAGACCCTATCCCAACATAACTCCCTACGGCATAGAGATAGAGCTAAAGCATCGTGGACAAAGCCAGCGTCGACTCGGAATCCACAGTACCACATAACAATGGTCGGGACAACATCAATGTCGGAGACCACCGTACCACGACCTTCCCCTGATACCCCACCCGTACCAAGTATGTTAAGACAGAATACTACAAAAGGTGCTAATGTGAAGAGCGATCCCAGACCCATGCCCCACTCCACACACTAACGAAAACAATCACATGTCTAACAATCACATCTTATCAATGCATGAACAGTAATAATAACTGAAAGTAAAGGATGCCATGTGATATGTACAAACAACACATCTCATATAATCAGGTGATTAACATCAAATTGCTGTCCCTTAATTATTAGGTTTAGGTCAGATTCCCTTACCTGACGCTCGTTGGTTAGCTTGCTCCACGTCGCAAGATCCAAACGGAAAGTCACAAAGTCCTACATAATATTAAGGTTTCATTAGAATAGTTTTTCTTAGGGTTTCATGTTGATCGGAAACCAACATGGTTACAAAATACCCTCACAGAGCTGACCGGTGGCATGTACCGGTCGCAGCTCTGTGGGAAAGACTGGCGACCGGTATGGTCAGCCGGTCCCCACAGACAACCTCCCGAGAGATAGCGGTCGCAACATACCGGTCGCACTATGTGCAACCGGTATAGTCGACCGGTATGTCTCCGGAAGACCATACATGGGTTTTTCGACTGCCGACGATCGTCCTCCATGGATTTTCAGGGTTTCTCCTATCCATTCTAAGTCTAGGCTTTGAGTTAGAGTTATCCCCAACTCATTCAAGTCTTGTTTCGATGACTATCATCTCGAAACTCGAATCTAGGGTTTGACGACAACTTAGGGTTTATTGGCCAATTTAGGGTTTTAGATCAATACCTACTTTGCATGGTATTGATCCACCCACACAACTAACATAGGGTAAGAAGATGGATTCAAACACTTACCGTTGACTGGCGTAATGAGAGCGTCGTCGAACGGTAATGGCGGCACCTCTTTCTTCTTCCTAGCTCCTTCTCCTTTCCAAGCTCTTTCTCTTCTCTAGGGTTTGTGAGAGACAATGGAAAGGATTTGAGGAGGTTTAAGGGTGTATTTATAGGCTAGAAATAAGGTTTAGTAACCCTACTAGGATTAGGAAACTTCTAGGATTCGAAATCAGGAAAGCGGGACCCGTAGAAACCAATTTCCAGATTCCTGCACATAGCTGCGCAGGCCATACCGGTCGACCGGTACCAAGACCGGTACCATCGACCGGTATACCTAAAATCAGGTATAATTGGTCGACTTCGGTCCGATTTTGTACCTGTTTGTTATCCGCTTGCCCCGTCTAACTCGGTGATGATCGGAAGACCTGTCATGACACAAAACCAAGGTTTAGATCGGGTTTTTAGAGTGCGGGTCTTACAGGATATACGTGGTTCACCAATACAGTGTGTGATGGCTAGTCTACGGAGTAATGCCCAATGAGCTCCGTATTTACTCAATACACTTCTTTTTGCTATCTACACAGCAGGGAGTATATACACCCAATTTACCCATCATAAAACTAGGAGGGCACAAATGTGCCAGGAATTCAGGTATCAAGTACCAGTGTTCAGCACACGCTGCACAACACGCTTAACCCGCACCCACGGGAAGCAAATAACAATTTTTTTTAGGCTTATAAATTTGCCTTACAATTTTCCCCCACTAGCTAGGTATTCAACAATTTGCACCTACGCTAGCATAAATAAATTGAAAGCATAAATAGATAAGGAATTGAGAATCTCACAAACAATGCTTTCGAATGGCCAACAATCTCTCTGAAGCTTCACACTACCCTCAGGTACTCTCTAATAGTTTTCAATGATGATAGAGATAGATTCACAGAGCACACCTCATCGACAGGTTTCAATCTCTTCCACACAACCCATAATCACCATGAATGTGAAAATAAAAGCTCTACTGACCTCTCATAGGGATTTAGCACTCCATTGATGCACAGAGAAGAGGTAGTTGGTGATTCATCACTCCCACAGACACAAAACCCTAGAAAAACCCTTTGTTAAGCTTCAAAACCTTATTTTTTATTTTTCTCTGCCTAATTCGACTCCCAACGGCGCCCAATAGATAGAGCATCAAAAAATATGGAAACTGCAACTTGAACGGACTGATTTGGAACTCGGATAAAGAAGTTATGGCAGTTTGAAGTTCGACTAGTCACAAATAAGGAAAGAGAATCTTTCCAAACCAAACATGCACCCGCGCCGCACCGTAGCCGCGCCGTAGCCGCGCCGCCGATGCGCTGTCGTGCTCTGATTGGCTGATCAGAGTATCTATATTTTCCGTCGTCAGATCTAAGAAGAAAAGGCGGGATTTGATTACGACCTTTGGATTCGAATAACTAGCGTCAGGCATGATCGGATAAGCTCTGGACCGCTGGATTAGAATCCGTCTGCCGCTAAGGCGTATGCGCGCATTACCGTATCAGACTTATTCTCTATGCATCTCACTACATTATATAAAGTTACATCCGACCAATCAAATCACACGCGGGAGAATCTTAAGCGTCCGAGCATATATACATTAGCCCGCGTTAATCTGATCCATCCATTTAGAATCTGGACTACGTGGCTTCATTTGGGCGGCCGATCTCGCATCTTCACCCTTTTTCTTGACGAAATTACCCCTTAACAACTTATGAAATGCCAAAATTGCCCCTGAACAACTTGTGAAATGACTTTTTCGAGCGATCTGACAGCAACTACGATAACTCTTTAATCCGACGTCGAAATTGAGTGATTCAAGTTGCGTTGGAAAGATAACTCGACGCTCTACATCTTTCCACTGTCGAATTTCCATGAACCTACTGCGGGACCCACCAAAAATAGGTCCAAAGTTAAAACTCTGTCAAACCTTGGAATTTGAACCCGAAACTTTACGAGCATGCATGCCAAGTGTCGTGGACTGTCGTGTTGGTATGTCACCTTGCCACCACACCTGTGGGTCCCACTCATATTTTTTCTCTCTCCTCTTTCTCTCTCTTCTGATTCTCTCTCTTCTTTCTCTCTCTTGAATTTCTCTCTTCAATGCCACAACACCAGAAACATGAGAAACATGAACATGATCAGAAAAGCTTCAGGAACACTGTCGCATCATCAGAAACTCGGCCACATCACCAGTGGGGTCCATAAATACTCTCTCTCATCAAAATCAATATAAAATCCCATTTAACTCATTGTAAGTCATCTGAAACACATGTAGAACACTATAGAACACACAAACAAAGTCGCTACATCTGTGCCACTGTACTGATACTCTCTCTCCTCATTTTTCAGACTGAATGCTCACAAACACTGTCACCTCAGCCAAATTACCAATAATGACAACCTAAAGTCCAACACTTGTATCTGGTAATACTCTTCAGGTAACGAGGATAACGCACAATGGATCACGAACTCATCATCAACGTTTATTCCCATGCCTTTAATCTTCTCAACAGTAGCAACAAACTCTATAAAATGATCTCTGGCACTTCCATTACTGTCAAACTTTGCATTAGTAAACTTGTTTATCAAGGTGTTTCTCTCTCCTCTGTCAGAAAGCTCAAACTTCCCTTTGATCTCTTTTAGATATTCTTTGGCCGTCTCCTTGGCTTGAACACCATTACGCATGGTTTCACGAATGGCCTGCCTTATGAGCAGCATAGACTTTTTATTTGCTGCCATCCACTTTGCCATTTCCTCCTTCTCTTCTAGAGTACTAGTATCAGTGATGGCAGCAGGTTTATCCTCTTTAAGCGTCATATCTAAGTCAATTAAACCTAGACTCGCTTCTAGCTGTTCATACCACCTTTTAAAACTCATCCCAGATAGGGAAGGAATAGTAACTACCAAACCACCTGGCATAGTCACAGAGATGAACATCCTAGGAGATATAAATCATCATCACCATATGAGTTCAAGCAAAAATATCAAGTAATAGAAAAATCATGCGAAACTCATACAAACACATGCAATTATATTTACTTCTATTTTGTCTCAAATAGAAAGAAATAAACATCAAAACCCTCTTTGGGACAACCATACTTAGATGAAAACATCAATGCATGAGTTCAAAGACATATCATTGCACTAACCATATCAACCATTCATGTAAATAAATATCTTTTTTTCAAGAGTTAACCAACTACACATTCTCCTTTGGGATAAACATGCAGTAGTCTTCTCAGTTTCTGTGTAGTGATTGTGAAAGAATAATGACTCAAAAATCCCACCACATTTGGGTTAATGAGACCCCCTAAAGTCAAAATCCTTTCAACTCATGTGCATGAACATATCTTTAACTTTGACAATGCCACCTTTGGGATAACACTGTCTTTCTTAGCTACATTTCACACCATTGAGAATATTGTATTAAAAATGTATCATTTATTGTATATGTAAATGCACAAATTTAGGGTTTGAGGACCACCATGTTGGAACTGAGTGTACTACTTTGGTGGATTCCACCCAACCTTCACATGACACCTACAAACCTAAATTTGAACAAAACTTGACAATGCCACCTTTAGGTGTACATCGCCCTTACACAAGCATTTACAAATATATGAACTTTGAATTTGAAGACATCATGATGAAACTAAGTGTACCATTTTGATGGGTTCCACCCAATTCCACAATGATACCCTCAAACCCTACTTTGCAGCACCATGTGGGTCAATAAACAAAATCTCATGCACACATAACCTTCTACCTGCATCTGGTACAAAAAATAACTAACAAACAAGCACAAAACTATAAATCAGACTAATTTTAGGAACCTTTTAGCTAAAAATAAATTCTTCAAATCACCAAAATGTGTCAAACTATGTACCAAACTGTAGAGCACGAAAATACGAACACAGCATAAAAAAACCATGTAAATCCGACTCTCTTAGCGCCCACAATCATCAATCAAAGTTGGCACATACCATTCATAAACCTGAACTGATTCTGGGCGGTTCAGCCTGGCTTGGTTCGGTCTGGCCAGGCTCGGTTCTAGTTGGACTGAACCCACTGATTACCCCTTTTTTTTTTTTTTTTTTGAAAACACTTTGGTCCAGACTGAACCAAACAGTCTAGGGTCAAACTGAACCGCGGTCTGGACTGACGGTTCAGCCATTGGACCATCCGGTGCAACCATCCTGGTTTCGGGCCAAAGTAGTGGGTTTTTGGGTCAACCATCCAGGTTAACCGGTCAGGTAACGGGTTCAATAATTCGGGTATTAGGGTCGAGGCTCAGGTCTGCACGGGTTACACGTGTGCCCCGCATGTGTGGCACCAGTCGGGTTCTCGGGTCCCCCTGGCAAGGCTGGTTTGGGGACTGGTATGGTCTTGGACTGGCCTAGATTGGATCGGGCCAGTACGGGGCTGAACGGTGACGTCAGCCCTACCTTTTTCCCTTTTTCTTTTTTTTTAATTGCCGCCAACGCGTAGATCTCACTTGCTTTTTCAGGTGGCGCGTGAAAGCGTGTCAGGAAACTTCCAGTGACCACCCTTATGTCGTTGGCTCCGTCTCTCCGAGACCTACAACCCTATAAAATTTATTTTACTTTTTAATGGTCCGAAAAAAAAATTTCGAGGGTCCAAACCTTAGACAAGTTTATATGAAAAATTTGAGAGAAAAATCTCTCCCTTTTTCCAATCCAATCAAACATGAAGTCTTTACAATGCTTTCTCATTGATCCTAGATCTGTATAGGTGGCTCTAATACCACT
This sequence comes from Protea cynaroides, assembly GCA_028583415.1. NCBI lineage: Eukaryota > Viridiplantae > Streptophyta > Magnoliopsida > Proteales > Proteaceae > Protea > Protea cynaroides. Next base: position 62,313,378 of record CM053268.1, on the reverse strand, counting down.
GTAAGAATTTTTAGATCTCCTTTGGATTTTTACCATGGGATTTTTCATGAACCCTAACGAACACACCACACAGATTACTAGAATACAATGGGTATTGAAAAGAGATGATAAGACACATACCTCTTGTTGTAGATTGATTTTCGACCATTTCTTTCTCTCTGAATGGTTGGAATGCTTGGATCAAAGTCTTCCACAGCCTGTCGGGATCCCTTGACCTTCTCTCTGCGTATGGGAACAGGAGAAGAAAATAACACCGTGACTGTGGGGACCCTAACCATTGGTATTTATAATACCTCCCCCAACCCTGGACCAGTCCCACAGTGGACCAGATTGGTCCATCTCTAATCATATTTAAACTGGTCTACTTGTAATCAGACTCCCACTAAACCAATTAACCTTATAATTAATTTAGCCCACAAAAATATTTTACAAACCACTCATCTATTTAATGCTTCCAATGATTTGTAAAAAAAAACAGTAGAGAAAAAATCATTCAAGATGATGATGATACAGGCTGAGTCGTACCACAATAGGTACTGTCCTAAAGTCAATATTTGCCTCCACAGGTGCAATCAGGTTAATGATGCAAATCTGACTCCAATATAAAACAGCCTTGGCTTTCTACAACAAACTTGCACTAGTTCGATGCATCCCTTAGAGAACTTCAGAGTTGTGTTTCAGACTAAAAATAGACCCCAAAAATATATGCTATAAAAAGAGAGAGGAAAAGAGAGAGAGAATAGTTCCCAATTTGTACGTAATCATTTTTATTCCAGGAGAATTCATCCTCCTTTATTTATAGAGCCAGAGACGTCTCTTGAAGGTTCCCCATTGAAGAATGTATCCCTTTAATTCAACAGTCTAGATCTGAACATTCACACTCTTTCATAAAGATGTAACCTTAATAACAGATGTGTCCTTTTGTCCTAGGGACACATTAGATGCTAATCTCGGTTGATAACCTCAAACGCTGACCTCTGTTGATGACCTTAGGCACTGACCTCCATCGCTAACTTACAAGTCATCTCCATGCCTAACCTACAGGTCATCAGGTCCCCAATCTCCAAGTCATTAGGTCCCCAAGTCTCAAAGTCTTCAGGTCCCAAGTCTCAAAGTCATCAGGTCCCCAAGTCTCCAAGTTATCAAGTCCCCAAGTCTCCAAGTCATCACCAGGACCGACCTACAAATGACGACCTGCAACATACGACTCGCAGCTTACGACCTGCAGTTTACAACCTGCAGCATATGACTTGCAACTTATGACCTACAGCTTACAACCTACAACCTGTAGCGTAAGACCTGCATCTCCAATTTCACTCAACCCATCTTAATAACAAAAAACCAAAGAAAAAATAAGGGCAAAAGCAATTGTAAAGTAATTATAAATAGATATAAATATAAAGTAGCTATATACGGTATTTTATAAACTAACTTCTATAATAAAATACAATACACGAACAAGCCATATCACTCATCCTTACAGGGAAGAGTCTCTCAGTTCGATCCACCTAGAGCAGTTATAAATAGAGATGGAATCAACGATAAGAGGATCTTTTTTGGCTCTCTCTATCTTTGGCTTTCCCTTTGATCCTTCTTTTCAAGAACTGTTCACCCCACTCTATATCTTTGAACTCAGTCCTTCTCCACCTGAGTTCATAACTACTTGATCTCTTACTGATTTAAGCATTGGAGTGGTTTTCGGGTCACTTGACCCTCTACACGAGTTCTTTTCTTCCCTTTGTAGCTTATGTGCTCCTAGGAAGAAGGCGAGCATCATACGGCATCAATAGGTACGGATACGTATCTATATTAAACGCAATTAAACTTTAACACGGGAATTGAAAATCTAGTTAAAAAACACACACACAATATTAGTACATGTTTAATATAATAATTTTTTTAACTTAAAATACGAACATATTTTCACGTTTAATATGGTAATACACGTCTGAATTGTGTTTAATACGTTACGATTTTTTGAAAATCTATGCAATAATTCATAAAAATACATGTAAAAATCTGGAACACATATAATTCGTGTATTAAATGCTCCTTTACTAAGTAATTGTTCCCGCATTAAGGTGGATTAGAAGTTTGGGACTTGGATCATGGACCAGGTTTGTGGTGGTTTGAGCCAGATTGGTTCAGGCCCTATTCCCAGTTCCTAACACAACTATTAGGGAAAAAAGAAAAAAGTCGTTGGACCGACAAACGGTGGGTAAAAAGCAAGATCCTAGGTGGCATAGGTCCCACCAAAATGATAGAGGGTGAGATGTGAACGTTCCGTTGCTGATTATTTCCATTAAAATATGAATGACGTGGACACCATCGTAAATCCAAACTCTAGAGTCTAGGGAAAAGACGGTAGTTTTCGTTAATCACTCGATAATCCCAAACAATAATTAAGGATATTTTTGTAATTTCATACCGTCATCATTTTTAATTTATTGTGTTTTTTTAATGCACGAGCTTTGATGATCAGATATAAAAACCCCTCTTTAATGCTGAAAACGAATTTCCTGAAAAAGAACCAGGGCGGATCTAACAACTGAAGTCACTTCTCTGTTAATGGCGAATTAAATCTCTTCCTATAACGGATTATTATCTTCCTTCAAAAGTAGTTTAAGGGACTGGTATGCCTAATCCTTAAACAAGATCTCTATCATTCCATTGTTTCCGAAAATGTTGGATATTCAAGTTATTTCTTCGTTTCTGTGTGGTTTACTTTTGTTCTTTTCTGATTATTTTTCGGAGATCTGGACTTGTTTCCGTCTCTGAATCAATGAGCGTAATTATTCATATTTGATACATAATGTGATGTGTAATTCTCTAGATTGGTTAAACATTGCAGGTTGATTCAGAGAAATGGTTGCTGGAATCGATGCGGTGGAAGTTTTCAATTAATTGGGTCGAATGGAGGGTTGGTTTCGGAAATTCCGTGCTTGTGAAAAAAATTCAGCGTTGTTTTCCCTGTTTCGCTGTAAATTTATGTTGATTGTCGAGTTTTCGTGATCCGAGAAGCTGATTTTTGTCCATTCTGTGGTGTGTTGAATGTTGCATCATTTGATCTGAGATTCCATATTCTGGATATAATTAGATGGCTTGGCTCCCACATTTGAATGCTTATGAGTTGGAATTTCTCTCAATTTAGAGAAATTATCTACTTTTTGGTCATTTTTCATGATTAGAAATCTCAGTTTTGGATTCTGAGGGGAATTAAAAAAAGCTATCGTCTTGAGAATTTTTCACCGGTACTCGAGTTTCTTGTCAGCCGAAAACGGAAGTCTCAGCTTTTAATTATCAATGCTTATAGGAATTGTCGGACTCATTCAATGCGTAAGTAGAAGAAGTTTGGGTCTCGTTTTTGGTTATGCGTTTCTCACTTTTTGGGGATATTCAGATTAAAGGGATAGTTCTCTATTGGATCCATAATCAGCTGTTTATGAGAAGAGGTATTTTTCCAGTCAAATTGGACATGAGAAGCCACTGGTCTCGCCAACTCTTTGTCAATTCTGGCCGCAAACCGCCACTCAACTGGTTACTTTTGTGTTTTGTTTGCATCCTTGGGTTAATTGTAATCTTCATCTCATCTTCTTCAAATAGCTTGAACTCTGTTCCCTCCTCCCCAATACCTGACATTTATAAGAATTACAGAAGATTAAAGGAACAAGCAACAAGTGATTTATTGGAAATAAGGTCTCTCTCACTGGGAATAACTCAAACAAAGGAGCTCGATCTCTGTGGCAAGGAAAGGGAGCATTATGTACCTTGCTACAATGTCTCTGCTAACCATTTAGCTGGTTTTCACGATAGAGAGGAATTTGATCGTCATTGTGAACTGTTACAAGTGGGACAACGTTGTTTGGTTCGTCCCCCGAAGGACTACAAGATTCCTTTGAGGTGGCCAGCTGGGAGGGATGTCATATGGAATGGCAATGTGAAGATAACCAAAGACCAATTCCTTTCTTCTGGAAGCATGACAAAAAGGTATGCTTCTTGATTGAAGATCACTCAGATGCAATGTCTATTAACTTTTCTACCCAGGAACTGAGATTATTTATTTGAACTTGCCTAATGTGTGAAGTAGTATTAAACCTTCGGATTCACACCGGGAAGTTCTCATGTATCAAAAAAAAAAAAAAAAAAAAAAAAATTGTGCTTTGTATGGCGAAAGAGTTTTTTAGGGTATCTGACCTTACAATTAACTCTTCATTTTTAACTCACTAGGTTAATGTTACTGGAAGAGAATCAGATTGCTTTTCACTCTGAGGATGGAATGATCAATGATGGTGTCAAAGATTACTCTCACCAAATTGCTGATATGATAGGATTGGGAAGTGACTCTGAATTTCTTCAAGCGGGTGTAAGTCTCCTTTTCCTCCCTATACTCTTTGCCTCACCTGTGGCCATTAGTTCTACATTTGGCTTTAGACTGCTCTATGTTGAATAGGTCTGTGATTGGATTTTTGAAAGATATTTGAGGGTGCTTGGGTCAGGAAAGCTACATAAATCTAGCCATATATTCTGTAATGAAGTAATTTTTTGTAAAGGCTCCATTTTTTCCTAGTAAAGTGTAAAATGAAAATTTTTCTGTAAGATATTATTTTCCACTGTTTTTTTTTAATGTAAAATACACCAAAAAAAAAAATAATTGAAGAAGTAGGAAAATTTTCCTCTATGTAAAATTTTGGTATAAAATATTATTTGCATGGAAAATTTACAACGAAACAAGCAGGGCCTTAATGAAAAGGACAAAGGAAATCTTTTTCGTGAAATCATACTGGAAACATATCTTAACTACTCTCTTATGTTAATTACAGGTGCGCAGTGTACTAGATATTGGTTGTGGATTTGGTAGTTTTGGAGCCCATTTGTTCTCACTAAATTTAATGACTATCTGCATTGCGGCGTATGAGATATCTGGGAGTCAAGTCCAGCTGTCCCTTGAGAGAGGGCTTCCAGCCATTATTGGCAACTTCATTTCAAGGCAACTTCCATACCCATCATTGTCATTTGACATGGTTCACTGTGCCCAATGTGGTATCGTGTGGGATGAGAAAGGTACCTCTTTGCTTGGATCAGGCATTTTATACTGCTGGTGATTGATCTTAGTTTTGTGTTTCATATTTGTGCTTAGCTATCTTGAATAATGCTCCTACATTCTTATTGCCATGTAAACATTACACCTATGACCTATTCTTACAGTTTTTTCTTCAGAAAGTTGCTACTACTATTTTTTGCTTAATATTTGTCAATAAATTGAATTACCTCAAATAATGAGCAATGATTTCTGTGAATTATATATGTTTGTAGTAAGCAAATATCAATGCTTGACATGTTAGAATATAGCTTAGCGAGTATTGGTGCTTTCGGCCAACGCTATCGTTTCTGATTCACTCAAGCTGAGACTGCAGACGTAGTTACCTCTCTAAAGTCTAATGACATAATCCGGAGAAGCGGATGAAAAATTGAAGCCTATAATGCAATGGGTCAAGCATCAACTAATGCTTCTCATCACTTCCGTTCTTTTCTTAAGTAGATGACATGATATGCTACTATCATGTGAAGCTAGTCATCATTTGGTGTATGAGACCCAAGGGGGATATGGAGTATGGCGAATTTAAAAATATATGAAACAATAGGAAACTTAAAGTGAATGAATATGCATTTGAGTAATACAAAGGTGAATCACTCATTTAACAAATTTATCAGATCATTCGCAAGATAAGCATACATGTAAACACAATGGCATCCTGTCCTTCCAAGTTAGGAAAATATCTTCCCATTCCTAATTTTCTTTGCTAATAAAAAAAAATAGAAAACCTAATTTTACCACAAGGGGATAGGGGGCGTTGGATAGATAGGGCATGATTTGGATTGGCCAAATGACAAATGAGTCAAATTCAATTGTACCTGTGTATTGGCATTTTACTTGTATTGTCACACATCCATTTGTTTTCATGTAATTTTTTTCAAAGCTTTATTTTTCAGTGTAAACCAACTTCATTCAGGCTGAAACTTGACATGTGACTAGGAGACATAGGACCCTACCTGTCCTCAAAGTTTGAGCATCATTCAACCTGCCACAAGGCAGATAATAGGGCCATACATGAATGTTTTTCTAAGCGAGCCATCCAGGAGACCATCCCAGAATTGATGTTCAAAACACTAAAGTATAAGCAGAAAATTCTAGCTATCAAATGATGCAAAAAGCAGATCCATTGACTAACAGAACTGATTTAGTTTAAGGACATATATGGATCAGAATTCTATGCATATGATTACAACACAATTAATTGTCTGACATATATCTTGTTGCAACACCAACTAAAAATGCATCTTGGAGCTTTAGGCCGCCTGATAAACCCTGCTTCAAAAAAATTGTCCTTTATTACTCTTGAATGAATGCAAAATGACAAAATCACTGTTTCATTATTGCTGGATTATGATTTTTGTCAAATTGGAGCATTAAGAAGTCAAGATCCTTTTCACATGTTAGGGCAGTGTCAGCTACATCAATTCTGTACTGAATTCAACCGCAGTTCCTTCTGTTAGTGTTATTTTTGTGAGTAATGGCTTATTAATTTAATTTCCATTCTTTTGGCTGCCCATTATCTTATTAGGGTCTTCAACTTGTGCTAGTACTCCTCACTGTTTCTGTCCTTTTCTTTTTCTTTTCTCTACTGGCCATATTGTCAGTTCTAATGATACTTTTATAAATCAGATGGTGCTTTCCTTATTGAAGTGGATCGCATACTCAGGCCTGGAGGTTACTTTGTTTTGACATCGCCTACAAACGAACTTCAAGGGGGTACACTTAGTGCAAAGAAGAGAATCATGTTACCACCAATTGAGGAATTTACCCAGAAAATCTGTTGGAGTTTATTAGCTCAGCAAGAAGAGACAGTTGTTTGGCAGAAAACTTCAGATGTTCATTGCTATGCATCACGGTTAGAATTCTATTACCAATTACATTTCACTAGTGAAAATTAACTTTTTTTCTCTTCCTATCTTTCATCAAAATTTTAATGCTGCACTTTGTTGTTTTTTTAATTGTAGTAATCAGGACAGTGTACCTCCTCTTTGCACAGAAGAGGCTGATACCCAATCGTATTATCAGCCCCTCTTATCATGTATAAGTGGAACCAATAGCAAACGTTGGGTTCCCATACAGAACAGGTCTTCCGGCTCCCAGTTGGATTCTGCTGAGCTTGAAGTTCATGGTAAGTATTGTTCCTACACTTTTTTGTGGTTCCTAATGGATTGTTCATTAGTTTCTAGTTTTCTGAAGCATACCCTTTGTAATATCTTAATTTAGTGGAAGGCTGGAGCCTTCTTTGTTTCTTTCCTTAGATCTTATCATGCTACAAAGCTAGGAGTTGATTCCCATGTGTCTTTGCAGGAATGCATCCTGATGACTTCCATGAAGACTCACAAGTTTGGAGATCTGCTTTGAAAAATTACTGGTCTTTGCTGACACCCTTGATTTTTTCTGATCATCCGAAAAGGCCAGGTGATGAGGACCCACTACCTCCATTTAACATGATACGAAACGTGATGGACATGAATGCTCATTATGGAGGTCTAAATGCTGCATTTCTTGAAGCAAAAAAATCAGTCTGGGTGATGAATGTTGTGCCCATTGAGACTCCTAATACACTTCCCCTCATACTTGATCGAGGATTCACTGGTGTTTTGCATAACTGGTAGATCTTCCATCTGAACTTTTTCTAGATTGATTTCTGTTTCTAAAACACAGCACAGAATTTTTGATTGGGAATCTATATATATATATATATATATATATATATATATATATATATATATATATATATATATATATATATATATATATATATATATATATATATATATATATATATATATATATATATATATATATTTGGGGGTGGGGGGTGGATAGTATATTTGTTTTCTAATGCAACATTTTTTGAAAAGATTTGCATTGCACAGTTCCCTTGCCTACGGATCTTGAGAATGAATTGACTGTTGCGTCTAGCATTGGAATTTTACCTTTTTCTTTGCCTGTCAATAAAATTCTGCTCCGTATTCAAGACAGTTCATAATTCCATCATTATTTGGTTAAGTTATATTCTTAAAATTAGGGTGATTTTATCAGGGCTGTTTGATTTTGGCACACTATCAAGCCAATTCTTGCCTTCTGTCTTGATCCATTGATAATAATGATACAATCATTCAGAGTGTAAGGGTTAAAAGATTGGGTACATTGCTCAAACTGAGGTGTTATTTTTATTTTTGGACAGGTGTGAACCCTTCCCCACGTACCCCCGAACATATGACATGGTTCATGCTAATGGTTTACTTTCGCTAGTTCTAAATTCACAATGTGACTTGTCAGACTTACTATTGGAGATGGATCGAATTCTTCGACCTGAGGTAAATATAATCTTCTTCCCATATAAGTTTTTCCACAGGCCTTCCCACCCCCCACCGGAGGGTCAACCCACCTTGGTGTTGGAAGAGGATGGATGCTTCCTAGAATGAACCTATTTGACATGACATAGCCTCAAATAATACTTACCCAAAAAATAATAATTTAGATCTGGATTGCATTTGTGGATTACAAACCTATCATTAATTATTCTCCTGATTTTGCCTTTTCTTGCACTTGATCCTGTTGATGGTAGGGATGGATTGTCCTTCGTGATAAAGTGCAAGCTGTAGAGAAAGCGCGGATGTTGGTAACGCAAATCCGTTGGGATGCACGGGTTATTGAGCTCCAAAATGACAACCAGCGGCTACTTGTTTGTCAAAAGCCATTTTTGAAGAAGTGATCGGCTGAAAATTGGGAGGTTTCGTATTTGCGGGGGAAAGAACCAATTTTGTCATCTTCAGTAAGTTTCTCCTGGTTGACTTGTTCACTTGATTTTCATGAGATTTTTGGGTTGGAGATTTCAACCGTTGGCAGCTCTATGTGAGCTGCGGAGGTGAGTCCTAGCATGGATCTTTGGGTCTTTGGCTCCTTTGAATATCAATTTTTTTTTAAGATGTCTGTTGACTAGGCTGAGTCATTCATTATGAAAGTTGATCAAGTTGGTCATTGATCTCTTTGGTAGTAGGAATTTAGCCTCCCTAATCCCATTCCTTTCTAAACTATAGTCAGTTCAGTTTAGCCATTAGTAGTCGTGTATTCTGTATGCGCCTTCCAGGGCTGACATGCATTGTCAATGTATGAGGGACTTATTATTTAACAGAAAATATTGCCATATATTATGAAGAATGTTGGATCAAGAGTTGAATGGTCAGGCCAAAAAAAATTGAGACGGCTTTATTGATTACTTAATTTTTAAACTAACCAAGGTGATTTGTTTCTGACTGACAGAGCATGAACCAACTGAAAATTTTTCCTCACCATCTTTGCTTGGAGTGTCCGATGGAAGAACATCGGAGATTGAAACAGGGGCGACGCTGAAGCTGTAGACAAGAGTATGATTCCCTGATAAGTAGTCACCATTCATTTGATTACGGTATTTGTAGCAATTCATTCATCCCATTCTTTCACCAATTTTATTTCATTGTACACTGAGTAGTGCTGGATTGAATTCTTTGAGAGGGTTTGCAAGCAGCCTTGGTATATACAATTGTATTGTAACTTTTCTCGTGCTGCATCTCCTATTCTTTTTCATTTTTGAGCCTTCTCTAATTGTTATATACCTCAGCATATCGTTTTATTTGTTCCTGTAGAAATCTCTGGGGAGCAGTCTTACAGCTCAGTCTGGTTACATGTAAAGGGAAATGAAGGGAAGTGGAATTAATTTTAAAAAATGAGAACTTTTATAAACTTAATTTCTGATTGAATTCTTTATTTTCTAATTCCAATCCAAGATGGGTGAATAGTGAAAGCAAAAATAGTTGGTTTAGAAAATTTTGAATTACGCAATATTATCTGCAATGATTAGAAAAATCTGTTCATTTTATATCTGTTTTAGTTCATTTCCCGTATCCTTACTTCCAACCAGATGGAGCCTATACCATGCCCACCCCCACGTTTGATTGGGTTGTGGAATCTTTTTTGGGTTAGTTTCAGGTTGACACTCTTTCTTCTTGACCCTTGTTTGTGTCAATGGTTTATTGACATTGATTCTTTTTTGCACGCAATCATTGGGCCGTTATAAGAACCACAAATATATGGGATGGTGTTGAATTTGAGTAGGGAGGAGTGTTTTAGAAAGGCAAAACCTAGCTAATCCACCTGATTTTCCTATGTAAGTTGAGTCAATCCCACTTACCGATAAGATGAAATATCACACAACATATACTTTTGCCCAAAGGGACTTTGACCTTTGACTATGGCTGCTTAGAGTTGCAAGGGAAGAAGAGGGAGAAGGTAAGGGGTTGAGGGTTGCCTTAATGCACAATGAGAGAATGGTCGAACCCATGACTTTATGGATACCTGCCCTCAATTAGCAGATGCCAACCCAATTGTGCTAAACTGTTGTTCGCACCCTATAGAAGGAGAAGGGATTGATTGCCTGTTGAATGTGAGACAGAATAATTGAACCCATGATATCCTAACATGTGGTAAGACACCAACCAGTTGTACCTAACTGACAAGATACCAACCAGTTTTGCCTAACTATAGAAGGGGAAGGGATTGTTTGGTTGCGGGCAGGACACCAACCAACTTCCTTAAGCAATTGTTCACACACTATAGATGACTATGTGAACTATATATCCATTAAATTTGGCCACTAACTAAATAGCCAGTATTTTCTTTTTTTTTAAGCGAAAAGCCAGTATTTGGAAATGGTCCATGCAGGAAACGTAAAAACCCTCCGAGGGTTCTTGTCAGGGTTATGACATGGTAAATTAGGGTATGAAAAAGGAGTTATGGTCTGGGATAACTTCAGGATGTATGTAACTATTTATATATTTATAATAGTTATTATTATTAATTTAAAAATAAATATGATATATTTATAATAGTTATTATTATTAATTTAAAAATAAATATGTACTTAAAAAATGAAAATTAGAGCAAAAATTAACATGTAACATGACAAAGTTATAAGGGTGACTAATAGTAGCATTGCCCTAAAACATATAAAACCAAATATGCAACAAATGTCAACTTTATGAAATCTGTGAAACTGAAAAATGAAACCTAACAAACCTTATGAATCCCACAGTGACATCTGTGCCAACTATAAATACACATTTCCCGAATCATTGAAAACTATCAAATTCAAAACTTTGGTTCTTACGTGGCAAATATGAGAACTCATTTCTACATGCAACCAATTTTCTTCCTTGTGATGGTTTGGTGTTTTGATGATTGGATGGACATTGAATCCCTTGAATCAGTCATTATCAATTTGTGTGGTGTATCTCAATTATATAGATTTGAATCCTCTCCTCCAACAGACTCTGAAGGAAAGGTGCCGTCCCTATTGGATGGGCGACACCTAGGGCTCGGGTGAATCCGAACCCTTCATCCGAGCCAACACCCCCCCATCGGCTCAGCTTGTCGGCTTGGTGTCAACTCAGATGGAGGGTTCAGATTCACTCAAACCCCAGGTGTCGTCCATCCAATGGGGGCGCCACCTCTCCTCCATATTCTCTTGAAGGAGAGGATGGGGATCCCAATCATATGATCCTTGGTGCAATAAGGCTTCTCTTCTCTTTCTCTCTCTAAATGGTTTATATTGTTCAATTGATAAAATAATAGATTTTTTCAAACATTTATATTATTAAATTTCGTCATAAAATGAAATAAGGAGAAATCTCTTTTAGGCAACCCTGTTTAGGAAGCCATCCTAGACGATCCACCACTTTTCAGCTACAAGGATGTATAATTAATCAAACTATTGTCTATATAAAGCATTCATTCTATACCCTATATGTCAAATCTTGTTATCTATCTCATTTACCGTTCTGTTTGGTTGCAATGGAAATAAAAAAAGAAAATGAATGGAAGAGAAATTAAGGAAAGTGAAGGAAAACTATTTTCCCTTTGGAGTAGTTTGGTTGTACGGAAAATGAAGTAAAATTAATTTTCCAGAGTTGTTTGATTAGATGTAAAATGAATATAAAATTGATGTAAATTTCTAAATTTTGTAATCTTGCCCACTTTACCAAGTTGGTTAAGTTGTATAGCCAGATGCATCCTATTTGCTCTAGTCCATTTACTAAATTACCTATTTAATTTTTGCCAAAAAAAAAAACTACCTATTTAATTAATGAGCCCACCACTATCTATTACAAGGGGTGTGAACCTTGTCTATCATTGTCCAATGGTCCCACCTTTAATACGTTGAATCCATTGAAAGGCCGTGTTCTTCGGTGAGTCCAAGAGTTGTTATATAAAAAAATAGATCGTGTTAAACAATTATTAACATGTAAAAATAATCTCAAGATTGTTTACTAATTCACCCAAATTGTGATCAGTATTTAGAAACTTAATAGTCACCATCAATGGTGTCAGAATTCCATTTCATTCAAGTTGCAATAAAAATAAATAAAAATGAATAAAAATGATAAAAAGTTTATCTTCTTGGCCATTTTGAAACTTTTATTCCACCATTACAAATTTTATATGTTTGAGTCATACAGCTTAATAGGTCCATTATGCAAAAATTTTTATGGTCATAACAAATCTTGGACGCTTTTAAATGTTGGAATCATAGAAATCACATTTTCGTGACTAACAATATGAAAAAATTCCTACAGTCCAACAATTTCCCTGCAATTAATTTAACCTACATTTTCCTTTTAACATTGAACTTGCTTCTAAAAATCTAATCCACGAAACCAAGTAAAATCATATTAAAATATGATTAACACAAGTCTTAAAGATATCATCTTATCATCTGCTCATCAAAACACTGTTCTCTTCAAGAAAGGAGATTTCTCCACATTTTGCCCAAATTTTACTTGTTTATCAAAAGATGGCAAACTTGACCGAATCCAGATGCTCATCACAACGAAACTGTAAGAACTGCATGGCCTCATTGGGAAACATAGGCCTTCTATTGCTTCTGCCTCTTTAACCTCAAAAATTGAAAACCTTGAAACCCAAGCTAATCCTCTGTTTCATGTGAAGACATATGCAATGACATTACAATAATAGATGGCTTTTTTCATTTGATCTTCTAGAACTTGTCGTGGAAATCTTTCCAATGGTCATTGTAAGATGTTATCTTTTTATGGGTTTGATTAATTACAAGGTCGATTGATTGGTGGGAATTAACATTATGATCAATTTTGGTTTGATTTGTCGTGGGTTTGGGATAACCAACTTGGTTCATTGTGGGCTGGTCCAAAGTTTGAGATAGTATTATATATACTAGGTTCAGACTCCTACAGTCCAAGTTGTATAATTTCTCTCTCTGCTCATATAGAACGAAAAGAGATCCCTAGTGGTGGGCTGTAAAAGACTTTTTAAAAAAAGTCAAAACAACTTAAAGTTTCAAAGTTTTAAGTTAAAAATTCAAAATTCACATTTCGTTTTAGTGGGAAATATTTCAAAAGCTTGTTTTGAATTGGTTAAGTAAGTAGGAATTTTTAATCTCATATTGCTTATGGAGAGGTTTATGTGTTGGGGTTGTCCCATATATCTTGAACCCTTAAAATAAAGTTTCCCTCTTAAGGGAGGTGTCTGGGGGTTCCGGGTCGTCTTTCACACTCGCACCAAGCTATGACCATGTCATACCGAGGGCGCGGACAGGATCCGGATTCCTTTTGGAAGGATACCTATACATAGGGTAGCGTCCCTACCAGTACGTATAGTTACCTATTGTGAGGACAATGAGAAGCAATTCGCCCTCCTCCTAGGGGCTATCGAGAAAATCATCAATGTTGGAGTCGCCACCTAGATTAAGGATCTAGGACCTCTAAAAATATAGTCTCTCCATAAATTAAGACTTCTATTGACTCATGACCCAATGCATCGACTTTTTGGTCTATCTCAAAGATCGCATAAGTATTCAAGGTACGGTTATGAGAAGGTGTTAGGCACCCAAACTTTTCGATCAAGATCGGCCTCCTAAACTTTCCTTAGACTCTAATCCTGACTGTGCTTGGTCAATTGGATGACTAGGGTTCAATAGGGGATGTCCTAAATCAAGCTGCTAAGTTCTTCTAACTTAGAGTTCAGCCAAACATGTCTTAAAGCAAATAAACAAGCAATGTCATGTATAGTGAACCAAACCAACTGATGGTTCGGCCCTTGGACTGAGTATGAGATAGCCATCTCAAACTACCTACGTATTTCAATCCTAGAAATCAAGTTCAAAACGTAATTCGAAATAGATTGTTATTAAAGCTTATAGATGTGATTTATGCATGTGCTTTGTTAGATTCAAATTGAGATTTATGCTTGATGAATGGTTGAGATTGAATCCAGATAGTCCATTTGAACTAAGAGTACCGTACTTAGAGAGTCCTCCAAACTGCTTACATATTTTAAAGGTCCTGGAAATCAGGTACAACGTAGTTCGTAATGTTTAACTATTCAGGTTTTATTGGGTATCATATCCCTTTTATTTAAATGTTTAGGTTTTATTGGGTATCCTACCCTTTCTGTTTAAATGTTCAGTTTTTATTGGGTATCCTACCCCTTTTGTTTAAATGTTCAAGTTTTATAGAGTCTCCTGCCCCTTTTATTTAAATGTTCAGGTTTTATTGGGTATCTTACCCCTTCTGTTTGATTGTTCAGGTTTTATTGGGTATCTTACCTCTTTTGTTTGATTATTCAAGTTTTATTGATTATCTTGCCCCTTTTGTTTAAATGTTCAGGTTTTATTAGGTATCATGTCCCTTTTGTTTAAATATTCAGGTTTTATTGGGTTGTCTATCTCTACATTTTTCAACTTAGGTTTATCAGGTTACCTATCTCTACATTTTTAACTTTTAAAACTTATGCAAGATTCTCTCTTTCCTTTTTCTGTTCATTCTTAAAGATTATGACAAATGTATATTTCTAAATGTGGCATTATTAAAAAAATCAAATATAACAATGTAAATAATCCAAACATGGTAGTGTGTCTCAATCCAAATGTAACAATAGGCATATAAGCATTTCTGAACATAGCAATCATGCATCCAAAACAAGCATGTGAAGTGTGAACAGTCCAACCATAACGGTGAAACCAAACATATATGGCAATGTAAATAAATAAATATAGCGGAGAATCCGAACATAACAAGGTTAACAACCCAAACATGGTAGTGAAACCGAACATATATAGCAATGGGTGAGCATTCCAAATAATATACATGTCAAAGATATAAAAAAATTCATATCAAAGATTAAAAAAATAATATATTAAAAAAACATTCGAAGAAAAAAAATAATGTTATACATATACATGCAAGGATTAAAAATAATAAATTATAATACACAAACAAAGATAAAAATAATATGTTATAATATACAAGAAAATTGAATATAAAATAAATATACATACAAAATACATATAAATAGTATACATACAAAATAAATATAAAGTAATATATATGCAAAATATAAATAGTAATGTAGATGCGAAAAATAAACACAAACTGACATACATCATGTAAAGATAAATGATTAATAATACATGAAAAATATAATATACAAATAAAAAATATATACATGTAAAATTAGAATGATGATATACATGCAAAAGATAAATAAATAAAATATATATAATATATATATATATATATATATATTACGCAATATAATGTTCACGCCAGAAAATATGAAAAAATAAATAAAATAATAATAATAATAATATACAATAATAAAAAAATCAATGTAATATTAATATAAAAATAATGAAGAACAAAATCAAGTATAATATACACTATGAGACTAACCGAAATATCAAAGATTAAAATAATACATACATGTGCTTAAAATAATTAATATATAAATATATCAAAAATCAGAAAGAAAAGAAAAAACAAAAAACAAAAAAAGAAATTAACATCACGATAAACAAACATCAAAAATCAGAAAAATGAAATTTAACATTCAAAAATCAGAAAAAAAAATACAAACGAACTAGAGAGACTAACCTGCTGGTATGCGAATGGTCAGTGATGAAGTATATCCGGTGGTGGCCGTCGCATGGTGTCGCGAGGGTCGTCGGGGGATCATCGGGTTGCTGTCAATGATGGTCGAGGGTTGCTCGGGTTGTGAGCCGGAGGATGGCTACAGCAATATAGGAAGTCGAAGATTAACGTGGATGGCCAGTGGAGGTGATGGTCAGGTTATCGGGTTGGACAATGGTGTGCAGGTGAGGTAGGTGGCGAGTGACTTGGCTGGGATAATGAACAACAAGGCCAAGGTGGGGAGGATGACGGCAATCCAGTGGAGTGTGAGCAGGGTCTTCTCTCTTCTTCTTTTTTCTTGCAGTCCCCCTTTTTTTTTCAACTGATCCGGTGGAAGGTTTTTATAGGCGCAGGAGGGATGTTGAGGTGGGTAATATGAATAGTGGTTCGACGGGGTAGGTTGGTGGTGAATAAGCAGGTGAGATGGAGTGTGGCTCGATGAAGGAGGCAGCATGGATGAAGGCTTGAGGTGTCCATCAGAGCGGATGACTGGTCGGTGGATCAGGTTTGAGAACAGGGCGAGGGAGTAGCCGTAGGTAGCAGGTGGGTGGCAGTGGACTGTGAGCGCAAGTAGATTAGGCTTGCAGTTGGAGTCGAGCAGGTGGTGTGATGGTGCTGCTCTAATCAGGTGGTTGGGGGTATTCGGCCATGGATAAGGGAGAGATGGAGTTAGATGATGTATCGATTTTAGGAGCAGGCGGGTGGCAGGTTAGGTTGATGTGTCGATTAGAGGTCTTGGGGAAGGGATGGGCATGCAGCTTGGTGGTTGGCTCGATGATGTAGCATGCGGCCATGGGTATGGGAGTGAATTGGTGGAGTGGTTCGGTGGGGCGCTGGAATGGTTTTGCAAGTGGGTAAGGTGGAGGTGGCAGCATGGGTGCTGTTACAGCAAGGTAGCGGGTGGTTTTTTGAGAAAGAGGTGGAGGTGGCAGCATGGCTACCTCCCTCTCTCTCTCTCTCTCTCTCTCTCTCTCTCTCTCTCTCTCTTCGGGTTCAACTCAACCCACCGGAATATATGTATAAAGAAAACTATATATCCATAAATACATATAGTAATATATATAGAATAAAATATATGTAATATACATATGTGTATAATATAAAAAATATGTATATATGCATATAATAAAAATAATGTACATGGATCGAATCATGGGTCCGGATCGGTCTGGGCTAGATCGAGCAAGACTGGTCAAGGTTGACTGGGATGGACTGGGTCGAGCTGAGAATGGCAAAAATGGGGTGCTTACATCTATATGTAGGGAGGCATCCCTATTTATAAATTGGTACGATCTGGATTGTTGATCTAAGCACTGTTAGATTGAATGCATATGGGCTGTCTAATCTAATGGACATGCCCGATTGTATGGACACCTTGAAAGGGCACATGTCTCTCTGCTCACATCCAGAATTCAACTATAAATTCAAGTATTCTTTTGTGTGTGTCTCGCCAGCTCTTGTTCTATATCAGATTACTGTGCTCACTCTGTAATTTTGACAATTGATCTCAGCCGTCGTGTTTCCTGACGAGGTCCAGACTTTGTGTGCACATATCTGGGAGGGCCTAAAGAGGTTGTTTTAACTTGGAGGTTGATCCACAGGAACCCACTTCACCATAAGAGGTGAATACAATCTTAAGGAAAGTGTTCTGAACATGACTCAACCCATTCATTTTTGCATCCGCTCTTATTCTGTAAGTGTCGATTATTGTTATATAGATTTACATTATAACTATTGCATATTTGTATTATAGACATACTGCTTTATGTAATTTGTGTTAGTCACTGCATATTATAATTAGTCTTAAACAATACTATATTGCTATTTTCCTTACAGGGAAACGAAATATGAAATTTGGAATTTTTAACTTGGGAAAATATCTGTCACACCCTCTGTAGTATGGTTTAATCTTACCCAACCGCCTTTGTTTGCGATAATAATATCTCTAACACCCCTACTTTTGAAATATGTATCAATCAGACCCCCTCCGGCCATTATTGTTTGTAACTGATGACGTGTCACCATCTCAAATTCGTTAATGACAAAACTACCCCCATCTATAATTTTTCCTTTTAATTTTAAAAAACTTAAAAGTTCCACACTTGTAGGTCTCTGAGCTAAAGCTTCCAAATCCTTCGAGTCTACGACGGAGCCGTCAGAGCGAGGAGGCTGCTAGAAACTGGAACTAAAGCATTGAATGCAGCAGTCCAACCTCCCAAGGAGGATTTCCTCTTTTCAACTTGAAACCAAGACAAAGAGTCAAGAACAAGGTGCAACAGTGAGTGAAGCTTCGACGACCTTACCCCAATTCAACTCAAATTCTTTAGCTTTTCCGCTCTCCCACCACTGAACAGTAGAAAGTAGAATCCCTCCAATTAAGGGTGTCAACGGGTCGGTTCGGGCTGAATCGGTGTCGGGTTTTATAAGCCCAGCCAAAAACGTGTCCATTAAGAGTTCAGGCTAGGGTGGGCTACGCTGGACACATTAACTAATGGGCTGGTCCAGTGTCGATTTGTTATCGGGCTGGGCTTATTGAGGTGATTTCGGACCGGTTCGGTCCTGACCAAGCTTATTGGGCTTATCGGGCCCATTTTATATGTAAGCTATATAGCATATTTTATTATTTCTATCTATAAAATTAGCATCATTCCTTTCATATGTATGAAATTCAGTTAACTGTAACAATTAACATAATATTTTCAATTATAGGTTCACATAATCTTTCGAATCAAGAAGTGAACTGTAACAGTGTAACAAAATCCATTAAAATTTAAAATCATTAAATTTAAGAAACTGGGCTCGGATGGACCTTACAAGTGTTCGAGTTGGGTATTTTCGGTTCAGGCTAGTTCGGGCTTCTTAATGGGTCAGTCCGATCTGATTTCGGTCTGGGCTGAAACAGACCGAAACCTGTCCATTAAGGCTCGGTCTAGGCTGGGTTTGGGTTATATTAAGCCGGCTCGGTCCTTGCCACCGTGTTGGGCCCAGTTTTGACACCCTTACCTCCAATCGTATTTAAATTTTCATATTTTTTGCTTTTCGATTTGGTAGCCAATGGCTTCGTCGGAGATATAAGTGGTTTCAGACACCCAAAATCTACAAGGTTCAAAGGCCTTGAATGGAGGTGTTAACGAAATCAATATAGTTGGCGTCTTCACTACATTGCTTATGGTGATTTTGATAAATTATGAAAATTCATCGAGTAAAATGGTTGCTCTCTCGAGAAACCAGACGGCAATGGCTATCACCCTCTCCAATGGGCTGCTCTTAACAATTTCCCTGATATCGCGTAGTACATCATTGAGGTCTTATAAAACATACACGCACACACACACTCTTTCTCTCTCTTCCTCGATAACGCTAATAATGCTGAATTTTGTTGTGAACTTGCTAAATTTGTTTGAATTATTTGTTGTTTAAGCACAGAGGCGAGGTTAATGCTACCGACAATGCGCAACAAACAGCTTTTCATTGGGCTGTAGTTCTGTGATCGGTCTCTGTGGTAGACAACAAATGTGCTCTTGCAAAGCGGAGCCAGGGTTGAGGTTGCTGACGTTAACGACTATTAGGTAAGTCACCAGAAATTTGGGAATTATGCGCCTATGAGGTGGAGGGTACGGTTTTGGAAGCAGTGTGGGGGTTACCATGATGGAGGCGATGGTGGTGGATACGGGTATAATGGCATCGGCCCCACTATAAGCGCTCTACTCCGACAGATTTGGGAAGCAATTAGTTTTTGTTTTGTGAACACCTAATATCTATTACATAATAAATAAACTTTTAAGTTTTTTAAAATTAAAAGGGCAAATTATGGGGTAGTTTTGTCATTAATGAATTTGGGATAGTGACACATCATCAGTTACGAACAATAATGGCCGAAGGGGGTCTAATTGATACATATTTTCAAAAGTAGGGGGTGTTAAGGATATTATCGTAAACAAAGGCGCATGGGTTAGATTAAACCACAATACAAGGGGTGTGGCAGATATTTTCCTTAAAACTTTTAAAACTTCAAATTGTTTTGACTTTTTTAAAACAACAATTCTCCCACAAATTTCAAAAGATTATTAAAACTGGAAGTAGACTGTTAATCTCATGAGAACATGTAAATGACGTCGTTGCAAATGTCTTTTGACTTGAATCTACACTAGATCTGAAGATCACACTACAGAGTATGGGTGAAGCAAGACTCATTGAACATTTTCTCATTGGTGTAGCTGATTGACCAACAGTCATCCCTTACAGTCCAACCCTCGAATAGTTTTTTTCATAAAATGTGGATATTTTTAACCGGTCTTGTCCTTATCTTGGTTTCATGAATGTTTAGAGAGTTCACCCTTAAAACTCTCATCGGAAGCAGCCCCACTTCCTACATTCACTTAGGTGAGCAAAATAATGATAGTACTAAACAAGTCATCCAGTGACTTTTTACCCGTTAAACCTAATTCCAAGGATCTCCTATCACATAGGTTGAGTTTCTATCACATGACTTATGCCACAGGCTTCAAGCTCATTCCTTTAGATGTGTAAATTAAAACTTTTGTGGTTTGAAGCTTTGTAAATATATCTGTTAGATTTCTTTCTGACCTTACAAAGTTGATAGATATCATTCCTTCACTTATATATTGCCTTACAAGATTGTGTCTAAGGCGTATGTGTCTTCTTTTTCCATTATATACTTTACTTTTTTACTTTAGCAACAGTAACCTGACTATTACAATGTAGTGATATTGGAGTCATATGTTTAAGCCATAAAGGAATATCTATCACCAAATTTTTGAAACATTCAGCTTCAGTCCAGCCTTTTCTAATGCTATAAATTCTGCCTATATGGTGGACCCTGTACCACAGGTTTGCTTAATCGATTTCTATGAAATCGCTCCACCACCTAGAGTGAATACATATCCACTCGTAGCTAAGGGTTCTTCTGTATCAAGTATCTAATTTACTATTGGGTTTGGTGTCTTGTATTATGTGGGATCCATACGGTTACTGGGATTACACTTGTATTAGGGTTTTGGTCTACTACATATACGGGGATAAATTGATAATTATGTGGGTATTAGGGTTCTAGGTTTGCCTATATATTGTCTCTGTGTGGGAAAACCTAGACGAGACTGATGGAGGAGATAAGCCTGTCAGGTAGAGAATTTTGTAGACTATTCCTGGGAATGAAGGAAGTCACTCTTTTCTCTGGTGGATGTAGGCATCCCACGATGGGGTATTGCGCACTCCCAATCCTAAAAAGTGGTATCAAAGCTAAGGTTCGACAGATCAGTCACTGATCTGAGAGAAGGAAGGAGGTGCGTGGAAGGTATGAACAGAAGAAAAAAAAACTAGTCATAGTTTTTAGGGTTTCTCCATGAAACTCTAGAACAATTGGTGTGGAGAGGAAAAATCTATGGCAAGTAGGGGATTAAGGCCGAGGGTAAGTTTGGGCCATCAACCCTACGAGGTGTGCTGCCAATGACGGTAATGTTTACGATTGAGGGATATGGTATGGTGCAACAGATGTATCTACAACGCAACAATTTGGCTTTGTTGAACCAGGGAATTGTATAGGAGCAGTCGAGGCTTAGTGATGCTAAGGATCTATTTCCACAGATCGTGGTATCAACTGGCCGGATCGAGGGGGATCTCGATGTTATCAACTGGAGGTTCTAAAACTGCAGGTGATGCAAAGGTTGCAAGGTCGATGGTAGCAGCAGATCAGGGTGTTGATCTGGTAGCTGGTGGCCCATGCAGGTCATCAATAGGGATGTTGGCTGGTGGTGCAGAAAACACGGCAAGACCACTGAGGGAAGGACGTCTGATCCTATTCTGGTTGTGTCTCAGGTGCAGAGTTCCATCACAATATCATCGCTTGTGGAGAGCGGAGACTCTGCAGAGATGGCCTTGGCATTCGGTGATACTATTGCAGCGATTAGTTCGGTGGCGACAACAATTGTGGACTCTAGTTGCATGAAGCATACAATTGGATGGTTGGATCCCATGGCCGCAGGTAATGGTGCAGATGTTGTGAACACCGCGCCAGTGTTACAGGAAGCTGGAAGTCAGGTCAGGCTACTAGATCTAGGAAGTCAAGGCTCATTGGACGTGAGAAGCTAAGTTGAAAGAGATCAACGACCTTAGAGGGGGACCTCATCTGGCTGGAGCAAGGGTCTGCTGTAAGACCCGCACTCCGTAAACCCGGTCTAAACCTTGGTTTTGATGTCGTGACAGGTCTTCCGATCATCACCGGGCCAGACGGGACGAGCGGATGACAAACAGGTATGAAATCGGACCAAAGATGATCAAATCAACATGATTTTATGTTAACCGGTCGATGGTACCGGTCTTGGTACCGGTCGACCGGTCAGCTCTGCGCAGCTGAGTGTGGAAATCCAGAAATTGACTTCTGAGGTTCCCACTTTCCTGATTTCGAATCCTAAGACTTTCCTAATCCTAATAGGGTTACTAAACCCTAATTCTAGCCTATAAATACACCCTTAAACATCATCAAATCCTTTCCATTGTCTCTCGCAAACCCTAGAGAAGAGAAAGAGGTTGGAAAGGAGAAGGAGCTAGAAGAAGAAGAAGGTGCCGCCATTACCGTTCGACGATGCTCACTCTACGCCAGTCAACGGTAAGTGTTTTAACCATTCTTCTTACCCTATGACCCTAGGTTAGTTGTGTGGGTGGATCAATACCATGCAAAGTAGGTATTGATCTAAAACCCTAAATTGGCCAATAAACCCTAAGTTGCCGTCAAACCCTAGATTCGAGTTTCGAGATGATATTCATCGAAACGAGACTTGAATGAGTTGGGGATAACTCTAACTCAATGATTAGACTTAGAGTGGATAGGAGAAACCGTGGAAATCCATGGAGGATGATCGACGGCAGTCGAAAAACCCATGTATGGTCTTCCGGAGACATACCGGTCGACTATACCGGTTGCACACAGTGCGACCGGTATGTTGCCACCGGTATCCCTCGGGGAGGCTGGTCGTGGGGGACCGACCGACCATACCGGTCGCAGTCTTCCCCACAGAGCTGCGACTGGTACATGCCACCGGTCAGCTCTGTGAGTGTATTTTTGTAACCATGTTGGTTTCCGACCAACATGAAACCCTAAGCAATATATTCTAATGAAACCCTAATAACATTGTAGGAATTTGTGACTTTCCGTTTGGATCTTGCGACGTGGAGCAAGCTAACAAACGAGCTTCAGGTAAGGGAATCTGACCTAAACCTAATAATTAATGGACAGTAAGTTGTTGTTAATCACCTGATTATATGTGATGTGATGTTTGTGCATATTCACATGCCATCTTTTAATTTCAGTTGTTATTACTGTTCATGCATTGTTAGTATGTGATTGTTAAGCATGTGATTGTTTTCGTTAGTGTGTGGAGTGGGGCATGGGCCTGGGATCGCTCCTCACACTAGCACCTTTTGTAGTATTCTGTCTTAACATGCTTGGTACGGTGGGGCATCAGGGGAAGGTCGTGGTACGGTGTTCTCCGATGTTCATGCTGGCCTGGCCATGGTTATGTGGCATTGTGGTCTCCGAGTCGACGCTGGCTTGTCCACGATGCTTTAGCTCTATCTCTATGTCGTAGGGAGTTATGTTGGGATAGGGTCTACCTGCGTATTGTTTCTATCCTAGTGGGTTAGTTGCGGATAGGGCATCAGGGGAGGTGTGGGAATGCCTTAGCTCTATCTCTATGCCGTAGACGGCTGTGCTGGGATAGAGCATACATTGATGACATATAGGATTGGTTAGTTGCGAGCCCAGTTTGCGAGCCCTGACCAGTAGGGGCTTAGGTACTGGTATGGGTAGAGTATCAGGGGAGGTACGAGGGTATCTTAGCTCTATCTCTATTCCATGATGGTGCATCTCGGCCAATGGGGGTGTGATCCATGAGGTGCCACACACTCGTGTATAGAGGTGCGGGGGCCACCAAACCTTTATATAGCACATTGCAAACTTAAAACCAGACCACAGCATAAAATGATTGTTACTCATGCATAATATTGTGAAACTGTTTGATTGTCTTACTGAGCTAAGTTGTAAGCTCACCCTTTGTACGTACATTATTTTAGATATTGATGCAGGTTACACTGTGGATGACTACATGAACGCTCTGGTGTATGGTGATGTTGCTGCTCTGGGTGCACAGGCAGGAGAGGACGAGCATGACGCTTCATGCGAGTGCCCTTTCTACGTGTACCTTTGATTGGTTTTATTTATTTATTTTCATTATTTTCAATTGGATTAAAGAGATGTAATGATATTATATTATATGTTTGAATTTGAATAATTGGATATTTTATTTAAATTTATCAGTAGATTCTCAGTTCATTATATTTAAAAGACTTCCGCTGTACTATTATATTCTGATTGTGGTTATGTGTGATGGTTTGTATGAGTGGACATGGCCTATTTGAGATCCTGGTGTGAACCGTTGGTTCGATGACGATTCACTCACACCATTCTGGTTGGATCAGAATTGGGGTGTGACATCTGCTTTGGGTGAGGGATGCATTCCCCGCAATATTGCATGGATGGTTTTACCAGGTTGCAACGGCAAAGGGGCTTCTCGGTTCTAGTAGGGAAGGAACAACATTGGCGGCCAGAGCAATGGATGGCAATGGTTGGTCTTCGATTAAGAATGGCGAGGTTTTGTTGTCTGGTGGATCGTTAATAACTGTCGGTTGGGTGTATGATGGATCTGACAGAATGAAGCCCACTGGATGGAAACATGCGTTATCGCATGTGGCTGAGGTAGGATCACATATGCGATTTTGTGAAGAACAGAAGGCTTTTGTGACATCGTTCACACATGGGGTGCCTTCAATGTAGTTTGAGGTCGACAGAACAGGGAAATCGGGGTTGTTCAGCAATGATGGATCTATCCTGGCTTAAAGAGTTTCGATGGCGGTTGTTCGTAATTCTAATGCGATGGCAAACTCGGTGGAGACAAGTCCCAACAAGGAAGGATTCGTAGATATGGGGAGATCTCTTGGGTTTCCATCTGTGGATCCAAGGAACTTAGGAAAACAGGTGTTATCGCATGTTGATGTTGGCTCTTCTAGTGGTGTATTGTCAGAAGGGTTGGCTGGAGTTTCCTGTTCCATTGGCCCATTGGAGGATCGTCGGAGATCTGTGGTAGAAGATACTGGGAATCATTTAGATATCAGTGTGGTAAGAAAATCCTTGATGGATATCGATGAGTTTCTAAAGTTTCCTTTGGAGGATCCAGGAGTACATGCTTCTCAAGGAAACCGTGTGGACTCTATAAAGGCAGTAGGGGCTTCTGCGGCAAAAGCTAGAGGGTGTGCACACGGGTATAGGTGGTAGGATGGTTTTGTTGCTCCAAGGCTATTATCACATGTGTCGAGTTTGGCTTTGTGCAACCCTTCTAGTGTTCAAAGTCAAATCGAGGGAGAATGTTTTAGGGACTTCTGGTGAGATGGTCGTGAGGTCTATGAGTGGATCTGGTTGGATCAAGGGGGTTTTCCCTTGGATCTGATGGCGGGATTAAATCCCGGTACGATGTGCATCATGGCCAATTGATGCTGCACCGTGGGGCAAAGAAGTACTAGCGGGCTGGAACAAGTAGCTAGTCGGATCTCTAGGTTCGCATTGGAGGTGTAGAGGTGAGAGGCTCGGGTTCCAAGTGCAACTGGAGTTATAGGAGGACTGTGAGTGGTGGTGATCTTTTGGTGATACTGCAGTAGTAGGAGAGATGGAGTCACTTCATGTCGTACGGCGGCAAGCTGTGCGAGAAACCCCGACGAGGTGTGGGCTATGCCGGTTTGGGTATAGTGGTTTGACAAAGACAGGTTTACAGATTCAACATCAATGGGTTTTCTTCAAGGTGGCTTACAGAATTCAAGCCAGTAGAGATTTGTTGGGTTTGGTATCTTGTATTCTGTGGGATCCATATGATTACTGGGATTGTACTTGTATTAGGATTTGGGTCTACTACATGTACGAGAGTAAATCGATAATTATATGGGGATTAGGGTTTCTAGGTTTGCCTATATATTAACTCTGTATGGGAAAACCTAAGCGATACTAACAGAGGAGATAAGCCTGTTAGGTAGAGAATTATGTAGACTGTTATTAGGAATAAAGAAAGTTATTCTTTTCTCTGGTGGACGTAGGTATCCCACGATGGGGTGTTAAACCACGTTAAATCTTCTTGTTTGC
The DNA here is from genome assembly GCA_028583415.1 of Protea cynaroides. Lineage (NCBI taxonomy): Eukaryota > Viridiplantae > Streptophyta > Magnoliopsida > Proteales > Proteaceae > Protea > Protea cynaroides. The sequence continues at coordinate 62,287,097 of CM053268.1, read as the reverse complement.
ACACTCTCAATCCTAACATTTACATCACAATATTCTTATTGAACTGAAGGATTCCCATTATAGTGTAAACCATAACTTATTGTTCATTTCAAGTACTTTAATAGCCTTATTAGAGTTTCTCAATATTCTTTTCCAGAGTTATGAGTATGTTGACTCAATTACCCTACTGCTAAGGCTTTATATATATATATATATATATATATATATATATATATATATATATATATATATATATATATATATATATATATATATATATATATATATATAGTATGTAGCGAATCTTTCCCTTAAAACATCAAATCTTGATGGAGGTCTACATGTTGACTGTGAAATACTGTGTAACGTATTGAGTTGAAACTTACTATGTAAGTCAAGTACAAATCATGTTATTGTCAATGAATTTTGCAGTACTCGTTCGGAAATCACACTTTTAATGAAGGAGATATGAGTCAATTGAGTCAATATCTTGAGCCTCTTCTCCCATATTTTCCATCTCCTATATTTTCTCGTTTTGTCAATGGTCCTCGCAAAATAAATAAAAAATTATCAACTAGTCAGATAGTTAACATGTCATAGTTGAAAGGTCACATCAACTGTATTGCAAAATAAATAAATAAAGGGAAAAAGACAGTTACCTCCCCTGTAACTTACCTTATTAACAGTTGACCCCTAATGGTTTTGAAAAAGACAGTTACCTCCCCTAAACAAATTATTAAAATCTAAATAGCCTCAATTTTAAACGGTGTTAAAGTTAAATTTTTTATGAACAACTATACCCTCAACCTTTTATCCCTACTTTAAATCCTATTACAGTTAAAAGACCAATATAACCATTTTATACCCAACTAAAATAAACCATAATCTCATCTTCTTCTCATTCTCCCTCATGTTCTTTCCTATGGGGCGGAGATGATATGTTAGACTCAGATGTAAGCAGAGCAATTTCAGGCAACCATTAAGGCAAAACTCCTTGATTAAGCACTGGTTTTGATTTCCATGAGTTGGTATTCTGATTTGTGTTTAATCATATTGGATTCCAATTCTTAATATAAAATTAATATTTTGGTTCTCCTTTGCTCTTCCCTGCTGACAGCCCTCCTGATTCCTCTGGATATATATAATGGGTGAGTTAATTAAAGTACATGTCGAATCAAGAGAGAAGAGTGAGGTGCGAGACAAAATGACGGAGAGAAAAAAAAAGGGTTGGGGATCTTCGAATTTTGATGAGGAGAAAACCTGTGAGAAGTCGTTTGCAACAAAAAAAAAGGGGGGGGGGGGGGGGGAAGAATCGGGCTTTAAAGAGAGAGATAGCTAGGAAAGGGAGGAGAAATGGCATTCGACAACTAATTTGTCTTTTGATTTCAACATTGAGGGAACAGTAGAAGCTGCCAATAGAGGAAGTAGGAGAAGAAACAAAAGAAGAACATGAGAGAAAATGATCGTGGACTAAGGGCGACTGGAATGGGAGAAAGATAAGGGAAGATAGAAGTGAAAATAGGGATTGAAAATCTGGAGAGATTTTAGGAGAGAAGAAACCGAAGAAAATTAGGAGAGAAAATGGTCGTGGACTAAGGGCAACTAGAATGGGAGAAAGATGAGGGAAGATAGGAGTGAAAATAGGAATTGAAAATCTGAAGAGATTTTAGGAGAAAAAAAACTGAAGAAGAATAGGAGAGAAAATGGTCGTGGACTAAGGGCGACTGGAATGGGAGAAAAATGAGGGAAGATAGGAGTGAAAATAAGGATTGAAAATCTGGAAAAATTTTAGGAGAAATTGCTTTGAAGTTCAAGGATTTGCAGTGGCAGAGAACTCCGAAGACAAAGGCGATTCAAGGATTTGGAAAACGGAAAAAAGATAAGCTCGACTGTGGTGAGTAAGCGGGGAATCGGGGAATCATTCGACTGACAAATAGAAACCCTATCCCTAAATAGTAAGGGTAAAATAGGTAGTTCATCTCTCCAAAAGGGCAGTTTGGTCTTTAAGAAAATATTAAACTCCCACCGTTACCATCTAATGGAATATTCTTAATGCGTGGGGTTATTTGGATATTAATAATCTGTTTAAAGGAGGTAACTACCTTTTTCAAAACCATTGGGGGCCAACTGTCTTTAAGGTAAGTTACAAGGGAGGTAACTGTCTTTTTCCCATAAATAAAATATCACCTAGTCAGATAGTTAACATGTCCACAATTGAAAGCTCACATCAACTGTATGGTCCTACCATCTAGTGGATTTTTTTTTCTTAACCCCATTGTAATTTTCTTTTCATTAGACGAATGGTTGATGTGACAATTCTATCTCTTGATTATACAAGGGACATGCAAATTTATCATTTGTTGAATTTCGAAACCAATTTATGTAATTGGCCATGGCTAAGTTGGCAAAAAGTCAAACCTATACCTCAAAAGTAGAGGGTTCTGAATTCGATTCTTTTTTCTACATTGGGGTCACTCACAACGGGTGTTAAGTGTTTTCTTTCTTGCTATGGATACAAGTGAAATGGTTCTCATTCAATCTTGAAATAATTTGGTCCATGCGGTTGTGGGGTCAATATAAACCCAAATAATTAGTTAGGTCGAAGAACTAGATACTCATCATAAGCACACAAAAGAAAAAAAATAAAAAATAAAAAAATTGACCTTCACGTTACAATCTTGACGAACTTTTTCGATTATCCTTGAACATGGTGCTTATTATCTAAAATTTACCACATTATACAAGAATGAAATAGATGGCTAGTCTATACAACTTGAGCACTGTTGTTTGTTTTTTTTTTTTTTTTTTTTTTTTTTTTTTGTGAAAAACTTGAGTGCAAAACAAACATGACCTTTCCTTAAGGGTCAATTTAGTTACAAGGGAAATTGAAAAAGTTTAGCTATAAAGGAAGTAAAATTTTTAAACTTAAATAGAAAACTTGTATAGATATAAAAGAATATGATTGTATAAGCTATTTAAATTTCTAACCATAATTAACAATAATACTTATAAGATGTAAAATTTATTTTACTTTTCATATGCAAATGATTTGGATGCCAAGTGAAGTATAAACTAATAATTAAATATAGAATGATTTGAAATTAGTTACATAATAATATGATTGCATATGCTATAATCATTACTAAAATTTTCTTTTAAAGTTAAAAATTTTCACTTCTCTTCTTTTTAATTTCTCTTGCATCTAGTTAGAGCCTAAGGGCAATTATTCTTGTCCTTTCCATCGGAAAAAATAAAAGTGCTCAAATAAAAATAAAAATAAAAAAGTGGGTTATATTTCCACATGAAAAGACTATACACACCGTCTATGTATACAATCCTATCGCAATGTATTTTACTAACTTTACTATGCCCCTTTCTTTGTGGCCCCATTGATTTTATCGTGAATAATTTTTGTTGGGGTGTGTCTTATATTTTGTGGGGTCTATATTGTTATTGGAATTGTATTTATATTTGTGTTTTGGTCCATTACATGTACAATGGTTTAATATGTAATTGTGTGGGATTAAGGTTTTTACGGTACTTATATATTGTCTCTATTGGAAAAACCTTAGGTAAGGTCTGAGCAAAGAAGAACACTTTGTCAGGTGGAGAGAAGTGTAGAATTTTTTTGTGATTAAAGAAATTCTCTGATTTTCTCGGGTGAAAGTAGGTATTCCGGATTAGATGCTAAACCACGGTAAAATCCTCGTATTGTATGTTTGCTCAATCTTTTTTTTTTTTTTTCTATTGTTTGCATTTTCATCCCTAACAAGTGGTTTCAAAACAAGATTCGAATAGATCATAACAGATCTAGAAAGAGGGAGATACGCAAGAATCTTGAAGAGTACCTCGTTGCCACGGAGTCAAATTGTTTGGATTTGCAAGTCCAGAAACACTCTAGAACAATAGGGTGATGTGGTAGTTCCCCATCTCTCTCCATATCTTCTCCATTGTGGTAGGCCCACCTTGGAAACAAAAAATTTAACAGGAGAGACCAGTTACGTCAAATGTCATACAACACAAAACAAGGATGAGATGAACAAAATATGCCTTGACTCAGCGAGTTATTTGGGGTCGATATCTAATGACTAAAGCTCTCACTTAATTGATTCGAACCCTAATTTTTTAAGCAGAAGGCAAGGAATCTAAACCATTTAAACTTTTTTTTATAGACCTGGACTAAATACATTGAAGGAGTTACTAAAAAAGAGAAGCAAAGAGAATCAAAAGCTAACAAACAAAAAATCCTCTCTAGTTGGCTGGACCATCAATTGAACATGCCGATGCATCCTAACTAGTCCGATGAAGAATTGACTTCGATTTTCTAATTTTTTTGCAAAAATATATGTCAACTCAATGTATCGGATTGATACGTATCCAATCTTGTATTGGTATTAAGAGTGATCGATACTTGTTCTGATTCCATAAACTTAAACCATGGTCTAAGAACTCCAGATGATACTCCACACCTATTTTACTTGCATGTATATCACTAAAAACTACAATATTCAGAATACACAATGTGGGTTCGAACTCTACCCTATTTCCCTTTATAATTTACTCGCAATCCGAATCCAAAAAATAGAATTAGAATACGAATTGTATTGAAAATGAGAAAGAAAAAATTCTAGTTTAAAACAAATATATAGTTTACCCTAAGAAAATAAGAGACAAAACCTTAAATGGTTATATAAATTAATGCTATATGCATCTTAACACTCTAAAACATAAAGGTTATATACGACTTAACACTAGGTTAAACAGATCAGATATAATCCTGACATTTTGATTGATATCCGAAACTAACCCCTGCTATTCGAATTCGAATATGAATTTAATTGTTCGAATTTGAATTCCCCTTAAATAAAGATGCAAATTCAAATCGGATCGAAATTTTCGATGATCTATTTACATCCTTAGCATTACATCCATTATCCACAATCCCATTGAAGCTTAATTTATTGTGACGGCCCATAGTGGGTGTTATGTCGAAAAATTCAAATAAAATTAAAATAAAAAAAATGTAAAAAATGAAGAAGAAGAAGCGTTTCAATCCTCTCCAATGCCCCAGTAAGGTGTCCGATGGGTATTTGGTTCGTCTCCAATTGTGAGTTCGGTTCAACAGTTGGAGTTCACTGCACCATTGGAGACAAATTCTTTCTGTCCAACGGCTATAGTGCATCGAAACACACCCATCCAACGGTTCAAAGCTCATCAAAAAACTCATCCAGTGATGTCGATCATCTTGTCACAACTTTAGCTAACCCGAAAAAAGATTGTTTGCTGCACTCCAGTGTAGCATAGGAGATCCTGAGCATTTAAAGGGCATTGGGATTTTATCCCCATGCCCTCTCAATGCTCAGGATCAAATCTCCTCCATTGGAATATTGCAGACGATCGCAATCCTAGCTAACCCGTCAACCCATGTGTCAATCTATGGATCATGTAAATGGAACGAGTCACGAGACAATCATCTCCTGGAGGCACAGATGTAATCTTCTGGATCCGAAGAAGACTGCAAAAAGGACTTTCGTATCACATTCTTAAGGGGAAAGGGATCCACATCCTCTCCTCCCAAAGGTTCAGGAGGAGGGGGACACCCCCGTTGGATGGCCGACACGTGGGACTCGGATGAATCCGAGTCCTTTATTTGAGCCGACACCCCTTATCAATTTCGCTTGTCGACTCGATGTCAACTTGAATGGAAAACTCAGATTCACTTGAGTTCCACATGTCAACCATTCCACGAAGACATCCCCCATCCTCCCGAATCTTTGGGATGTGAGGATTTGAATCGAGGGGAAAGCGATCAACAAAAGGTAAAAAGGATACCTACTTTACGTCAGAACTCGTGTAACTCAAAAGATCTATTTCATTTCTATAATTAGGTAGTGGTATTTCTGTAATTTTACTCTAACTTTATTCCTTTATCTTAGTAATTAGTATGACGAAAATGATTCCAGCATCTTTTCCCTAATTAATTATAATTAATTTGACCACTTTCGTCTGACTCTCACTATCTCCTCCAGTCCTGAGTCACTTCTTCCGTCAGACTCCTCTGCTTCAGTTTTATAAATGGTCAACTCAAGAGCTATTGTGTAGAAATTTAAAATTCTTTATTAAAATCTAGTTGCGAACAAGATTCAGCAATTATAATGAGACTGGAGTTCAATCTTATGATTCAATGCCTTTATAGTCAATTCGAGTTCTTCTCAGTTTAGGTTTGATTTTCTTCTTCTTCCGCAAGTATGATTAAGCTTGTCTTAGAAGTTATTATTCCTTTCATTTTTTTCGAGTTGGTTGAGATTTTTATGTTGTTTTTTTTACTAATCGTGGTGGATTTCTGCTTGTCTTTCTGTTGATTGAAATTATCTGATCGTTATCTCGCTGAGAAGTTGCTATTTATGGGATTTTTAATACTCATTGGATATTTTTCTTTTCAATTGATTTGAACAATATGACCCGTTGGTAGACTGAATCATTAAGTTATTCTGCATTTATGGTGTTTCATGGTTACTCATTGCATTAATTACCGTCTTTTTACCTTGTCTAGTGCGTGTTGCATGAACATTTTACGCTTCAGTTTCGTCGTTGGAGAAGTTTCTGTAGGAAAGCAAAGATTATGAGTCTATGAAATTCTTCACCAATTCTGGTGGTAGCTGCCATTCTTGTTATTGAGGTTTGCTCTTGGAAAATGTTTCTCTTTATGTAATTTTACTGTTGTATGATGAGAATGAATGGTCAATTAACTTTGATAGCAGAATCACGATTCATTCGCTGCATAAATTGGGCGCAATTGTCTATTCTTGGAAATTGTAACTCTATATGCAATTTTTCTTTTGTATGATGAGAATGAATGATCAACTCTCCAACTGTTACTCTATTTGAAATTTTACTGTTGTATGATGAGAATGAACGATCAGGTTACTTAGAGAGCAGAAGCATGATTCATTTGCAGGTGTAAAATGGGCTCAATTTTCTGGTCCGATGCACCTTTCAGCTGTCTACTGTCTCGTCCCATTGTTTATGGCAGAACCTGGGGCTGTAGTTCAAGTGTATCTCTTAGATTGCACCCTCTAACCTTTACAAGTACTTCTAAAATAAAAAGGTAGACCAACCTCTCACCTTCATCCAAATTTTTGCCTAGTACCTGAAATTTGTGAATTTAGCTTAAATTTTAAGGGGAACTCTTGCAGGAAATTTTCAATCATAGAAGATGGGCTTCGTTCACCAAGAATGCTAATTTTCTCAAGCAACGTATGACTTTTTTCTTTTTTTTTTTTTTTTACTTTCTTTATTGTCTTTCTTAACAAGGCTAATTTTGGGGAACACCTGAACATGACCTTTAGCATTTGATGGCAGGGAGATCCCACAGACATAACTACCGACACCATTGATGACGATAACTTTCCATCAGAGCAAAATGAACTCTTGGAGATAAATAGAGATGAATTCTTGGACACTAGAACTGCTTTGTCGGAGACCCAAGCCAGGCTGGAGCACATTGAAAAAGAGAGAGGCCGGTTACTAGAAGAATTGGCTCGGTCTGAAGCGAAACAGAAGGAGTATATTAATACCATAAAGCATGACAAGGAACAGGCCATTGCTGAACTTGAGGCAGCTAAATCTTTTTTCAATCAGAAGCTTGAGGAATCACTAGATGAGAAGTTCTCTTTGGAATCTAAGGTGGTCCTTGCCAAACAAGATGCTATTGAACTTGCAGTGCAAGTGGAGAAAATGATGGAATTTGCAATCCATCGGGCTACATCTCACATATTAGAAGATGCGCAGGTGAGGGTTGCTGTAGCAGAGACTTCAGCAGCAGAAGCAGCTTATGATATTGAAGAACAGATAAGGAATGCCACTGACGGTACCATATTGTCAATTGTGAAACAGTCGCAAGATGCAATAGCCAGAGCTTTGGCTGTGGCAGAGGAAATTTCTGACAATGCAAAAAAAACTTTGGAAGTGCTTTCAGATGGATTAAATCCAGTTGATGAGAATAGTTCTGTTAGATCTGATAATATAGTATTACAGAATGCCATTAATCATTTGAACTCTAAATTATCGCTCACAAGGAGTGAGGTCGATAGATTGAAATCAGAGTTGGAACAAGCTCAAGCGCAAGCGAAGGCATCTGATTTACGTGCTAGTGCTGCAGAGAAAGCCCTGCTCGATCTTCAGGAGGTTACTATGGACAAATCTTTGCAACAGGAGAAGGAAATCAAGTTATCGATAGATAAAATTAAGAAAGATGCAACAGAAAGGAAGAAAGCTGCTGTGAAGGCTTTTAAGGTTGAACTGGAAGGCATCATGGCTGCAGTTGAAGAAGCAAAGAAAACTGCACATTTAAAAGATGAAGCATACATGAGAAGATGTGAAGTTCTGCAAAGATCTTTAAAGGCATCTGAAGCTACAGCTAACATGTGGAGTCAGAGGGCAAAAATAGCAGAGTCACTTTTGCAGGAGGAAAAGTCTCTTGGTGAAGGGGATGAAGATCATATATATACAGTTAATGGTGGAAGGATAGATTTTTTGACGGACGATGATTCGCTGAAGTGGAAACTACTCAGTGATGGACCTCGAAGAGATATACCTCAATGGATGGCCCGAAGAATTCGAACTATTTGCCCCAAGTTTCCGCCTAGAAAAACTGATCTATCTGAAGCTCTGAAAGAAACTTATGTGTCTGTGAACTTGCCCAGCCCTGATGAAGTCTGGTCTATTGTTCAGGAAAAGCCAAAAGAGGGGGATGTACTAATTGAACATGTTATTGAGAAAGAGGTGATAGAGAAAAAACGGAAGGCTTTGGAACGCGCTTTGCAACGGAAAACTGTACGATGGCAGAGAACCCCTGAACAAATAAAATTAGGTTAGTGCACTTGCATCCTGAGACTGTTCATATTTTCCTTTCATTCTTAGTGATGGATTTCCAAAATAAGATCGCTGAGTATGAAGGTAGAATTTGATGTGGATTTCAATGCAGAGCCTGGCACTGGCAGCGGACATGAGATTGTGGTCAGTATTCCAGTTGTACCCATTACAAATAGAGTAACTTGTATTTATATCTTATTTACTTTCTTTATTTTTGTAGCAAAATAGAAAAATAAGAGAAAATGGAGAGAATCGATGTGTCTTGCTCCTCTCTTTGTAGCTTGTATTTATAGAAAATAGAAAACAACTATTAGATAGGAAAGCAAACTAATAAATTAATTAGGAGTCCAAGTCCTGGGAACTAACACTAACTACTTGACTAAGTCAAAGTGGTGTACAGTTACAATTTTATTACGCTAACAATTTTAAAACAAAATATTTAGTTATTAGATTAGGTTGAGTCAAAAGCATAGATAACTTAACTGAAGTTTGAATCATTAATTGTATAATCGAAGTTTGTGTCTTGGTGCTTTACTTTAGGTTTTTAGTAATGCTTGTGAGGGTCATTAATATTTAGTATGATTTCCATCTACTTGCAAATTAAAGTGTCATTAGGCAATCGATCAATTTCCATCACTGACAAGATAGTGTAGGTTTCCCTTTTGAGTTGCATGTGTTTGTTAATAAACCAGTCACACTAAGGCTTACAGTTTCAAGCCTTAATATTGGTCAATTGAGTCAGCATCTTTTGTTTGATAGCACAAAAAGTTGGAGTATCCTTGATACTTTCAGATGCAAATCACTTGGAAGATCAGCATCTAAAACATCACATCTTTGATAGTTTTCCTAGAGCAACAAGATTATATTAGAAACAAATAAAAAAATATAAGAGAACTTTTTGAAAATGGAATTCTATCTGTGTAAATATTTTTATTTCCAGGAAATATCCCATAATTTATTTTTGGGGAGAGGATCTACACTAGCAGTGTGTAATAGAATATTACATGCTAGCATCTTCTTAACTGTTGGATCTTCCTTTCCACACCTCAACGGTTCAATTCATCCGCTGCTGCACCACACCCTCTACACTGTAGCTGCAAAATCTCTCTCAGTTGACATCTTCATCAACAATGAACCTATTCCGATGAGTGTGGATTGCAGCAGCAGATTGCAGGGGTTGCAAAGGAGCAACCAGTTTCATCTTCGACGTGGCGACACGATGGGCAGAGACCAGAACTCGGCCCTGGTTCTGGCTCCACCACCATAAAAGCAACTTCAACTCTGTTGGTTGGGGAGATGCAGCAACAGACAACCACCCTACAGTTCAGATGGGTTGTTGGAAGAAACCGTACACTTCCTTCCTCTACGGGAACTGCGACAAATGAGAGGACAGCACTCTAACTCTGTATCTCTCTCCCCTGTTTAGCCAGTCCGCCGGCATCTTGAGATCATCGAGTCATGTTGTCTGCAACTGTGGACAAGCGATGCACTGGTGATTAAGACTACAGGGAAGAACATTAAGAAGCCTCGACATGAAGCTGGTGCCGGCACCACACGACTGCATAATGGGACCAACCAAGGAATGAATTAGCAAAGATCGCTAAGTTAATGCTTCACTGCAACGTGTTCTCCGTTACTGTTCATTGTCTATACACACAGAAAACCAAACATAGCATATGATTCTAGGATTCCATCATGCTTTTTTAATTTTATTTTTCTGCAGATCTTCCAAATCCAAACTAGACATGTCATGAGGCCAATTATTTCATTGATGCCCATCAAACCACCACCACTAAGACGTGACAGATGTGCAGGCCATATTGTTACGATGGTGGTGGATCTGCTCAGAATCATAGGAAATTGCCGCTTCATGTGAAGGCAGTCGTAGGCTCGATTAGAGTGATCGTGTGATAGAGTTGAGAAGAAAAGAACAAGAAGAAACGACAGATCCTTTATTGATTCAATGTGAAAGTCTTAATTGAATAATAGGTTACAAGAGATTAAATAAGAGACCTAATCTGATCATAAAATGAAATACAATAAAAATAAAATCCAAAGCTAGCTATTATTGCCGACCTACTACCGCCAACGATACTATCGCATATTGCTCAACCCTCCTCCCCCCCTTCAAACTCATGACGAAGCAGGAGAAATCAACTTGAATTTGCCAAGAAGAAATTGAAAGCGAGCCACAGGACGAGCCTTGGTAAGAAATCCGCTAACTAAAAACTTGAGGCAAAAAAGGTTAAGGTAATAGAGCAAGCCTGGAAATGATGACGAACAAAGTGGCAATCTATCTCAATGTGTTTCGTGCGCTCATGGAAGACGGAATTATGAGCAATTTGGATAGCACTCTTGTTGTCACAGAACAGAGGTGTAGAGGAAGACTGTGGAACACCAAAGTCAAATAGTAGCTAGCGAATCTATATGATCTCTGAAGTGGCGTGGGCCATAGCCCAATACTCAGCCTTAGCAGAAGAGCAGGCAATCACAATCTGCTTCTTGCCGCGCCAGGAAACCAAAGAATCTCCCAAGAATAAATAGAGACCAGAGGTGGATTTGCGATCATTAACATCTCCAACCTAATCAGCATCAGCATATGCACAGAGAACCAAAATGAAGGTGGACGAGTATAGTAATCCATGAAACAGAGTACCACTGATATAACGAAAAATGCGAAGTAGTGCTGCCCAATGAGTCGACCGAGGAGCAAAGACAAATTGGCTAACCACATGAACAGCAAAGGTAATATTTGGTCGAGTCACTGTCAGATAAACCAAGCAACCAACTAACTCTCAGTATAAAGTAGGATCTTCCAACGGTACACCATCAGAAGCAGAGAACTTCACATTTAACTCAACTAGAGTAACAACAATACAACCATCAGACAGCCGTACATGGCTAATAATATCAAAGGCATACTTCAACTAGAAGAGTAGATAACAGAGGCACAGATGAAGATGCAAATATAGATGGTTGAGAGGAGCTAGCATGACCAACTTTGAACCGAGTCTCTTTGGTGATTAATTCTCGAATAGTAGCATCAATAGAAGGAAAAAAAAACTCCGATGCAGAATAGATCCTCTAAGTCGTTCAAATTGATCTTGCAAAGCCATAAGAAATGGAACCAGTCGTTGTCTCTCCCTGTAGGTAATATAGCTCTCAGAGGATTGGAGATCTTGCAGTTCCATGAGGGCTCCCAATAGTTCGTCTTCTGATTGCGGAATTCTTGAATTGATTTACCATCTTGCTTTGCCCACTGTATTTCCATTTCCAATTGATACTGTTTTACGAAATTGGATTCCAAATACATTCGACTGAGATATAACCAAACATCCTTTGTAGTTTTATACTTGGAACAGTTTATACCAATGTTAGGATCAACTGAGTTGTGAATCCAGATTAGAATCTGAGCATTTTCCATCTTCCTTTTTACTATGGCTATAGCACAAGTTTCTTCCTTAGGGTCAGATGATTTGACCGTGGAGCCAGTTACATAACTCCATTTGCCATTGTCAATTAAGAAATTTTCCATTATAAATGACCAATAAGAGTAATTGCTACCATATAGCTTGATTCTAACGAGCTGATTTTCCTTTTCAATAGACAACATTCTTATCACTGAAGAAAGAAGACAAGATTGTAATCACGAAAGAAGAAGAAAGATCAACTGATGCTACTGTGAAGGGCAAGACATATATACCAATATTGTTGTGAAGAACAAGAAAGAAGTACTGCCGCTAGCTTTTCCGATGCAAAGAGGAGGAAGAAAAGATGAGAGGATCTCTGCAACTTGCAATGATGAGATGCAAATAGGAAGAAACAGAGATGCCGATACTTGCTGTGAGATCCGTAATGGAATTTTGGATTGATCTAAAGAACCTGCTCTGATACCATGATAGAGTTGAGAAGAAAAAAAAGAAGAAATGACAGATCCTTTATTGATTCAATGTGAAAGTCTTAATTGAATAATAGGTTACAAGAGATTAAATAAGAGACCTAATATGATCATAAAAGGAAATACAATAAAAATAAAATCCAAAGCTACCTATTAGTGCCTACCTACTACCGCCAACGATAGTACCGTTGGCAGTACTATATTGTATCGCTCACATCGTCGAGGCATGTTGTCTACAACCATGGAGAAGCAATGCGTGATTCCATAGATTCTGAAGGATTCCAAAATCTCTGGATAGCTATTGTTGGTGATAAGCTTAGTGGCCAAGTACCCACCAATTATCAAATCTCAGGGAGGGGAGAAGTTCGAAGCACTGCCAGAAAGCTTGGGGTAAAGATACTCAATATGGGGTTTGGAGGTCACCACCTTCCTTCCTCTCCGGGAACATTTGGGAAATGAAGAGAATCGAGTTGGGATTGCAGTAGCAAGAGAGATGGAGAAATGCAAGGGGCAATGGTTGCAGTAGTGCAGGGGACAAGGAGAGAAATATGGGGTGCAGCTATGGTGGAGAGAGTGGATTGCAGCTGCAAATGGATAAAACGTCTGAGATGTAGGGAGGGAGATCCAATGGCAAGAAGGTGCTAGTGTGTAAGTTTCCATTACACAATGCTAGCGTGTATTTCATTTTCCCTTTATTTTTTTAGTTATAACTATATTTTTCTGGCCAATGAAAAATCAATATTTTCATTGGTCAAATACTCAAATTGATAATATTAAAGGGTACGGAGAAAATATTCTTGACCAACTTAACCTCCTAAGAAATAAAATCAAATATCTAGTCAGTCCGGCTCCCTAAAAACGATGATTTGGAGTTGGGGAATACAAGTTTGAAATTTGAGACTCGAGAATAGTCTGAGAAATCCTAAATCAGGCTTTATCTTACTAATCAATCAATGCTGATTACTTATTGAACCAACTAGGATGGGAAATGAGGGGCATGTGGCATGGCCAGTGGCACTTCTAGTCTCATGTTCTTTTCTTATATACTTTTTTTGTTTTCTACTTATTAACAAAATAATGAAGGGTAAAATGGCCACTAAAGAAAGGATGATTTTTTTTTTTTTTTTTTTTTTTGAATAGAAGTATATATTAAGAGAATAAAAGAAACAAGCAATGAAGGGACTCTCCAATTTGGGAAGAGCCGGAGGAGAAAAAAAAAAGAACACTTAGTTCTCCCATGGTGTCCTATCCACATTGAATTGGATAGCCAAATCCCAAGCATTTACAATGAACCTATTATGAGGTGAATCCGAGAAAGATCTCCCTCCTCCTAGAGCGTGTTTCACCCTTCTCCTTTTTCTATGTTTCTCTTTCTGTATGCTTTGAAATGAATCCGAACAACCTGCTAACAGTCCCTACCCCACCGATGCTGCCCGCTCCACCTTTGCCTGAAACTCGAAACAGCACCAACTAGTATTCTTCTCGATGAGCAAGTTGATGTGGCCCATGACCGATCCCGATACGTTCCCCTGTTTCAACTTGCCATAATAGACCTGCATGAAGAACTTTTCTTCCTTCAATAATACTATGCCATGCCCAAGATACTGAAGAGCCTTTTAGAGCATGTAAGAAGGCAGAGCGAGGATAATAGATTGACTTCATAAAGATAGCTTAACTATAAGTTGGGTCTGTGAACAAAGGCCAAGCCACTTTGGCAAGTAGGGCTTGGTTATGCATTATTGGGTTGTGAAATCCAAGCCCACCAAAATGCATTGACCTGCATGGTCGGCTCCATGAGATCCAAGGTATTTTTTGCTTCTCCAGCTTTGTCGCCCTAGAAAAATTCGTTGTGGCTGATGATGCAGTATGGTTCAGCCAGCAACAACCCAGTCCATTAGGATAGGAGGCTTTTCCAGCACAGCCTATACTGTTCAGGAAGTAATTGTTCACATGAACAGTACCCATGGGTCCCACATTAGCCTGCCTTATGGCTGTTGCAAGTTGTCTTGTAGTAGATTTTTTTTGCCTTTTCATATTCCAAGGTAGCATTAATTGCCTTCTTTTTTTGCATTTTCAATATCCTATTTGTAGTTTCCCATGTCTTGGGAACAATTTTCAATGACTTGAGAACAGTTTTCTATGTTTAGAAATTGTTATCAATGTATGGGGAATTCCTAAGGAGTTTTGAAATTTTATGAATCTCTTTAATCTTTTTACTATATTCAAGATTTTCATCTGTAAATAATACAATCATGGTTGCTTTCAAAGGCAATCCATCAAATTTTATAGCATACTGTCTCTAAATATTTTATCTGAATATTGTTTTGCTTGTGTGACTCAAGTGGGGTTAGGTTAGACTCTTACAGAGGGCACTAGTGGGACTCGAGACTCTAGTTTGCTGAGGTAATATACTATTTTCTATATTCAGTCATCAATCTGATCTCTATCTGTGGGGTAGATTTTCTGTTATTTGAATTATTTCCATTCTGGTCCTATCTAGTTCACTGTGATTCTGGCTATTTGGGAATCCTTCCCTCATCAGCAAACCTCAATTTGTTGTGATGGGTAACAGGTAGTTTAAGTGCCTTGGATTTGAGTAGAATTTCCTTACCCGCCTATGATAACGGTTGATGCTTCCTACCTTCCATAAGGTGTAAAGATTTATCATTGACATCATGAAAAACCTTTGGAGACCCTTAAATCTGAGGTTAAATCCAAATACTTCCATGGACCATCATTATAAGAAATTTTCAGGACCCTTGAGAACCACCTTTTGAAATGGGCTGCCATGTTGGGGCTGAAAGTCATTGATGAATTTTGCAGATTTATGGCCTGTCCGCTTAACTTACAATATAGGTCCACACAGTCTTTGAGGTAGGTGAGCTCTTGTAGGTTAGCCTCAGAAAATACAAGGCAGTCATCGGCAAAAAAGTACACGAGTAATTGGTGTTCCTCTGTCCTTGACCCTAATGCCTCATAGTGAACATGCATCCAAGGAATCAAGTATCGTATCAGTCAACTGAAATTAAGAGACGTATCGTGGATACGGTGGATACACACGGATACACATGGATATGGGGCAAGATACGCACAAAAATGATTAAGGAACATACAAAACACAAGTTTAAAGCATAAAAACACTATAATTAGCAACTTTGAGAAGGAAAATGTTTCTTACATCATAGATACATATGATTATGGGGCAGGACACGCACGAAAATGATTAAGGATCATACAAAACATGATTTTAAAGCATAAAAACGTAATAAATCTATAATTAACAACATTAAAAAGGCAGCATTCGACAAATAAAATTATGCAGGAAATTTTAATGTTCTTAAAATGATAACAGCTATATATATTTAGCCCCCCCCCCCTCTTAAAACAAAGCCATATATAATTTAGTGCTTAAGAAATCAGTTTCTTGTAATTCAGTAACTACTCAATATAGAGGAAATAGAATACTAACCAGTTTAGTTATATATCAAATGGGAAGGTCAGAATTCTATCAACAAGGTTGCTGTCAAGTGTCAACAGAAACCTTAAAGCAGAACAAGAACAAAAGAGAGACAACAATATATTGCTCACTTTCCAGCTAGGTTAAATAATGACAGATTAATAAGTAACAGAAATTTAGGAACTGTTAGTTAAAACAAATATTTGGTAAGTGGAAAAGTTACAGTAGGTGAACAAGATCATATGCAAAAAAAAATGACATAACAAAAATTGCAGAAGAGAGAGCAACAAGAATCAGAAATTGTTTTAGGGGAAGGGAAGGGGAAGACAGAAGAATAGAAATTGAGAGAAAGAGAGAATAGTCAAATTTTACATGAAAAAAATAATATTATCTGAATTATATTTCTATTTTTTTAATCAGAAAAAAAAAACTTGAAAATTATAACTGAGAAGCAAAGATGGTAGATCAGTGGTCTACACATCTTATATAAATAGTAGAAGAGGAAATGATTAATTTTTATTTTTTTTTTAAATCAAAATTTCTTGTGTTCTTCAAAAATTTCTCAAATCAAACCTCAAATCAGTGTTTAAATCCATGTATGTAGCATGCATTCATCAAATAGAACCATAGTTCATTGATTCATGGGAAGAAACAACACAAAAATCGATTTATTATGAAAAAAAGTTGAAGTTGAAACTCATACCTTTAGGGTTTTCCTCCCTTGGAGCTTGAAGAGATGATTTCAGGCTCTAATCTTCACAAAAACCCAGTTTATTTCTACCTTCCCAATCGTTTTAGGGCTAAGAATCAAAGCCCTAAGGTTTTTTGGGAAAAAATTAGGTTGCAGACGAGTATTAAAGCTTTAATGGTTCTCGGCTTTTGAAAAAAACACGAACAGGGTATGTTTTTGAGTAGTATCGATACTGCTCGACGCTTAATCGACCAGTATCGAACTAATACGGTTCGATACTAGTCGATACAGGTTGGTTTTTCTTTTCTTTTTTTTTATTTTTTAAAAATCAAAATTAAAGTGTATCGATACAGTCTTTAGTGTATCGAGTGTATCGATGCGTATCGAACTGATACGGCTCGATACGCTCGATACTATACTTTTTTTAAAAATATAGAGACGAATCGACTTGTATCGTATTGACTAGTGTTGATACCGATACGTATCGGCCGATACGGTGCATATCGTGTCGATACTTGATTCCTTGCATGCATCATCTGCCACAGATAAGATGGAACTAAGAGCTTGAGAACAAAGAGTGAAGAGAGCAGGGGAGAGAGGGTCCCCCTGCCGAATACCACTAGACGGGTTATATCATTTCCAATAGTTCCATTAATCAAGAGCTTATAGGAGACACAGGTGACACAAGTCATCACCAATTGTACCCATTTGTGGCAGAACCCCCAGTTGTGTATTTACACGGAGATGTATGCACTGGCCTAGCAACGGAGCTTCTGATACCTGAATATGGGCAACAGTGCAACAAGTGTAGCACAGTGATGGCAAAGAGGGTTCAAAGCAAGTCAAATTAATAAGCCCTCTTTGCTACAGGATCTTAATTCAGTCCAATACAAAAAATCTGCAGAGAAAAGTAATGAAAAAACCCACTTATCTTGAAATCTAACCGTCAGAATTAGATGAAACTTGGTATGGATGACCTTTGTAATGATTGTGAACACCTTCTGAAGTTTGGGGAGGATCTAAAAAGAACTATAGGAGTTATGAGTCTCGAAAGCCTGCTGTACCTGTTTAAAGAATCAAGAGGGAATGGAATCTGGTTGAGTCTCACAACCGTAGGAGACTCAGCCAGAAAATAAGAATTTAATTCTTCTTTTTTTTCTGGAAAATCTCACCACCAGCCAGCTTCTACTCTTCTTATTTATAATGAGAATCCTTACAATTAAAATAGGAAAGAGATAAAATTACTAAAACTAAACCTCCTTATAACATAGGAAGGTTTTAATACAATGGAAAGAAAACTTTCTAAATCTGAAAATAGGAAAGTTTCTAAACACTTTTAGGAAACTAAATTTAAGAAAGTTCTTAGTTTCCAAACAATTAAAATTCCAAATAACTAACACTATATTTTAGGAAAGAAATAACTAACACTATATTAAAATCTGCTGTTGGTACTGTTCACGTGAACAGTACCGTGAACACTGTTCACGTGAACAGTGTGGGTTGGTCAGCCAATTGGGCCTGGCCCAATTTTGGACTTTCGGCCCCTTCTGGAGTAGACTTGGGCTGCATCACACAGGATTTGGCTAATGAAAGCCTGAACGTACTTTAGCTCAAATCTTTTTCAGCCTGCTAGCAGGCTGGGGCAGGAGATAACATGGATAAATTCAATGAGAGAAGTAAAAAACAAAATGAGAAAAGGGAGATTATAGACTATAAGCACTCAAGTGCCTTGATGAAAGGTGCTTTTTTTAGCATAAGAAGGACCATTCATATCACGTTTAGGTTTTCCAAACAAAAACCCAACTGGACGTGAACCCAATAAAGAATTACCATTAATCATTGTTTTTTAGTAGATTGGCTTATCTCATTGACCTCCCTAGTCTGAAGTCTGTACTGCAAGAGTAGATTGGCTAATTCTTGATCATTAATCATGTTTTGCATGACATTTTGTATTTTATGAACAATATTATTGACACCCTTATTGGGGGAACTAAAGGGCTCAGATCATGGGGGCTGCTTTTAGTTCTAGATCTGACCGACAGACTTACAATCTACAAGGAAAAGGATGGTTCAGTCTACACAGATTAGTTGTTGTTATAGTGTCTGATATCTTACCTCCCTCGGGATTTTATCATCTTGCTTCCTGTGTGAAGTTTCAAGGTTTCAATTGGGAAAGCTGGAGAAGAAAATGGTACCTTGAGCTTGCCCCTAAAGCTGCTGATTTATCTCAATGTGGGATGACAGCAGTGTGGTTTCCACCACCAACTGAATCAGTTGGTCCTCAAGGTACGGTTACAGCTTTTGGTACTCCAATTTTTTTTTTATTTTTTATTTTTTTTTATTTTTTATTTTTTATTTTTTGTAATTGCATCTCTATTCATTATCTGTTCATCTTTCCCTGCTTGTTTTTAGCTGGGAAAAGCATACATACATAGGTTCAAGGAACCCAATGGTTTATTTTATGGTTTTTTCCATGATACTGCTTTGGACTAATAATGGGGAAGCAGAGTTCAGTTGGGCCTATCCAAAAGATATATACTGTTCTTGATGGGTGGATGTGTGTGTTGGTTATTGGGTTTGATTCAAAGCCTTTACACTTTGGTCCTTATGGGTACAGTTAAGTAAAAATTGTTCATCCATGACGTATTCACAATATCAAACATCCTGCAGGTTATATGCCATCGGATCTGTACAACCTAAACTCGGCTTATGGTTCTGTGGAAGAGCTCAAAGTTTGTATAGAGGAAATGCATGCACAAGATCTTTTGGTATGTTGGCAAACTTGAGTTTTACACATCAAGTATGTAATTCTAGAATGGGGTGGGGAAAGACGATCAATTAATTATGTGTTAATCTTTTTGTTCCATTTGATAAATCATTTCTCCAGAAGGTGATTGATAGGCTCTCTGAAACTCTACAGAGTATGCAATAATTTGAGACCTGAATTTGTAGTTCAATTTGCTGAACTAAATTGTTTCAATTGTTACTCTTTATTAGGACAGTTTAGAATGAACCGCAATCTACTTCAGGAGGTTTCTTGTGAGCTTTTAGTAGAGATCAGCCTTCCCATCCTGTAAAAAAAAAAAAAATATGGCTTAAAGTGGTCCCCTCTAGGGTCAATTCTTTGTGTGTGCATCTTCCTTGATAAAATTCCTCACTATAGATCAGGTGATCTCGATAGGTATGCAAATTCTGGATGTTTCTATCTCTCTGTTGCAGATATTGAGAATCTCTTCTTTTCTTGGCCTGTCCTTACTCTTTAGAAGTTTGGAATGGGTTGGTGTCGATATGGGCACAGTTGGTGTTGGGGATTCATTAGCAACTCTTATATAGCAACATGCTTGATAGCCATATTTTGGTTTAGGTTTTATGGTTTATATGGATTGGGAAAAACCATAGAGCCTTCGACAATCACACATACCAGCATACAAAAAAAAAACAGAGTGGCTGATGGGGCTTTCTGAAATAAGAATTTTGTGGATTTATCTAAGCTTGATTCATTTACTAGGTGACAACATCTTTCATAGGACTTTAATGCTGAAGTTATGGCCTTGTAGAGTATAAATAGGCCTGCTATTGTTCTTTTTTGGCTTGGTTTTTTATGCCTCTTCTAATAAATTCCTTTCGACTAGGGGGCAAAATCCAAAAAAAAAAGTCTTCATTTGGTTTTGACCTTTTGATCCTTCTACATTTCTACTTCACATATGTATATTCCCGGTACTATGTGTCATAGATCATCATTACCATGTTCAAATACTCACCATTTGCCATCTATGAAGTTTGCCAATTTTTTATGCAATACCTAGATGTTTATGGATCCAAACACCTCTCAGTCTCAGATGATCCAGCTCTGACTCAACGTTCTGAATTCCAGTCTCCTGTTGCTGTAAATTTTAACATGATAAACTGCTGCAAGTAGAACTGAAAGGACAGAGCATTGCTAATTATATTCTTGATGCAAGTTAATAATAATTATCCTTCTCATTGTCGAAGCATATATTGAATACCAAAACATGCTGGCCAGCCTCTGTATTTCTAGTTCCGTCCTTATATTTTTGTAATTCCAATAAAAAAAAATTGTCCTTGCAATCTTTATTCTGTATTTCTCTTGTAAATGTTTTATATGTTCCAACAGGCCTTGGGAGATGTTGTATTAAATCATCGATGTGCGCATAAACAGGTGAGTTATTGTCTTATCATTAGACCTTTTTAACTTTTTAACTTTCTGCCCTTTAGAGGTATTATTACATTCCTGATTGGTAACTGATGAAATCCAGCATGTGCTGTGCGTTCAAAATAATTGTCACTAACTTGTTTTAGTGCTTATGCACAAAGAGGATATGAAAATGCAACCTTTCTGTTTGAACTATCAGTAAACAGTTCTATATACCTTTCCCATTCACTGATTTGGAATTATTATTGTTAATGAAGGTACTTATGGTAGTCAGGGCTGCCTGTGAGTGAACCTCGTGGATGAGGGTGTTATTGCTCCGCCACATTCAGCTCACTGATGGTTGTGATTGATTGATTGATTTCAGAGTCCAAATGGGGTCTGGAATATTTTTGGTGGCAAGCTTGCATGGGGACCTGAAGCAATTGTTTGTGATGATCCAAATTTCCAAGGCCGTGGGAATCCTTCAAGTGGTATGAAAATTTTACCTCTCTAAAGACTTTAAGTTATGAAAATTTCTACTTCTGTAAAGCCCAAGTTATGTCCACTTTTAGTTTTCCACTTTTCTATGGGTAAATGGTCAAAATCAATTGATGTCGTATGGTCTAGAAGCACGGACTTCAATCACGGTATACCTTACCTTGGCAAATTGATGTTATATGGATGCTACAGTTTCCAGTGGACTTAGTAATATCTGCCAAAGTTTCAGATATAGCCTAATATGCAATCTTACTAATGCATTTTTCTTGAGTAGATTGATTATTATTGATTTCAGTAAGTGCAGTTATTTTCTCATTTGGTCATCTTAATTTTTATCTCCTACTACTTCATTGTAACAGCTAGGGTAGAAAACCAATAACTTCTAGAAAATTGGGCATTGGTCATAAAGAGCCAATAACTAGAGGCTGCAAGGAACTTAAGCTGAAATTTTAGTGTTAAGATTAAGGTTTAGGGGTGTAAAACAGTATTGAAATAAGCATCTAAAATTCTGAAAGGTCAGTGATCGAATAATTTACTAAGCTCAGGCTCTGCTAAAAAAATTGGAAGAGCTTAGGGTCCCATCTAGGATTACCAGATTAGTGGTAAGATTTGGATCTCTGAATCAAGAGTCCAGTATCATAATATCATTTAGTGGATATAGATTAGGCATATACAGGAAATAATGGTGTTTATTGGATAGATATGGAATAAGCCTTAGAAAAGAAAGGTGAATTTATAAATGAAGAGGATAAAGCAGTGTAAATAGAACAAAAAACTTGGGTTTTTGTTGCATTCATTAGAAAGGAACCAGGCTTAACAACCTTTTGTCCTTGCTATGATTAATTCCAATGCTCTGTTTCTTTTCTTTCAGGAAATGTTTATTTTGTTTACTGGAAACAGAAGTTTACTATCGCATCAACTTTCATGAATTGAATGTGAACAAATAAACTGCTGTGGGACTTTGCGTTTAATTATTTCATTGGGATTGATCCTCTTCATGAAAGATCTAGAGGATTTTAGGGCTGATTAAGGGTCTGATTACGGATCATGATTCACATATATAAACTTTACTTTGTGTTGACAATGCTTGTTTCATTTTTTTCCCCTACATGTAGACTTTTGCTTCCACGTTGAATAAAATTCTTCTGTTATTGATATATTTTTTTTTTAAAAAAGGAAGAGCTTATGTTGGGGTTTGGTATTCATCACTCAAACAAATATAATGAGTATCATGGTTGCAATAAGTAGATCATTTTTTCTTTCTGAGATCTTGTATACTACTATTTGCATTTTTTTTTTAAATTATTTTGAGAGAAGTAATTGCTATAAACTATAGTGATCTCCCCCACCCCCACCCCCCCAAGAAAATAATAATAATAATAATAATTTATAAATAAATAATTAGCCCTAGAGCCTAATTGCTTTGAGAATATCCACACAATGTCAAGGGTTGAAGACTTGCATTCACCATGAATGTATCCTTCATATGGGGGCTTTTCATGTAATTTCTATTATTATTTATCAATATAAAGCAATACCGTGGGAGGGAGAGATCCAATTTTGATCTTTTTTTCTCTTCCTTCGGTTCTTCTTCTCTCCATCTTCTTCCCTTCTCTTTTCTTCTTTTATTTCTATTTTGTTACACATCCCTTTAAAAGAAAGGAGTACATTTGCATTCTAGCTTTAATACTTTTTTTATTGCACATTGAATAGTCTATGCTAAAACTATAGTACAACTTGTTGGGCATATTTTGGTCATTTTAACCGACTTGTAGAGCTAAATAATGTTTTGAAATGTGCACAAACATTTCCCAGACCAACATAATCTTGAGCAGAACTAAGCTTCCACCATATTGTTCATATGATTGGAAGAATATTGTCATCTGGTGGGTCAATGGACAGCACTAATGCGTCTGGTACATCATTGTATCCTGCTAGGGTTAACATGATTAAGTGGTCATATACTCATATCACATTGCTCATATGCTTGGCATTTTCTTCATTTAGGGTTGGTGGAAATTACTAATGTATCCAGTGTGTCCAAAGACCCTTATGAGGCCAACGCAATCTTAATTGGATCCTGTCTTGATCTCCATTATTATTTGATAGGGTAGGGCATTTCAGTCACTGTCAAATCTAAGCATCTTGATATTTACTCACCAATTTTTAGCAATTTTATTATCAAATTATGTGAGGTTTTCATTGGAAGATGACTGAAATTTGTAGTTTTGGAAGCAAGGTAAATATGTTATCACCTTGATGAAAGTGGACGTAAGTGAACCAAAGTTGGTCTTAGATGACTCTCAGTGACAAGTCTCTTTGGGTAATGTAACAGACTAATAGAGAGTTTTTGGTGTAATCTCCTTGTCGGTGGAATATTTTCTGAAATGCCAAATGCCTTTTGTGAGAACATGAGATTTTATCTTTCTCTTGGCAGAGAAGGGAATAAAGAGTTGCCATCTAGATTAGGGTCTATGACCCAAAATATGACCCCAACCACACCAGTCTAACCGTGAGATCTGAGTTCATGTCAGGTTAGTGACTAGGGAAGGTGTTAGGTACCCTGGTCCACTTGTTAAACCAATCTTCTTATTGATCTAGGTATTTTTATTAGATAATAATTATTCCAAACTAAAGATACAACACATCATATTCTAATTGATAGAAATAAACTTGTAATAAAATAAATGGAAATCAAATAACAAGAGGGATTAGGACTTACCTCAATCCATGCACTACAAGACAGAGTTAGCATGCAATACAATAATGTAAAAAAATAAACCCAAATTTGCTAATGGATGAGTGAAACTATTCCAATGTTAATATTGCAGAAATAAAGAGAAATAATAAACAAAGTAAATTTGGAATTAAAAATTAAGGTGAAATTCCTAGAATGCCCCTACATACAAAATGGGATTAGGAAAATCATGGAATGGAAACCTAATCTATTCTAACATGATTATTCCTAAAAAAAAACATAAAACAACATAAGAATAAAAATAAGAAATATTTAGAAATTTGTGCAACCAAAAAACCTAATTTTTTATAATGCAAACATATATGAAACAATGAACAGTAAAATTTGGAAAATATAAAAAATATGCAAGACAGGAACCATCTTAAACATGCAATAATAAGTGTATCCTACCAATTTGGAATCAAACAAATGCACAAACTTACATAAAATAGCACATGCAATGCAAGAATAGAAAATTCCAAAAATATCCGTAAAAGAAAATAATGCAATAGACATAAGAAAATAAGAGAATTAATCTGACAATTTTACTGAAGGTACTATAATATAAAATTATTAAAAACACAAAAAGCCCTATGAAACTAACGCTAACGGAAATGGATTTTTTGGCATATCGCTGCTGCCCTACAACGATATACGTGCACTCTCAGAGCGATAACTTGTAGAGTACTTAACCAAATCAAGTGAAACTAAAGAGTGTAAAGTAAACTTACAGACCTTCAATATCAATATATTATGGGGTTCCTTATCCTCCCTGTGTCGTTTTGCCTCCTACCTCATCAAAATCCATAAGAATTTGAGATATGGCTTGTTCTTTTTCAATGGCTTAGAAAATGGATAAAATCTAAAAAGTAAGAACTGATGATAATTTTTTATTTAATCCATTTAAAACGGTTTTAACTTATCCAATTTGTGTGTAAAGATCAAAGTTGATTTCTAGAGCTTAAAATGGATTAATAGACTCCTATTTGAGCTCAATCGAAGCTCTATAGGTTCCAGAATCGTGAAAATACACGTCTTTTGGGCCAATACTCGATGGGCTCATTCGGTGCTCAATGGGCTCACCCTCACTCGACATTGATCTTTTTACACTGAATGTCAGGCGCACTGTTCACAACCAGGTAGGGCTATGATCCTAACTAGGTTGGGTTCAGGTCAAACCGGATAAAATGCTTTTATTCACCTTAAAATCATTAATATTTCATAACTTTTAAACCGTAAATCCAAATTGGGTGATTCAGGTATCTCTTTCCAAGTACTTTCTAATGGTATGAAAATAAAAACCATTTTGGCTAAATATAGGTTGGAAAACCAGTTTGAAAGTGGGTCCCACAAAGCTAAAAATAGAATCTTGTATTACATAATAGGAAAATGAATATGTTTCAAACATTTTTTGAATATGAGGCTTTTTATGATAAAATATACCTAATCAGTAAGTTCAGACTTATTTCAAATTCATTTGATTGCTCTTTGACCCAGTTGACCTTTCCAGGGGTATTATGGTAATTTTCAGTTGTTTTTCTCAAACTTACAGAAACTATGCAGAATGTCAACTGAGGACCCAAGAAGGCCTCCAAAGCCATAAATTGAACCTCACACATCATCCAATGGCATCTGTTCATCATTGTCATGTCCCCAGGGTGACAACACCTTCACACATTGACACAGCTCTATTACAGGATGGATGATGTGAACCTTGTATTTTCTGTGTGATGTTTACTTACATTATCTGACTCCTTGGTTGAATGCTTGCTGAACGATAAATTCTATCCTTTGATTGCATACCAGATTTAGAGAAGCTAGTAAGGTTTGATACTTTCTTAATGACTTGAGTTCCTATTGCATGAGCAGGTGATATCTTTCATGCAGCACCAAACATTGATCATTCCCAGGATTTTGTGCGCAGAGATATCAAGGAGTGGTTAAATTGGCTTCGCAATGAGATTGGTTTTGATGGGTGGCGCCTTGACTTTGCAAGGTGAAGGATTCCTGCCACTCCTCCCACCCCTTCTTGTTCTATTTCCTTTTCTATTCCTTTGTGTACGTGTGGAACGTCAACATAATTTATTTCCCTATTTCTTCAATTTCATTTGATAACTAATAGTTTATGCTGAAGTAGTTTTTGATAGGATAATCAAGGGCAATATTTTTTTTGGTACACAGAGAATGCCTTGGTGCTCTCCCAACAAGTTGGCAATGGCATTTTATTCTTGAGGACATGCACAAGAAATTTTGATTCCCTTTTCCAAATTCTCTTATATCCTCTATGTCACATAGGTGGATGCATGGTTCAAGTAATCAGTATCAAATTGGCTGGATCGGCCGATTCGTATTGGGTTTGGACATGGCGATCCCGATCTGGTACCGATTTCTGACAAAGTTTGAGGATCGTCTGATACTATCCCAGATCGGCCGATCCGTTGCCCATTATTTTATTTTTTTAAATATTTTATGCCATGTGTCAATCATTTAACGGATAAGGTTGCCACATGGCGATCATCCACGATTATTTGGGAATATAAAAATGATATTTAATTGTTAAATAAAATAATATTTAATTGTTAATTTAATAATAAGTGATCCATGTCATGGGATGGGACTGATTCCAAAAAGGTGCCTTTCCAGCTAGATCGAACCGATACTGAGCAATTCGGATCGGTTTTGGAAACCACCAATACTGTGTCCGATACCTGGATTTATAACCATGGGTGCATGTGTAACTGAAGCAAATGTGTTCTTTTAATAAATATATAGGAAATGTTCCAAGCACCAGTCTTGTGTTTTCTCGTATTCCTAGCCTTGTGAGTTGTGACAGTAACACAATAACAGAATTCCTCTCTGATTATTTGCAGAGGTTTCTCAGGTGGGTACGTGAAAGAATACATAGAAACTTCAAATCCTGCATTTGCTATAGGAGAATATTGGGATAGTTTGGCGTATGAAGGGGGCAATTTATGTTACAACCAAGGTAGACACTTTTGGATTCAAGCATATTTCCCTTTTTTATTTAAATTCCTTGACTCATTTATAAGCTTACAATAGAAATGCAATCCGAAATCAACGTATTTACCAAACTTTTTTCTATGATATTATCGTGCCCTTCATTCTTAGATGATGCATAAAAAATTTCTATAGGCTGAGACATCCTTGACTCCAAACTGCAGTGTACTTCACAAGTATGCTTTTCATTTTTCTAGATCAAATGAATGGAAAGTTCAGTTGCTTGAAATAATATTGTTGAAACACATAGTGGAGTAAAAACACTATTTTCTCTTAAGATTTTATGTTATGACCATGAGTTCTAGTAGGTCGGGATTTATATGTTTGTTGCTGTTTTAGGCTTTTAGCTGCATGCTTTTAGTTTGTTTACTTATTATTGAATTGACAATATATTGAGCCACGGAATCTGTCTTCCTGATGTTCTGAACTCATTTGCTTGCATAGATGCTCATCGGCAACGGATCGTTAACTGGATCAATGCCACTGGTGGCACTTCGTCTGCTTTTGATGTCACTACAAAGGTAGTTTTTGGATATCTGGTAAAATGCATAATTAAGTGATGAGGTCTCAATTGTATCTCTGTCAAAGATTTTGGAGCTTTCCATCCATAAGGAATTATGTCATGAGTATGCTTGTTAGGACTTTAAAAATGCATTAAACAATTTCCCTTTTCTTCAAGTTAGTGTACTGCTAACCTTAAGGAGACCAACAACAACAAAGCCTTATCCCAATTAAATGGGGTCGGCTACACAGATTCTTTCCCTCCAATCAGCACTGTTCGGTCATACTTGAAACGAAGCCTAAGTTATGCATGTTCTTCACCACCTCCCCTAGAGTTATCATAGGTCTGCCCCTAGCTCTTTTAGATCCTTTGATTTGAATTAAATCACTCCATATTGGAGCATCAAGTCACACCTTAATGTGGGGTTTCTGTATAGCTTATGCAGCAAAGCCCTATTCCAACAAGGCAGAGCTTTTCCTATGAATGATGTCCTTGATAAAATTGTTACTGTCAATCACCTTATTGAGATTGTCCAGGTTCATTATGTCCAAGTTCATTGTCCAGGTTCATTATGTCCAAGTTCAATGTATCATCTCATTTTATTAATTATAAATACCTAGGTCTGTGACATACTATTCCACAACTCAGACTTTGTCTAATTAGTCTGAATTTGACATGGTATCAAAGCTAGGATAGCTCTCTTCTCTCTTCTCTCTCCTTCTCTTCTCTTCCTCTTTTTTTTTTCTTTTTTTTTTTTAATCCCGACAGCCTCCTACCCACCGCCTACATCTCCCTTCCCTGCTGACTCCATTACCAACTACCGCCTCCCTCCTCTCTCTAAAAAAATAAGAAAATAAAAAAAAAATCCTAGACCTACCGGAATTCCCTCAATCCAACCTAAACCAAGACCTACCCATTATCACCAACACCATAACAACCTAAACCGAGACCTAAACCTAGCCCTACACTTATCACTAGCCCATATACCCCATTCATAGGGGTCGATATTCACCTTCTTGCTTCCTATATCACTACTACAATTTTTTTTTAGTTTGTCTTTCTCGTGAGATTGTCCTAATAATCTAGACATCTCCCTAAAAAATTTTCCAATATTTCTGGTTGTCGTGTATCCCTTGGTTATGGGGTTTCTTCTGTAAGATCTACACAGGCACCCTCTTCGAGGCCTCTATACCGGTTAAGGGTCGATTATTTGCTACACGTAGGTTCTCTACTTCCCAAAGGATTGATACACTACACCACAGGTACCCAATATTTTTTTATTGAGCTTACTATGTCTTCGGAAATTACATCTGCCGGAACTGACTCGTACAAGATAGAGGACCTCACCATCCTATCCAATACCATCAAACTCGATAGAGGAAACTATTTTATGTGGTCTAGGGCTACTCAACTTTCTATCACTACCAGGGGTTTATCTGGGTATCTAACCGGCGCCACAGCAAAACCTACTACTGCAGGTGCTCAATTGAATAAATGGAATGCTGAAAATTCCTTGGTCATGCAATATCTTCTCAATTCCATGCAACCTGCATTTTGGCAGAGGGTTACCTCTTATTAGACACTGCTGCCCAGATCTGGAAACCTGCAATGGACACTTACTCTCAGGCTGGAAATGATGCCCTGATTTATGCTCTGCAAAAGAAGGTTCATGGTACTATCCAGAAAGAGTTGAACGTCTCTCAGTACCACACACAGTTACAAAGTCATTGGCAAGCCATTAATTTTTATGACTGCATTCATGCCAAATGTGTGGCTGATGCTATTATGTTCAAAAAAAGAGAAGAAAAATACAAGGTATATACTTTCCTTGCTGGGTTAAACGCTGAACTTAATCCAATTCAATCCTAGATCCTAAGAAAGGATCCCTTTCCATTTTTGGATCAGGCCTATGCTATGGTTCAACTTAAAGACTAGAGGCGTACTATTATGCTATCTTCACTTATCTCTGATCAATCTGCTCTCCACACTGGTAGTCCGTCCTCCAAGGGACCCACTGCGTCTACTGATCCAGTTAAATGTGAGCACTGTGGTAAACCATGGCATACCAAAGACATATGTTGGAAACTTCATGGTAAACTGGCTGATTTTGAAGCCAAGCATTGTGACAAAGCCTTACAGCGTTCCAAGAACTTTAAGGGGCCCCAAGCACATAAGACAAAAACTCACCCACCTACAGCTCCCACGGCACCGGCCATAGATGCTCAGCTACTCTAGGCACTCACTCGTTTGCTCCAACCATCACCTGCTACCGCTTTCGGATCACCATCTGCCTCTGCTACTGCCAGTCCTTCCCTAGGTTCTAATTTTGCCCACTCAAGTATGAGTTCCAGTGATCACTCTGTGTCAATAGCCTCTACCCCTTGGATTATTGACTGAGGCGCCACAGACCACATGACTGGTAACCCATCCATATTTACCAATTTTATTTCCACTCCCGAAATTAATATTGTCTGTGTCGCTGATGGGTCTCTCACTTCCGTATTGGGGATTGGTTTCATTCAGTGCACACCTTCTTTAACTTTGCAACATGTCATTCATGTTCCTAAATTTTCCATTAATCTTCTGTCTATTAGCCGTCTTACCTCTGCTTTAAACTGTAAAGTCACTTTTTTTTCCTTCTTATTGTTTGTTTCAAGATCTGGCAACAAGGAGGACGATTGGATGTAGTAGGATGCAAGGTGGTCTGCACTTGCTTGAGGATGTCAACTTCTACTTTAGCCTCCACAAGCTCGTTTACTTCCCTACCTTCGGCATATTCTAATTTTCATTAGTGGTACCAGCGGCTTAGCCATCCTTGATTTCCTGTTTTGGCTAGTCTTTTTCCGTCTTTAGCAAATAAATGTAAACAGGACGAGTTTTTTTGCGAAGCTTGTACTCTGGCTAAGCAAACTCGGTCTTCATACAATCCTACTTTTACTCGAAGCAGTACTAATTTTCATTTGATTCATTCTGATGTTTGGGGACCAGTATGAACCAATTCAATTTCTGGTCACCGTTGGTTTGTTACGTTTATTGATTGTCAGTCTCGTACTACTTGGTTGTACCTTATGCATCACAAGAGTGAGGTTTTTCAATGTTTTCATTAGTTTCATCAGATGATAATGACACAGTTTCAGGCGACAGTCAAGATTCTAAGAAGAGACAATGGATGAGAGTATCTTGAAGGCGACTTCCAATATCTTGCTGCCCATGGTATCATACACCAAACGAGCTATGTTGATACCCTTGCACAGAATGGCGTCGTCGAACGGAAGAATCACCATCTTCTCGAGATGGCTCGTGCACTAATGTTTGCTCGCCATGTGCCCTCCCAATGCTGGAGTGATGCTGTTCTTACCACTGCTTACCTAATTAACCATGTCCCCACCCCTGTCCTAGCCAATCGTTCTCTTTTGCACCTTCTTCTTGGTGATGCCTCCTACATTGTCCTCCCTAAAATATTTGGTTGGGTGTGTTATGTCCGCAACCATCGGTCCCCTGGTAGACTTGAACCCCGAGGGCTTCGGTGTTTTGGGCTATTCTCCGACCCAAAAGGGCTACCGGTGCTATCATCCCCTTACCCCTTGGACCTTTGTTTCAATGGATGTTCTTTTCTATGAGCATCTGTCTTACTACCCTGCGTCCCATCTTCAGGGGGGGAGCATACACTACAGGAAGATGGACCTCTTATCCTACCTATGGATCCAGCATATCCTCTTCAAGGGGAGCCTCCTTCTCCTGAGCCTACTGCACCACCTGTTGAAACCAGTCCTACTTGTGTACCTGTGGGAGCAACAGAGCCTACTTCACCTTAACTACAGGTCTATAGCCAAACTAGATTCAAGCAGGGAAAGAACACCATCATCAATGCACCTACACACATCCCTTCGCCATCTTTGGAACCAGAGAATGAAGCAGGGAATGAGATACATCAGCTTGGTAATGTTTCTTCCATTGAGTTAGATTTACCCATTGCTCGTAGAAAAGGCATTAAGCCATGTACTCAACACCACATCTCTCAGTATGTATCTTATAAATCACTGTCCCCATCCTATCTTACTTTTGTTTCAACCTTGTCTTCTGTTTCTATTCCCAAGCATTGGCAGGATGCAGTTGCAGTTACGAGATAGAAAGCAGCTATGGTTGAGGAAATGAATGCCTTAAAGAAAAATGAGACGTAAGATCTTGTTGACCTTCCATTAGGGAAGAAGACTGTTTGGTGCAAGTGGATCTTCAACATCAAACAGAAAGAGAATGGGTCTATAGACAGATACAAAGCAAGACTGGTAGCTAGAGGCTTCACACAGACCTATGGAATTGATTATCAAGAAACTTTTGCACCAGTAGCAAAAATGACTACGATTCGTGTCATTTTAGCTTGTGCAGTTCACTATGCCTGGGACCTACAGTAGTTGGATGTCAATAATGCATTTCTTCATGGAGAGTTATCTGATGAAATGTACATGGATGTTCCTCCAAGTTTCTCCTTAGTTGCTACTAAAGGCAAGGTGTGCAAGCTGAAACGGTCTCTATATGGGCTCAAGTAATCCCCTAGGGCATGGTTTGGAAGATTTCATAGAGCCATGACTTCTGCAGGCTACAAACAGAGCAATGCTGATAACACATTGTTTGTTAAGAAGAAGGGGAAAAAATTACCATCCTAATAGTATATGTGGATGATATTGTGATCACGGGCAGTGATGTTGAAGAAATCAAACAGCTGAAAACCTTCCTGGGAAAGGAGTTTGAAGTCAAGGACCTAGGAAAGTTGAGATATTTCCTTGGAATTAGGGTTGCTCACTCCTCTAGGGGTATCTATCTGTTTCAGAGGCAGTATATTCTTGATCTTCTCTCTGAAACAGGGCTCTTATTATGTCGGCCACATGAAACACCCATTGATCCTAATGGTACACCTGTTGATAAGGAACAGTATCAGAGGCTAGTTGGAAAGCTAATTTATCTAGCTCATACTCGGTATGATATTGCATTCGTAGTGAGCTTAGTGAGTCAATTCATGCATGACCCCTATTCGTCTCACATGGATGTTGTTGTTTACATATTGCACTATTTTAAGTCTGTTCCTGGAAGAGGAATATTACTCTCACCTTAGGATCACCTGAAAGTTAATGCCTACACTGATGCAGACTAGGCTGGAAATCTTGACAAGAAGTCTACTTCAGGATACTGCACCTTCATTGGAGGAAATTTGGTGACTTGGCATAGCAAGAAGCAGAATGTAGTAGCTCTCTCAAGTGCAGAAGCCGAGTTCAGAGCTATGGCTCAGGGTATATGTGAGTTGCTGTGGCTACAGGGTTTACTCAAGGATTTGAGTGTACCCATTACCCAACCTATGAGATATTTTTGTGACAATAAGGCAGCCATCAGTATTGCTTACAACCCCGTGCAAGATGAAAAACCAAGCATGTGAAAATTAACCACCACTTCATTAAAGAAAAATTGGATAGTGGACAGATATGTGTACCATCAGTCAGGTGATCAAGTGGCTGATATCTTTACCAAAGGACTCCCAGGAAAACAATTTCATCTCTTATTGTTCAAGTTATGCATGTCAGATATATATGCACCAACTTGAGGGGGAATGTTGAGATTGTCCAGGTTCATTATGTCCAAGTTCATTGTCCAGGTTTATTATGTCCAAGTTCATTGTCCAGGTTCATTATGTCCAAGTTCAATGTATCATCTCATTTTATTAATTATAAATACATAGGTCTGTGACACTATTTCACAACTCTGATTTTGTCTAATTAGTCTGAATCTAACACACCTAATGTTTAGTACCTTGGAAAATACATTTCATGCATAGATTGGAATCTGAAATGTTGGAAACTTTGTAGTTCACTATCCATTTGCAAGAAATACATTTTCTCTGCTTCCCAGTCTTCTCACTGGGGATGGGTAAATCCAAAAAATAAAAAGAATAATCTCTTGAGGTTTAAATGTTTCCTGATATGGAGATTTTTGGGTGGTTCCTTCCTTGTACTCCTTGCTGGTGTCTTTGGTAAGAGTGATGCCAGAATATGCCAATGTGTCAATCAGGTTCAAGCTAATATAAATTTTCTGGCTTATTGCTGGACTGAATTGAGGGTTGTTGACTTCTATATTTCATCTTGTACTTGTAGAAAAGTTAATATTTACTTGTCTTCGATGTTTGTGCAGCCAGGGCACTGTACAATTTTGCTTTCCTGTAACTTTCCCTGAATAAAATAACTTCGTCAATTAAGAAAAGAATCAATTGAATTACTTCCATGCCCCTGAAGCATGTAAAGGCAGCTGCCAAGGAGGCTATCAACGTAACTGTATTGGAAGTGTTTTCTAAGGTGTCATCCATAGTTGTCAAGGTGTTGACGCCTAGGCGCTGGCGGTTAGAAATGGGCTAGGCGATTTATTGCCTTGTGGATGTTCAAAAGGCGACCGCCTAGGTCGGCGCCTTGGAAGCCCTAAAGGCCTGGGCGGTCACCTTGTTGCCGATGTGTAGGTAAATCATTAATTAAATGAAAATTTTCACAAACTTCCCTTAAGATTTTCGCTTACCCACAATTCAACCCTCCCCCATTATCAGCCACACGCTGTTAAGTTCCCTAACGGAAAAGGTGAAAAGAGTTTTTTACCCTTATAGTAAAAACCAGTCCAAAAATACATTATAGTCTTTCTCTTGCCCTCTTTTTTCTTGCTTGTATGTTATTATGTTCTAACTTTTTAGTTTATTGATTTGTGCTTTTTTGTTTTTTATAAATATGCTTCTTTATGTCCTATAGTTTATCCATTATTTGTTGGTTTTTTCATATTAATTAGGTTATGCCTTAAATATTGATTCTTTATGTAGCATACTGCATATATATAAACATTAATATAGCATTGATATTTTAGAAATTAAAAAAAAAAAAAAAAAAATGGGGAACGCCTTGGTCGCTTAGGCAACGCCTAAGCGCCTAGGCGCCTAGGATGGCGTCAAACGCCTTGGGTTGCCTTGTCACCTTGACAACTATGGTGTCATCCACCTCCCTCTAGTTCAGTCATTCAACCAGAGATTTTTTTGCAGGGAATACTTCATTCAGCTTTGCATAACCAATATTGGAGGTTGATTGATCCTCAGAGTAAACCAACAGGGGTAATGGGATGGTGGCCCTCACGAGCTGTCACATTTTTAGAGAATCATGATACAGGATCAACCCAGGTTCTCTCTCTCTCTGATCTATGTGTGTTTATGTGTAGCATAATTTCTTTTCATTTAAATATGGATCCCAATGAGAGAAGTGATGGCGACAGAAAAATATCCATAAAAGAAATCGGTGATGACCTTAGGCTATGTATGGATGCCATTTAAAAAAAAAAAAAGGATTAGAGATATAGACACATGAAGTGATCATTGTCTCGTCATTATTTTTTTTCTTTTCTTTTCTTGACATTCAAAAATAGCCTTAGGGACAGTCTTGGTTTGTAGCCAAGGCAAAGTTACCAAGGAAGCCACCTACCGACCAGCAACCAACACAGGAGATGTGAGTATAAAACTGACATGGCCCATAGAAGAAACAAAACTGAAAAGTTTCCAATAAAAAAAATACAACCTATCTATCTGAAAGGTAAAACACCTCAAAAACCTAAACCACCAATCATCACCAAAATAAATTGATGGCTAAGCATCTATAGACCTGGAGCGGGTCCAATTAGAGATATGCTCTGCCTTTTACCCATTTAATCTGTATTTAGATCTTAAGATCATATTCTTTTTTAAATTGGATATTTGGGTTAATCTTAGATAAGTACAGGAATAAAATAAACTGATACAGGGTCTATGCGTTTTTCATATATGGTCAGATTGCCATCATTTTTGGGATCACATGGAAAACATTACCTATAAGAAAACTCACTTTGGCTTTTTCTTAATTTCAGGGGCACTGGCCATTTCCTCGGGATAAGCTTGCACAGGGATATGCATACATATTAACCCACCCGGGCACGGTATTGAAATCTTCCTCAACCTCTGGAAACACTTGGATATTCTCTTTTACTTAGTTATCATTTCATGTTTTCTTTGTTCTTTGTCTGCATTTGATAGACTTGTTTCAACATTACCAATAACCAACGTTATGTTAGAAACTCTGTAGGATTAGTTCAGAAAAACACTCAGGCTCCATATAATTGTAGGCATAGGGAAGAAAAGTGAAACTAGTATAAAAAGAAAATAAAAAATTTTGTAATCATGATTGTGTAACTTCCTACCTAAAACTCTTATCAAATATGGTAGTTAAACTCTTCAAATGGAATAATTTTTTCCTTTAAAATCCAAGGAATTCAATATGCTAGCTAAAGTTTCCATTTTAGATTTGTTCTAATTTCATTCCCTTCTCTTCAATTTCCTTGCAACCAAACATAGGCTCAGGTAAACGTGAAGGTTCAAGTTGCAATTCTATCACAAGCAGTAAAATACGAAAATAGAATTTACACAAGAAACATAGGTTAGAAATTTGTAATAGGAAAGGGACTGTGGTAAAGTAGGGTCATTGCAACAGTTTTTGGATTGATTGCATGTTGTCGCTAGGTTTAAGGCTTTAGTGCCAGTGTGGGGTTTTAGTTTGAAGAGACTTCAGCTAATGGAGTTATGTTGCTGCATTTCACTTGGACAGCGAGGTTATCCAATGCCATGGCAGAACTTTCCAAGAGAAGATGGGAAACCAAAGAACCACTCTTAAGGGCTCCTAAACAATTACACCTAAGTCCACTCCCTTACTCTCTAATTCCCAAACAAAACTAGGTTCACCTAAGTTTTGAAAAGTCGAACTTGAGCCTCAAGTAATACTAGTAACTATTAAATTAACCCACTGTTTCTAAAGCTAGCCCCACACAGAAGATAGAACACACTCACCTCTTGGATAACTACAACCCTGACTTTGACAAGTAACAAAATGCCCTTGGACCTCCTTTAAAAAAATACCCAGGAATTTCCAAATAATGAGGCTTGTAACCAATAGTGCTAGAATCCAAATAACCCGCTTGTTGGTTTGGTGTGGTCCCACTCAACCACGTTCCCACATGATACTACATCCACATCTCCAAGCAAAACCAAGATGGAAGAAGCCTGGAAAATCTATTGTCATAATTTTAAAATTTCTGGACTTGTTCCATCACTGCATCTAGAATATTTTAATTTTATGTAGGATGTGACTGTAATTTTAGATGTTAATCCAATCCATGACTCCTTAATATTGTCTCCAGAATGAAAGTTTATCTATCTGATTGAATGAAACTAAGTTACTTTAAGGGCATTTTGATACCCTGTGCCAAATGCCAATGAATTTATCATGTTCCCAGCAGCACCCATAATGAGTTCATCAAAGATTATTATTTAAAAATGATGGACATCACACTAGATTTTGGTGTAGAAAAATCCATCTTAAGAAAGGTCATTTGAGGAGTGCATCTATTTTTATTTTATTTTTTAACTATCCCAATTGTTTCAATCAGACGATAATATCTTATGTTCGAATTTCAAATTTCTTTGGAAATCAAATGAAATTATCTTATTCCACATGTTTTTGAAATGCCAACTTAATCGTCACTTCCTCCGTCATGTTTATTAGCCAAGCAACTGAACCCAATCTTTCCTTGCAAATTGACCTAAACTACTATATCATTATAATCCTATGGGTTGAGCTGTTTTGCTAATACTAGTTAGTTCCAATAAAACAGTTTAACTCATTAGCTTTTTTCCTCATCAATTTCATCTGCAGTCTCCTTGCCAATCACAAGTAAGCCTCAAGCCTCCAAAATATTGGCCTGACACATATTTTTCTTTTAATTATGTTGGGAACTGTTGACTTTCACTTGTAGCTCCATCTGATGGCCAACGTTTCATCATTACTGCCATCATGACAAAGCTTTTGTGTATTTTGCAGCCCGTAATCTTTTATGACCACTTCTATGATTTTGGCCTTCGCGACATTATAACAGAGCTAATAGAGTGTAGGAGACGTGCTGGAATCCATTGCAGGAGCTCTGTCAAGATATATCATGCAAACAACGATGGTTATGTTGCGCTAATTGGTGATACTCTTGTGATGAAGCTTGGTCATTTTGGTTGGAATCCTTCGAAAGAGAATCATTTGGAAGGGAGCTGGCAGAAGTTTGTTGATAAAGGATCTGATTACCAGTTGTGGTTGAGACAGTAAGTCCAATTCATTAAAGAAAAAGTACTGGTATCATTTGTGGTTTTCTGTTATCTAATAATATATTGAAATAATAATTATCATTTCCATTCTTGCAAATGAAATAATAATTGTCATTTGCATTCTTGCAAGGGGAATATCTTACTAGGTTGGATAGAAAATGAAGGGCCACCCTCCTTTCGGATGCTTACATTCCAGGCATGTCCTGCATCATTTATGATTACCACTAATATTCTGTGGTCTGCTTACATCTTTCTGCTTTTATGGCTGCACCGCAACCATAGAATATGTTACAGCATTTCCCTTCCTCGTGAGATGGCTATCCATAATGTCACTTGTTCTGTAGTTCTGTACTATCCCCCAGTAACATCATCGCTGGACCATTATTTCTTACGCAACCAATTGCCAGTATTCCCAGATACAAACTATTGCACAGCAGAAACATGTAGTCTTCTGTTGGTCTTATGGTTATCAAATAACAAAATTTCTAGCAGCAGCCATTGATGTGGTACTAACCCAAGAGCTTTTGGACTCAACTCAATGGCTATCACCAAGGACAACAGTGCAACTAAAATTAGAATTGATGAATCCTCTGTTAATTATTTGATGATACAGTTTTAAGGAATTCCATTCCTCCATACCCTTTTCTGCAAGATCAATCAAATCCACCTCCCTTGGTCTCTTCCCCAAATGTGAGCTTTTAATCTGCAGAGCTGCAGTCTTCGTCTTCTGTACCTGTTGTGGCTACTTCTGTTACAGGGTCGTGTCCTGTACTTCATCAATCAACATTACAACATCTTCCTTGTTTGAAAAACAATGCAAAACCTATTATAATTGATCAGCACCTCAATTCCACCATAATCCTTTCCATATGGTAGCTTCTAAAACTTCCCCATGTTAAACAAGCTTCCTACAAAGATGATATCAAAATTCACAACCGAGTCCCCTTTCTCCCTCTCCTCCCAGGTATCCCTGCAGTCAGGATTTTAAGTATCGATACGATCTCCATTTCGATAGTGATTGATACAATATTCTTCGATACGTATCTCATTTTTTAAAACAAAAAGTGTATCCATATATATTGACCGATACGGCTTGATACACTTGATACAATACACTTAAGTTTCCAATATAAAATTAAAAAATAAACTTGTATCAAAGTGTATATAACCGACACGGCTCAATACACCTCGATACAGACCAATACTCGATACACTTTGATACGAACTGATATGGTTCAATACGCACATATAAAGCTTGATACAACTAATTTTTTTTTTACTTTTCTGGTCTTCTTTTTTGCTAGAAACCTACAGTTCATGCAAACCGAAGGTTGTAGCTTATTGAATGTCATCAAATATGTCTTTAATCTTTGAAAATACTTCAAGATTATTTATTATAGAGTTTTTATGTTTAAAAATTGTGTTTTGCGTGTTCCTTAATCGTTCGCGTGCGTATCTTGCCCCGTATCCTGACGTATCCATCGTATCCCAGATACGATATGATACGTCTCTTAAATTTGCTCGACCAATATGCTACCGATACACGATACTATAATCCTTGCCTGCAATAGCAAAATGTAAGTGTGGATTGACAGCTCAACTCTATCTTTATCATCTCCCTAAACATTTGGGTTGCTTCACTCGCCCTTCTTAACCTTAGCAACCCATTAATCAATCCATGGTGGACGCTTTCCTATGATTTTTCAATCTCCTCCACTGCTCCACTATCTTAAACATTTCCCTGACTCTCCCTTTGGTTAAAAACCCCTAAACTAATGCTGCCAATGATTGATTATCAGCATCCATTCCTCTCTTCTCAGTATTTCTTCAAACACCAACAAGTGATCACAAGCTTGTAAGTAAACGAACCCAATTCATACATTTTGGCTCCTCTTGATTGCTAGGGAAATAAAGGGAAGGGGAGTGGAATTAAATTAAAACTAAAATTGATGTTTTTCTAATCATTATCTAACAAGATTTTGTAATTAACTCCAAATCATTTCAGACCTGATCATTAAATTTTATTTTATTTTACACCAAATCCCTGTATTCCAAGAGTAAAATAAATATTATATCTGACAATATAATTACCAATTATGGTAACAATTTTAAGTAGATTACACAAGGTCGTTGATACACATTTATATCAATGCTCGATCCATGAAATCATCTAATGTTTTACATAGTAATTGACAATGCACCTTCAAAAATGTTCCAACATTGAGATTGAACACTAACCACTGATAAAAAGATTGGGATACGGTTGCACTAATTGTGGCTTGAGTTATGGAGGTAGGTTCTAAGTCAGTGGATGGGGTAAGCTGAGCAGTCAGGTTTAATTTGGTGAGGGGTTTGTAAATATTGTTTTTGGACCTGGTGATAATGATGCGGCTAGGAGGACCTGCAGGGGTTGAAGAGGTGGTCTGGGACAGGTTGGTGCTGGAGGTATTGGACGGTGGGGCTTGTTGGTTCGGTGTTATATCTACAGAGGGGTGAGAGGTTGTGGTCGTCTATGATGTGCCGATAACCGGACGGAAGGACAACACTGAGTTGTAATTTAGATAATTTAGTGTTGAAAATGTTCCAACACCGAGTTGTAATTTAGATAATCACTAAGGTCAGCAAATCAATGAGTTGTAATTTAAATAATCACTGAGGTCAGCAAATCAATAAATTGTAATTTAATCACCAAATTAAACCTAACTGCTCAGCTTACCCCATCCACTGACTTAGAACCTACCTCCATAACTCAAGCCACAATTAGTGCAACCATATCCCAAATTTTGGGACTAAGTATGACTTCCTACTTTACAACTCAGTGATTAAATTACAACTCATTAATTTGCTGACCTCAGTGATTATTTAAATTATTGACTCAGTGTTGGCAAGGACTTTCCAGGAGAGATAGTTGGTGGAGGTGAGTTTGACAGAATTGTTGGTGTTGATAACCGTAAGTGGTTGAGTGGGTTCTTGGGTATTGGGTATGGTGAGTTCATGGTTTCCACTGGCCATGATTGAAGTAGCTGTAGATAAGCTGTAGAGAAAAAAAAAAGTGTTTTGATACCATGATAAAAAGGAAAAGGGATTGAAACAATTCAGTAAATTGTATATTGTTTCTTGTGTCATATTACAGAGGTCAGTGTCTCAATTTATACACAAAAAATAGCTGAGCGTATCCCTTATCTCAAGCCACAATTAGTGCAACCATATCTCAAACTTTGGTACTCAATATGACTACTTTCCTACTTTACACCTTAGTGATTAAATTACAATTCATTGATTTACTGACCTCAGTGATTATCTAAATTACAACTCATTGATTTGTTGACCTCAGTGATTATCTAAATTACAATCCATTGATTTGCTTACTTGTATCCTTATCTTTATCCTTTACAACCACAAGGGTTCTTCGATTGACTGTCCTGGCCACTTGGCAACTCATGGAGA
This sequence comes from Protea cynaroides, assembly GCA_028583415.1. Lineage (NCBI taxonomy): Eukaryota > Viridiplantae > Streptophyta > Magnoliopsida > Proteales > Proteaceae > Protea > Protea cynaroides. The sequence goes on along the minus strand of CM053268.1, from coordinate 62,245,657 downwards.
GATATTGTTGTTGTTAGAATTCACAAACACGGTCCTCCAAGGTGAGATATCTACAAAAGACACATAAACAATGTAAACAAAGGGGGGTTCAAGCTCTGGCCCCGTGACTGCTCTGATGCCTAAGTCAGGATTCACACAACAACTAGCAAATGAGGTTGACTCGAATGAAAATAAGCCAAAGTCCACAGCATTATAAGCGAGCAAAAGTACCTGAAGTAAGGGGCAGGAGAAAGTGGTTCTAAGCAATAATTGTGATGGATGTCTAACCTTGGACTTGTGTAACTAAGGTCCTTCTACAGCGGTGGTTTAAGCTAGATTTGTTGTTGACTTAAACATGACGTGGGCAGTTGCGTGTCAAGCATGCTTATGTGTTCGACGTGCTACTTGCAAACAAACAAGGATCACCTTCATAGGTCCTAAGACTGAGGCATAAACTGACATGTCCAGTTCTTATTGGATGGTATGGTCAGTGCCTTAGAGTTCAGCGGAGGAGTAGGGGATAACACAATAAATGATGTGTGTTCAGCACAATAAATATTTCCTGTTCGGCACACCATCAGTGCAATAAATACTGCATGCTCGGCACACTATCTGTAAACAAACAATACGCAACATTGTACGCATTAGGTTTACACAGGTCGACATGTCATGCTCCAATTGGTTGGTACTATATCAATGATGTGCTCCAATTGATTGGTATTATTTGTATCCAACACATGACAAATTCATATATTACATAAAGTTTCAAATCAAGATCATGTTCCATCTTACCAATATTGACTATAAATATATAAATAGTTTGTTTTGAACAAAAAAAATTGATGTGGAGATGCAGGGGATCGAACCCTGTACCTCTCGCATGCAAAGCGAGCGCTCTACCATTTGAGCTACATCCCCATATGTCAATTGGGATATAAAATTACATAAAATACTTCTAAATTCCAACCAAATGTGGCTATTGATCAACCTTATATTGTCACCACCTCCTAATCATCCAGCATTCATTAATCATGATTAAGGTAGCAGCTTCCCTCACCTTAGATTTGCAACGTTGGCCATCTTCCCTCTTCTCCCTTCCCTCCACAGCCTTACGGTGTACCATCCTACATAAGGATGTAAATAGATAATCGAAAATTTGTATTCGATTCGAATTCGCCTCCATTGAGGGTAATCCAAATTCGAACAATTGGATTGGGATTCAAATTCGGATAGCAGGAGTCGGATTCGGATATCAGTCAAATGGTCAGGAGTATATCCGCTCCGTTTAGTCTAGTGTTAAGATACATATAACCTTATTTTAGAGTGTTAAAACACATATAGCCTTCATGTATATATAGTCATTTAAAGTTTCATCTTTTATTTTCTTAGGATATACTATATATTTGTTTTAAACTTGGGTTTTCTCTCATTTTCCATTAATTTGTATTTTAATTCCATTTTCTGGATTAAAATCGGATTTTAATAGGATATTCGGTTAAATTTTGAATTCAGATTTGGTTTTTATACATCCGTCGGATTTCGGATAGATAGTTGGTAGACGTAATTCGAATTCGGATTATGATGTATCCGATTCGAATTCGATCCATTTACATCCCTACTCATACAAAGACTCTTCTCCCTTCTAGGACACATTTGGTGCTTTTCTTTGATTAATTTACAATCTTGAGGCTATGTTTGGATGTCAAAAAAAGAAAGAAAAAAACAAAGCATAAGACAAAGATTCAAGAGTACGCTTCTTGAGACTTGACTTATAGAGTCTATCTCTCGTTTCTTTTCTTTTATTGGCATCCAAACATAGTCTAAACGATGGGTCTTCCACCGAAGCTTTGCTATCCGATATTCCTAATAGAGACAGAGATTCAACAATATGGTCTCTGGCTTAGAGTCGTGTATTTAAAAATTGGTTCAGCATCAGCTGAATCGACTAATTCAATATCAGAATTGATCGAACCCGATTCCAATTAACCCCTGCTTCTACATGTACTGAGTCCGCCTAAGTCCAACCAGTTTCCAATCAATTCCAAGATGATTCGAATTGGAATAAATGAAGACTAATCCCATACCCAATTCCGGGTTTTAAACCATGTATAGGTTTCAATGGTTATGTATTGTTAAAAATATTGCTTTTCAATGTCGGGAGATCCTTCTACGTCTCTTACCCAAAACCCTAACACTGGGGAAAGTTTTTCTTCACCCTGGATGAAGGAAATCAAGGGATAAAATCCCCTAGTAGACCAATTTCCGAAACTACTCCCCTCATTGTTCCTAAACCCAATCTAATGATACCAAACTTTAGGGTGAAAATATAAATATATATATATATATATATATATATATATATATATATATATATATATATATATTTAACCATAGATGGAGGAAAACTGCCTCCAAATAAAATCATTTGCAAGGGTAGCCTGTGAAGAACATTAATAATTTTGCTTCTATTAACTTGCCACATAACTGGACTTGGATCCTTGTTTGTCATCCAGTCGCATCAGTAGTCCATTAAGCAAATTTGAATACTCAACAGTATGCCAATACATCATAGCCCGTCCAATGAACAACTGATAGAATGGGCGTATCATAGCCCGTCCAATGAACGACTAAGAGAATGGGCGACAGAAAAATGATCTTTTCGCTCACATAAGCATGAATAATGAAAGGCAATGCAGGAGAGGATCTATTCCCCTCATGATGGCATTACCAGGCAATCATCTCCACAAAAGTATCAGATGCATGCAGTGAATGTAATGGAGGATAATAGGATATGGAGGTTGAGAAAGGGCTTTTGAGGAGTGGGGCGCGGCTATGAGATGAGGATATTGGAATGGAGATAACAAGGTTCTTCTTATCTAAATAAAAAGTGGCAAGATTATCAAAGACAACATCAGATTAAAAAGGTTTTTTTGTTGTTTGGAAAAACCACGTGGCAATTTAAATTAAGAAGAAACAACTCATGTTAAACATGGGGTGTTTTAATTTGAGAATAGTTAATGCATAAACTTGTATTTTTATTTGGGATTTCATCACCCGTCATGTGATGTGGGACCCGACCACATCTAGAGTGTGGGACCTAATCACAAGATGTGACTCGTGATGGAATTCCAAGGAGGATACAAGTACATATAGGTGATCTAAGACTCTCCTAATCTCCTTTCAAAAAGCATCTTTTAGCAAGGACCCACAATGCTAGTGTAGGAAACTAGATCAGGCCAATGAGAGGGTCGGAAATTGCATCTTTTAGCAAGGACCCACGTTTTATTAGAGGAGAGAGTGTATCAGTAATTAGTATCAAATCAATTGATTCGTATCGATATCAAGTATCAACCGATATTCATTCTGGTCAATTAGGTTGGATTGGTTGTAGGATCGGATCTTGGGGTAGATTCGCCAACTTGATCTTTTTTTCTTTTCTTTTTTTATTTTGTGAAATGTGTCAACCATCCAAAGGATTCAATTGTCAAGTATCAACAATCTCTCATTAAAAAATAAAAAAAAAATTTTAAAAGATTTTAAGATTAAAATAATTCAATCCAAAAAAGATAAAGATCAATCCGATCATCAAAGGTTCTTTGTCCGACTACATGGCTCTCGCACCAACATACCAACATAAAAGCCAATAGAAATCCAAACACGGTATCTAATTAGTGATGAATACACTACTAAACAGAAATTTTTATCCCAAAAAGTCTAGGACTCGGATCCAATCGATACTCACGTATCGAACATCGACACGTGGGAGTCACCCGCCCCCCGAACTAGGATTTACATCGTCTCCTCCCAGTGGTTCTGGGAGGATGCGGCAATCCAGTCTGATTGCTGACACATGGCTCTCGGGTGAGTCTGAGACCCAGGTTCAAGCCGACACCTCCTATCGGCTTGGCTTGTCGGCTCAAACATGGGTCTCAGATTCACCGAAAATCACGTGTCGACTATCGAGACTGGGTTGCCATTGTCTTCCCATAACCACTAAGAGGAGAGGATGCAGATCCGCACATGGGAGGAGAGTATTTGAATCCGTCTAAGTATGGAAAAGTAGTTTTATGAGCAAAACTTGTATTAGCTGTCTTGTCAGGTTGGTACCAGCCTGGTCCGAGCTGCACCCTTAGAAAGGGTTCAAATAAACGGTCCAAATCGAACGGTCCGAACCGGACATTCGAAGTCAAGTTCAAAAGTGCGCCATTTTGTTTGGAAGTTCACAAAATCCCTCGTGTCTCGTAAAGACATCTCTATCCAGCTTCGAGGGCTACAACGCATTCGCTTAAAACTCGATCACTTCAAATCATGATTGGGGGCAGTTATATTTCTGTTCTCAATACCTATGGTCAAGATTCATTCTGCATTCCCCTACTTGTTCGAACTTTAAGGATATAAACTACCATATAAACCCCCATTTCAGCATTCGTGCTTTTTTCATTTCCTTTCCTTTCTCTGTCCATTTCTTCCATTTCGATCTTTCTCTCTCTTAAAAGCTTCGTTCTGTTTCTTCTCCTCTGCAACTTTTTTGTGTTCGTCTCTCTTTTTTGATCTCGTAAATGTCGGCGGAGAAGGAACGAGAGACCCATGTTTACATGGCGAAGCTCGCCGAGCAGGCTGAGCGATACGATGGTGAGCTTTCGATCCGCATTGCTCTCGTTTCTGCCGCTTATCATCGGTTACATTTTTATTTTTTATATTTTATTTTTCCACCTTATATTTTGCTAGATCATGTAATTTGATTCTTTTGTGGTGTTTTTTGGATCTTGATCTGTTGAAGTTTTGTATAATGCTGCTCAGATCCCATACTCCTAGGGTTTTGTATTGATTCAGTTCGGTAGCTTTATTGTTTTGGTCATTGATTTGATGCATTTTCTTATTTTGTACTCGATCTAGCATTTAGTAGCTCAGTTTTGTTTCATGATCTGATCAAGCAATATATCTGAGCAAATGTTTCGTTGTATTGTTTAGCTTAGGGTTTACGTATTTCTTTGACTCCTAGTGGTGATCGTGATCATATATCCATTTCGGCCAAATGCTTAGGAATTTTCTAAAAAGTTGTGTTCACAATGCTGTTCACAATGCCGCCAGATCTCTGGAAGGTTTTTTTGGTAATCTAGGCTAAGTGTGTGATGTATAAAACTGTACAACATTCTGTATGGTCGTGGATATGCAGTAGAAAATATTTTGGCATTTAATCATGGTATTTTATGTATTTTCTCGTTTATGATGTTCTATATGTGCACCAGATAAGTTTTTCTACTGGATCTCAATATTTCCCGAAAAACTCACTTAATCATTGCATTATTATGTGCACATTCTCATGCATCGAGACAGAAGTTGGTAAATGCTAGTGAACCTACAGACTGGCCACTGCACTTATATAATGCATGATATATCAAATATTTTACAAGTGAGTATTTAGTTAATCCCCATCTCTTTATTAAGTAAAAGTCTCCTATACAGCATGCAGAATATGCTTGCATGCTTGCTGATTCCCATTGCATTTATTTTCCTGTTAGTCATAGAAATGTAGACCAATGGCTTCACTTGGACAGTAATAGATTAGAGGCAGGGCAGGCTTCCAAATCAATGAATGAATAGATTATTGTTACCAATTGATGACACGGTAATGCCTGTAATATACTAAGGCATCCATATTATGTAGATGAACTTCTCTATTCACTTTATCCCTATACACACACACGCACAAAAAAATAATAATAATAAGAAAGCATTTTCCAAAGCATAGATTCTGAAACTCCAATCTTCATCTTGTGATTGATGTTGATCACCACTTATGTTTGATGGCACAGAAATGGTGGAAAGTATGAAGAGTGTTGCTAAACTTGATCTTGAGCTGACTGTGGAGGAGAGGAACCTTCTCTCTGTGGGTTACAAAAATGTCATTGGAGCACGCCGAGCATCTTGGCGCATTATGTCCTCAATTGAGCAGAAGGAGGAATCCAAAGGAAATGAGCATAATGTGAAACTGATCAAAGGTTATCGGCAGAAAGTAGAGGATGAGCTGTCCAAGATCTGTAATGACATATTGACCATCATAGATAAGCACCTGATCCCTTCTTCAGGCTCCGGAGAGTCTACTGTTTTTTACTACAAGATGTGAGTTGTGTTTACTGACTATTTATTTGTAGTTACTTTTGTTCCTGTAAGGTTGTGGCAACTGTCTTAGTGGCAATGCAAATGGTTCCATAATAGAAGAACCAGAACTGACTAGCAGCACCAACACCACCCAATCAGAGAAGCATATCAAGCTTAGAGAGAGAAAATCAATAGATTGCAGCAGGGATATCAGATATACCTACTTTTCTGGTTGAGTGCTCTTCCTTAATGGTAGATTATGTTTGAGAATATCTTAGGAATCACAGAACTACTATGGCCTGCACACTGTACAGATAACTCCTAGTGCTACTAGGAGAACCGAGTAGCAGTTCAGAAACTAGAATTCTATATAATAATTCTCAGTAGAACAAATCAGAAAGAGGATAGATTGTCAGAAACTAGTATACTAAATGTGAGACAAATATGTGTACTATTTTTCTGAGATATCTCAACCAAGAATTTGGAAGAAAAACTAGGGGTGTCGCAAGTGATTAAAGAACAGAGAATTCTGACCTGTTGTTGAAAATAAGAATAGAAGAGATAGATTAAGATAAACAGGCCAAGACTACACTTGAAAGAATCCATCAAGAACAACCTGAGAAATTCACTCAGGCAGCCACTGAATCCACAGCAAACTACAGTTAAACTCATCAAATCATGGGGAGGGGCTGTATGCCTTTACATTTATTTATAGGATTGGGAATGGTCCAACTCATGGACTGATTTAGACTAGCCTGAACTGAATCCTATATTGAAACTGAGACTGCCTTATCGGACCATTAACTAGCTTATGGAGGTCTCCTAGTCCATCTGGGACTATCATAGCATTTAGACTTCAAGTTGGAAAGCAAACCTAATTCCAGCCTACACTACTAGCAATCAAACATCAAAACAAAATAATAACCAAAATTATCCCTACGACCAGGACTAGATTGAATGGTCTGAATTCCTAAAGACTCAGGAATTGAGCCATCATAGGACCAAACCAGATTCTTCTCTTGGTCTTTGATACTGATCAACTGTTATCTCAGGTTTACAAACTTCTGTGTGATATTATGTGGATTACCAAATTATCTCATACAGGATAAGGTCTGTGAATGTTTTGACCCCAATTTATCCAACATAACTGGGACTATAAATAGCATGCAATATCCAGCCATAAAATTTTTCTAGGCCAACGTTTAAAGTCAGCTTTAAATCTTTCAAATTTAGTATAAAGTTCCTGTTTTGTTATGTTTGATTGTAAAATGATTTGCAGGAAGGGAGACTATTACCGTTATTTGGCAGAGTTTAAGAATGACCAAGATAGAAAAGAAGCTGCTGATCAATCATTGAAGGGCTACCAGGCAAGCTTAGATTCAAAAGGCATTTCATTCGTCAGCTCTTTTTGTACCTTCCTCAATTTTATAATTTGTCTTGGTATTAGGGTGCATCTGCCACGGCAAATACAGATCTTCCCCCAACTCATCCAATCCGCTTAGGTCTTGCCCTGAACTTCTCTGTATTCTACTATGAGATTCTGAATTCCCCCGAGAGGTAGGTCGAATTTTGTTAGTCCCTTCTATTATGAGATTTTGGAGCCCATAATTCTTTTTATCATATTCTGCATCAAATTATCTGATGATTTTTTCACCTACGTTGAAATTTTTAGGGCCTGCCATTTGGCAAAACAAGCATTTGATGAGGCTATTGCAGAATTGGATACCTTGAGTGAAGAGTCATACAAGGATAGCACCTTGATCATGCAGCTGTTGAGGGACAACCTTACTCTCTGGACCTCTGACCTCCCCGAAGATGGAGGTACACGGCTGTAAAGAAATTGTTAAAAGTTTATTATGTTTTCCTTGTGTTTCGATCCCATGAACAATATTGTATCAAAGTGTATCAAAGAGCAGGAAATGCAAGTGCACTAACTCAATGCTCTTAAGAAATCAACCGGATGTTGGATCATTCTTGCACAGTATTCTGCTGATATCAAAATGATCATCCAGCCCAACAGTTGATCTTGGCCTGATTGTTTGGTTTGATGGAACTTGCATCAGTGGTGTATTTGTTCCATCTCTAACAACAGTTGGGTGGTTGTACCATCTGTATTGGGCTGAAGGCCTTTGTTTAACTTTTAAAATAATCTGTTATTGCATTTTGGTTCCATTGTTGCTTCAACGGAAGACATCTAGATTCTCTGCTAGAGTTATAGCTATTAAATGGAATATCTTATATTGTATACATAAATTCAAACAATTTTTTTGCAGGTGAGGATGGGACTAAGTTCGAGGAGACCCAAGCTGCGGAACCTGAGGTAAGCACCATTGCTCTCCCTTTGCTTATTATATATATATTCTTAATTAATTAAACCCATTTTTCCTGGTTTGAAAGAGGCGGGCTGCTAAAGTAAAATTTGAATTGCTTCTGCAGAATTGATGGGGGACTTCAAATTTTTGAGAGTAAGCTGGTGGCAGGTCATAGTTCTTGAAGCCTTGAAGTTGACATGCAAGTTGAGCATTTTTAGCTTTTCTTCTTGGGTTTGAAGACAGAGGAGACTCTCTAGTAGCTGGTATTATGTCATGGGCTTTCTGTATGGCCTCGAGATTAGTTAGTTAGCTAGTATGTTTGGTTTGACTTGAAAAAATTTTCTCTTTTTTTATTTTTTTCTTTTTGGGTTTTCTGATGACCCTTTTCTCTTCTACATCTCCCCTACGTCGCTCATCTTGGATCGTTCCTCTCTCATAAGGGGTAGAAGATAAAGAGCTGCAATCCTTTTAATGATTTTTGAGTATATTGCAGAGGGAGCGAGGAGCGGATCTTCTCCGTTTTCTTTCCTTTTTTTTATTGTTGTTCTTACCCAGAGGGTTGTGGGGTACTTTTTATCCGCACATCCTTGGAAATCTTCTGTTTACTTTTCATATAGTAATTGTTAGATTGCTTTTCCGTCGGTTGTCAGATGTTATGCCACACACAAGAAGATTGGGAAGTGTTGTTAAGACTTATGGGATATTAAATCGACTAGGTTCCAGGTATTAGAAAACCCTTAAATAGCCAAATTAAGATCAGAACATGGAAACAGAAGAATAAATAAATTCGTTTTATTCCGACACCTCGTGGGAATAGCATGTGGGGAGAGGACCCAAACTCATTTATAGCTTGACACTTTAGGGCCCATTTGATCAAATTTATATTTTTGGATTTTGGTTCAAATTTAGATTCTACTCCAAATTACTCCACGATTATTTTGAAGTAAAAACTTGTTTGATAACATAATTTTGAAATGGATTTCAGAGCATCTTTGGATTGGAAATATGTTTGATAACATATTATCCCCCAATCGAAGTTTAGAAAAATAGTAGTGGTGGGTGGTGGTAATGGTGGTGATGGTGGTGGTGCCAGCGGTGGTGGTGGTGGGTGGTGGTGGTGGCGATGGTGGTGGTGGTGGGTAATGACAATGGTGGTGGGTAATGGCAATGGTGGTGGGTGGTGGGTGGTGGTGGCGGCGGTGGTGATGGTGAGTGGTGGCGATGGTGGTGACGGTGGTGGTGAGTGGTGGCGATGGTGGTGGTGTGTGGTGGTGGTGGTGGCGGTGGTGGTGGTGGTTGTGGTGGTGGCGGTGGGTGGTAGAGACTGTGGTGGTAGTGGTGGTGGTCAAGTGAGTCATGTGAAAGTTGATTCTTTTCTTGCTCTCAAAAAATTGATCCAACAGTTTGAAGTAAGTATTTATGATTAAAATTTTGGATTCTGGAGTCATTCTGAATCTGGTTCATTCTGTGGGAGTTGGAATCCAATCGGACTTATCAAATGCACTTTTACTCTAAAATGGTTCGTTAAGAGCTAGAATCCATAGAATTTAGAAGCAAAAATTTTATCAAACAGGCCTTAATGTTCACATGCAGCCAATCGTTCAACCTGTGGTATGAGATTGGCTTCAGGAATTGAGCACTATTATATTATATCGGATGTGTCAGCAGAAGAATGTCAATAACATACAAGCCTGCAGAAGAATGTCAATAACATACAAGCCTTAAAAGATGTTGGGACACATCGAAGTGGTCCAGGTTGGACAAACCTAATCTATTTGCTCTGCTGCTCATAAAGCTGAAACATGTGCTATTTTAGAATTTTAGAGGATCTGCATGAAACATGTAGGTCTCTCTGCTCAGGGGTGAGTTTTATTGGACCGTTATCTGAATGCAGAATCATATCCAATCATGCGTTTAAAATACAATGTGAGTATAGACATAATAATAAAATAAGCAAAAAGTAATAATTCCAAACTGGGCCTAAGTTTCTTTTACTTTTTAGTGCGATGTGAAATATGACAACAAAAAGAAGGTAAATAGTCTTAACACCAATATATGATCCATGAAAGGAAGCAAGTAGCAGGGATCAGGGTATTATATAGTAATTGCCAAGTGATGGTGAGATTCTGATCGTTTGTAATGCATTTGATCATGTGCCGATGCATTATAAGTAGTCAAGATCTTCATTGACAAGCGGTAGTCACTACAAAGGGTTTTTTCATTTTCAAATATTAGAACCTCAAAAAGCATACTTGGCACTTTTATTTTATAATTTTTAGGTAATCTAAAATTTTGTTGATTGAGACGTGAAGAACAGATAGTTTGAGGATTACAAATATCCATCAACCATGGATTGAAAAGAGGTCAAGCTGGCCGACACGTTAGGGACACGGTTTTTCTAACTAAGGAGTCTGTAGTGTAATTTAACTCTCTAGGAACATATGGAAAAGAGTAATATGTGAAATAGGTTTGCAAAAGTAAGATATCCGATTTCACCATCAGTTGGTCAAAATAAAGCTTCTAGCTTAAGGGTTGTATTGCCAGTGCCTCACCCACCAAAACTGAGGAACAAAGGATATATAGGATCTGACATTGCGAAGTGGGGCTTTGCATTTCTTTGGCCTCTGTTTGCATGTCTAGGGATGAATTGAAGCTAAGAATGTTTATTTTGCTGTTATTTAGGGTCGTTTTTATAACACTGGCCGGTGTTATAATCAGTTAGCCTGTTTATTTTAATGCACTCATTAAGTTGTCACAGAAACCACAATATACGGGAGGATAGTTTTGATATTTAAAAGAAAAGGATTGGAAGATCCGACAATCATACAAGAGTGGGCCGGTGTCAACAAAAATATCTCATTTAATTTTAAAAAAAATGAACCTTTGTGGACCCATGCACATAAGATGGAGGAAATTACCTAATTTGGCATTGTTAAGGTCATACAAGCAGGAGATGTTCCGTATCTTATTAACCCAAAATGGCAAAAGCATTCTGTTCCATAGTCATTCATAACGTGCATGTATTGTCTTCAGCGTGTCTTCATGCACATGCAAGCAAATCGGCATATGCCAGATGCATGCATTTAATGTTAGGCTGTTTGTTTGTTAATAAAAATAAATTGATAAAATAAAAATAAAAATGAATACCAAAAGGAGAGGATATTATATGTATGCATTTATGTTATATATATTGGCATGCCATGTTTTAATATTTCAGTATTTTTCAATACTTTTTTTTGTCTCTTGGTTAACTCCATCCATTTAAGTTGCAATTCAATGTGTGAGCAAGTACTTGGAGTCTACCTATTCACAAGTTTTCAACTCCATTCAACTTGTTGATTGTCATGCAATAGAATTAGACACTCCCATAGATTCTGTAGTAAATTGGCATTCCAAGCTCCCTAAAATAATCAAGGACAGGTACCCATTGCCTATTCAGAATTTATGAATGAAGCAACCACCGACTAGACAGAGTTAAAAACAACATTGAGAGATTACAGGAACCATTAAAGCTGGGAATTGATAAACTATGGATGGAATGTGATTCAACCTCTGTGGTAGATTAGCTACTGCAATCAAATCCTCCCTGGTACTGTACTCGACAATGGAACTGGCTACTTGAAGAATTCTCTGACAAAAAATTAAGAATAGCACATTATGTAAAAGAGATAAATGTTGTGGTCAACTCTCTTGCTATAAGAGCATCCTCTAAGTTAGTATCTATGTCATGGACCACATGTCCAAATGATATTGCTAGGGAAGTAGTATGGGAGACATTTGAGCGCCGAAGATATCATATCAATAGATAATTTTTGTTCTTTATTATATGATAAGGCTATACTGATGGCAATGCCGAAGGTGGAACTTTTATTACCATTGAATTTTGTTTTTTACACTTTTTTTTTCCTTCTCATTAATGAATACATTGCTAACCTTTAACAAAAAAAAAAAAAAAAAAAGCCAACCATAGATCATTGAGATTATAAATTGGGGTCCTCCATTTTTTACGTCCTATCTTGTATCAGATTTACCAAAATTTTCTAATGGTCTGAAATTTTTAAAAATTTATATTTTCTTAAGAAGTTTCATTTGTTGAAAACCTAGTTCCATCACGTTAAAAGATCAAATGGCAAGTCTAGTCATCGGATAAATAAAAGATTGTTCGGAATAAACCGAAATTTCAAAACCAAATTCAATCATTTGCACCCCATGTAATACCATATCATCCCATGTTATAGCCATGTCAAATATGTAAATTTTTCGATGATATGCTTCAACACATGACCAATAAAATGATATGGAAATATGGCATGCTTAAAAACTTGCTCAGTAAAGAAATTTTCTGCCATGTAGCGGAACCACATGATAGATCCAGAGTCCAGATCGTCCACTTCATCCAACATCATCTCGATGACCAGATACAACTGGTGTTCTTGTTCAAATCATGCTCATATCCTTACAACTGCCTGTGGTGTCATATCTAATCCTAAACTTGGTTACATCTCACCAGAAGCTAAATATAAACCTTTGTTTCGATCTAATCTATGACAAAATCAAACAAGAAAGGAGTCCGAAAAATTGAGCTGGCCAAAGAAAGATCGGACCATATAGACGATTTACCAGTCAACGGTTTAAGACGACATATGGTATTGATCAACAACTGCATTATCTGAGCCACAGTCATCCAACTGTCCAATGTCCAGTCCAACAATCCATGAAAACACCACTCTTAATCTAAACAGGTCAAGAAGTCAATTATTTCACCATTATAATCAATTGTCATGGAGCTGTTCAGTTTAGTAAGCAATACATGCCCTTACATGCTACAGGCAGGTATATGCAAAAATGCTTTAGCATTAGTGTCATGCAACTCACGCCCACCTGTTTCTAAGCGAGATCAGTAATAAAATCACGGCCAAGAAAATGGCCTAAAGAGACCCTATGTACACTGGGATCTACTTTCTTTTCCTCTCGACAAGGTATCATTAAGTCAACGCAAATTGACCATCCATCAGCCTAATATTCTACTGAAACGAATAAAACAGCACCCCAGAAAAATATTGACTAACCACCACAAAGAAGAGGATGTACAAGCTGAACAGAATACATGTATAGTGGATTAAGAGTCTTCTTTGCCAAAGAAACTTTGTGGTAAGGAAAAATCATCTTCTTGATTCAAAAGCTCTCCCTCCTCATTGTCTGGTTTCTGGATATTGACATGGAAGATAGTAGAACAAGTTTAGTGACTTGAAAGAGTCTTTCAAGAATAAATTAGAAAGGAAACAAAAGGTACATCACAAAAACTGCTGCTAAATCTGCAGAGTTTTTCCTGGAAAGCTACAAAAGAAATAATAAAAGCATCAATAGAAATAATATGAAGGAATACTCAACCACACTCCAGATAAAGGAATCTATGGATGGGCATCTAGTTCAGCCAGACAATCCCAACTGTTGGATACCTAGGGAATCGCCTGGATTGGCCACAAGTCAAATTTCAATTTCAAATTCAATCATATGCCCTCCTATGATTGGCATTTGGCATGGACCCTCTCCATAGTCCTGATTTTTTCAATGTTTTGTTCCACCGGCTAACTACGTTTGCGCTGGAACTCGTGTCCACAAAAAATTTCAGTCCGTCCTACCTGCCATATGGAAGAACTACATGCCCATCCATAGATACCTTTACCAGAGCCCCTGAGCAGGATACCTTCTCCTTTTTCATTTAATTTTTAGGGGATGGTGTTGGATCTGGATAAAAGAACTAAATTATTTCTTTTATAGATATCAATTTTATTGAGAAGCTGAAAATAAACGCATAAAGACAGAAAAAAAAAACACAAAATTGGGATATAAAATTAAAAACAAAGGAGACGGAAACAGATAATGGTCCTTAATCCTCATTGTCTCCCAGATCCTCTAGAATCCAGTTGCATCCAGCAGAAACCAAAGAGAAGTCCCCCTTTGCGATTGAATGACAAGGACACCTAGCGTGAGCCAACCAGAAATTATTGAAGAACCATCACCTAGTCCTTCCAGAATCACCAGCACTAATTGGACCAATGCTAGAATAACAGATCCCTCAAGAACTCGGAAGACCCTATGCACCCCATAAGGATTCAAATTCCACCCTAGCAAACCATCAAAGTTGAGCTCCACAACATGTGGAGTTGGAGGAGTTCAACAATTGACCCTATGATGGTGAGAGCAAGATTTTTTATGAGTACCTGACAAATCACTGAGGATATATTCCAAAGGATTTCCCCTAAAGAACTCAACTGCCACAGCCCAATGTGCCACTCTGATGGATATTCTGTGGGCCTTTAAGCATCCTGGAAGCGTAGGATCTCTCTTTCCCAATTTTTCCCAAAGAGCTTGCTTGCTGGACATGGTACTCTGATTAAAAAACAACTCCATAGGAAATCCTAGCAATTATTTCGCAAGAAATTCCTTATTTTTCCTGTGAATTTAACAATACCTAAGATGCTCTCTTCCATATGCTTGCATACATTGGCCAAGCTTATCGGTTGATCCTTCTTGTTATCCCCAAGCTCCCATAAGAAATTTTTGAGGATTCTCTCAATCTCCTTCACCGCAGCCAAGGGAACTCTGGAAACTGAGAAGAAACACGCCCCAATCTTGAGTTTATCGGGTTGACTTGATTCCTCCCCATGAAATATATTCTTCAAGAGGTTACTACTTCAAAGACGTCTTCTTCCTGTACACCCCAATAATGAAGCCAGCAAAGTGGGCTTAGTCCTCATGGATGCTAACCCTATCTACATGGACTCCCAAGTGTACCCAGTGTTTGACTAAACCACCAATACTCCCCCGCATGTGTAGGCAGTACGTATGTCATACATGTGGACGGCTAAAACCCATTCTGATACCATGTAAACTGTTAAGTTTTAAGTCATTTTCTGTTTGGTGCTGTTTAGCACTTTTCTTGTAAGGTGTCACCGTATCTGGTGACATCCAGTATTTTACTTAAGTCTTTTTGTACTGTCGGTTACCGCTGCTTAGCCGACTTAACCTTGTGGCCTTCCTTTTCTATAATAAAGGGTGTGAGGGGGAGAGAAGTCAGTTTGACACATTCTCTCCCCTTCACAATTTCTCTCCATCTCTCTTTCTCTCTCTCTTGGTCTTCTTCTCTCCCATTCATCCACCATCGCTGTGTATGATCTGGTCTACCTTGGTTTAACATTGTCACAAAACAAAGTAAAACAAGGAGAAGCAGCAATGGAGAAGAAAGAAGAAAGGGAGAAGAGAAGAAATTGAGAACGATGGCAGTTGTTGTCCTCCCTATTGGATAAAATTACTTTATTTATAATAAGGATAAAAGGTACAAAAGACAAGTATGCCCTTGCACACCTAATCAACTCTAAATTAGAAACAAGAGAAAATATTGCTTACAACACATTTATGGGTGGTACACTTAAACACTCCCCCAAGCTGGAGCATATATACCAACTACGCTCCAGCTTGGAGCATTCAGTACTTAAATAGCCCAACCAAACCCACTTCAGTCGCAGCACCAAAGTAAACATAAACTGATCAGCCACCAACATCAATAATAAAGAGAAATCTTCAAAAAGAAAAAAAAATCCACAAGGCAAAGAAGAAACTATAAGAAACCAGAATAACAAATATTCATGGAGGAAGACAAGCAATAGTCTCCACAAAGGACAGCAAGTAATAATCTCCACGGAGGAAGAAAAGAAATAATCTCCAAGAAGGAAGACAAGAAAAAAAAAATCTCCATGAAGGAAGACAAGCAAAAATCTCCACCGAGGAAAACACGAGCAATAATCTTCTTGAAAGATGACATGGAGAATAATCTTCTCAAAGGCAACAACATGCGACAAGCAACAGACAAATAATCTACAAGGCAGCAACAGGCGACAAGTGACAAGCTACAGGCAAATAATCTTCATCGCAATAAAAAATATTCAATAAGCTTCATCTCCCCCTCATATCGAACACTTCACGTGGACAAATCACATAAGGGATGAAAACAATGAGATCTGAAAATCCCAACATCACCCCACAACAACATATAAGATCAGCATACATAAACCAAACCATATCCAAGGAGCAGGAGCAACAAGCCAACCAACCAGCCATCAATAAACAAACCCACTAATGAGAAACCCAACTAGCAGACGGAGAATTAAAAAACAGCCAATCAGTGCCTTGAAAAGTAACTTCTAAATTCATGGGTTGCAGAAACCATAATTGTGATATTAATGCAACTGCGGGAAGCAAAACCCCGCTTATAGGCTGTTATGGGCCCACTCTAGATAATACAAACTCAAATAACAAGGATAATGAAAATGATGTAATTAATTGGAAATACAACATCATTAGAAAGAACAAATAAACCCAGTGGCAGAACCGTAATTAAGAGAAAGGGCATAGAGGGGACGAAATTGGAATTGAAAAGAAAGGGAAAAGGCATTGTTGGAAGTTATCATAGAAAGGGATAAAATAGAAACAAAATAGGACAGAGGGCCTTTTGTGTAAAAGTTCAAAAGGTAGGGTTAATTCTTTCTTCCTCCCTCACGTTAAAGACAAAAATACAATAAAACCAGTCTTGAACAGTTCAATCGAACTCGTATCCAAATTCAATGAAATTGGAAGGTGGAGTTGCTAACCCCTAGACCTTTTAAATGGACATCTACAATCCCTTGATGGACATGATCCTCAGCTCCAAGAAATATGATTTTGAGCAAACACTGAGAGGGTGATGTGGGACAAGATACATAGCAATGGATGCTCTGTGCAACATTGCAACAACAATCTGCTCTAAAATCATATAAAGTTTCCATTTCAAAAGGTCAAACTGGTGGGTGGAGGAATTCCAGGTGTATAAGGGGGATTGTAGACTCAAGAGTAGCCAATGTGGGATTAAACTCCCAACAATCCTTCGCACGTGTAGGCAGTACATACTACATAGTACATACACGCGGACGGTCAAAATCCGCTTTGATACCATGTAAACAAAGTAAAACAAGGAGAAGCAAAACGGAGAAGAAGAAGAAAAAGAAGTTGAGAACGATGGGACTTGTTGTCCTCCCTATCAGATGAATTACTTTATTTATAATAAGGATAAAAGGGGCAAAAGACAAGTATGCCCCTGCACACCTACCCGACTCTAAATTAGAAACAAGAGAAAATATTGCCTAAAATACTACTTTAACAAGGACTTTCTAAAATTTCCTTCAGAGTACAATTGATTTTTCAAGATTTCAAAAAATACAAAAGTATCATCAGCTAATTGGAGATGGGAAATCTCTACCTGCTCCAAGTAAAGAAAGAAACAGTCCAACAGATGATTTGAATAATTTAAGGGGAATGTTATAGGGATAGCAATCAACTAAATTAATTGGATAGCCCGTATCCAACCAAAACGTACTGGGGCTATTAAAACTGGCTCTTAATAAGGTCAAGGGCTCAAGGAACATCCAAGATGGTGAAAAGTGACCACAAGTTGGGTTAAAAATGAAAGTTAAGCTAAAGAGCAAACCGTTGGGCCATTATTTTGCCATCTTATACAAGAAAAAGGAAAAAGGAGATATTAAGATTTTCACCAATACACAATGAAAACGAGCCATTCAAAATCCTTCATTTTTTTTCTTCCTCTTTACCTCCAAAAGTTGGTTCAAGTTTCATGAAAACAGTTGAGGATTCCTCAGAATAAAGACGATAGAGAACCTGGTATCTTTGATTTCTTACAAATTTGAAGAATTTGGGTTTTTGAATATTTTCTCATTACTAGCTTTCTTGCTCTTTTCACATCTGGAAAAGATTCTTCAGAATGAGATTAAAACTTGCAGCTGTCTTTCTTTCTTTGTTGCCCCTTTTTTGTAATTTTCTTTTTCAATACCTATCTTAAAGCCCGCAGTGGGGTGGAAAGGATGGAAAATACACGATGCTTAACTGAGGACTATGGTATATTCTACATGCTTTTATCTTAAGTAGATTTTTGTCTGGCTTTCATGAAATGAATGTTTGACAGTTTGCCTACTTCAATGGCGATTCATAATGATTTTAGGGACTTGAATTGGCTGTCCTGAAAGTTTCATAATGTTTTAATTCCTATTTACTGTTATTCCAAGTACAGGGTTCTAAATGCTTTCATAATCCAGATGTTCCAAATAATTTGCTGATGAGTTAGCCACACGGGGAATTGCTAGGCCTAGTATGGTTTGAAATTCAACTATGAGATTGTTGTATCCTATTGATACATTTAATGGGAGATGTGTCTATTTCATATAGTATCTTTGTGCCTTTTGTGAACTTTAGCATTGGTTTCTTCGTGTAATGATTGGTTCACTTTAATCTTCTTTTCATAAGCTAAATTTAAGAATAGCCAAAGCAACCCCAGAATTCTTTAGTTTTTTCCATAAAAAATTAAAAAGAGAAAAATAATGGTATTATATGGTAATCTTGGGTCCTCCTTTCCTACTAGAATAAAGCAATCTTCTTATTTTTCTATATATTAATTTTTTCTTGGAACTACATGCGATGGGAAATCTCAATAACAAGCTCCAGGTATTGAAGCCAGAAGATAGGAATGTGGTGGTGTTCATACCTATTTATCATAGACATGTCCATGGCAGAGCTGATTTTACAAGACTTAGCTTTTGTTGACCCCAACCTGAGATCACCCTAGATGTTGCTATTGGCGGAGTGCACTATAAGTTTTGTGAGGAAACCCCCCTTTCAACACCCCAGGTGAAAGCAGGATTCAATCTCAGGATGTTGCAACAACAAGCCACTACCAGCTGCAATAGCTGGTAGCTTCAATTTTTGAAACTTCAGGTACTTAAACAGTATCATCCTTCCGTATTTTTAATATTACTAATAATAAAATATACTGAAGATAATTGAATTGTGGTTTGAGGAGAGTATCAAAATCGGTAGAAAGTGTCAATCCATTTCCAATTCCGGCCAATTCATACTGCACTTCTAAGGTTCAGGCCAATTCCGGCCTGATTGGAATCGGAATCAGCAGAGACCAATCCCATTGCCGATTCTGCTTACATAAACCATGAATTGAAGTTAGTCAGCGAAGCTCCATACCAGTGTCTCTAAGTTGTAGAAGCGATCCAGCAACTGCAAAACCTCATCAGGTGAAAAGTGGCGATCAAAACTGCCAAATGAGGTAGCAAAGTTAAGAGGAATGCAAAATACTAAGCATTTAAAAGAGTCCAACTTTAAACTCTAAGGAAAAGTACCTTCTTCTCAAGAATTCCATCAGACCATAAAGGACAAAGTGACGGTGAATACCTGCTTGAGAACAGTTAAAAAAAGAAACAGATCATAACATGTTGTTAGATTTCCATCATCAAAGGCTACTATTGTCTAGGGAATATCAATTGAACTGGAACTTCTTTTCTTTTCTTTTTTTTGTGTGTGGATCTTGGCCTGGCTATTGTGGTCAAATTTTTTATATATACCAATTCCAATTGTCACTCACACTAACACCTGGACCACTGGGTAAATAACAACTCAAATGATCAACCAAACACATGTTACAACTTTTAAAGGCACACCATCCCTGCACACTCCAACTAGAACATCACATGTTCGACAACATGGATAACAGACAGCAATAACCAACTTTAACTCAAGGATGAACTTAGTAGCAGTCAATAGAAACCCCCAGACAGTTCCGGTTCTCTACAGCCTACCGACAAGATGATAACAAAAAATATTTAATTGATAAATATAAGGATTTATAAAAGAACCTTCCACCCCAACCTTCTTTGGTTCATTGAAGATTTGTGGATGAAGGCTAATTCCTCAAGCTGTACACAGACCCACCAATTACTTCATCCCCTATCCCGAACACCTCGTTAATTGCAAATTCCTCTTTTTCATAACAATATCCAAACCTCTAGTCCTACTTGAAAACACTACTAACGACATCCCAATTTGTCAATTCTATTTTATGTTCTTATTCAAGGGCCGAACCC
The DNA here is from genome assembly GCA_028583415.1 of Protea cynaroides. NCBI lineage: Eukaryota > Viridiplantae > Streptophyta > Magnoliopsida > Proteales > Proteaceae > Protea > Protea cynaroides. Next base: position 62,225,286 of record CM053268.1, on the reverse strand, counting down.
TCTGCTATGGTAGTGCACTCTACTTCAACTATAAAGCCACAACCACACATCAATTTTCTGATCTGACATTGAGGTTCCATATATATATATATATATATATATATATAGAGAGAGAGAGAGAGAGAGAGAGAGAGAGAGAGAGAGAACAAATAAACTACGTTTTTATAGGCTTACCTTGTAGTTTGACTACAGGATATATTTCAAGCGCTTCCAACAATCTCAGTTCCAATTCAACCTGCGATTGCTCCTTTTTTTTGGTTTGGAGGGGAGCGCAAAAGACAATAATATCTTCATATAGAATGCAAAATGACAATGAACAAGTCTTGGCTGCCGCCAGGAATGAAATCATTTCATTTGAAATGGCATATCAATTTGAATGATTAACCAGATGCTTCAAAATGGACCAAATCACAAATCATACTGGCTTATCATTAAGATAACCAGCAATAAGGTCGCTTCAGATCTGTAAGAAACCAAACCATTCCTATGACATTCAAACTTCGGTGACGAATGAGATGAGCCCATTTTGGTTCAGTTTAAGATAAAATGCACTCAGATGCTATCTCAAATCAAAATGGAACATATTTCATTCCAGGCCACAGCCAAGCATAGCCCAATAGACCCCAACCAAAAAAAAAAAAAAAAAAAGAGACATGCGTAAAAGACCAACCTTGGGAAGAGAAGATGCTGACGACGGTAGAGCTTGTCCTGGAGAATGAACGGACAAACCATCTCGTTCTTCTTCGCCTGCAGCTTCCATCTCTGGAATTTGAAAACTCCCGGACGTTTAGACCTGGGTTCGATTAAGAAAACATAGCTCAATACGTTTTCACAATCAATTGAACAAACAGAAGTTCACCTCTAACTCTTTTTTTTTTTTTTTTTTTACCCTAGGGTTTTGCCGTTTGATCCGAAAAACTCAATCTTTTCGTGTTTGTCTAACGACTCATGAGATTCATGACATCGTTTCTCTCTCACCCAAAGCTTAATTGGGCCGGGCTCACGCCAAACCAAGCCCATCAGGAAATAAAGAACGGTTTCAGGTTAATTAAATCAAGGACAAAAGAACGTTGTCCCGCAGCGCTCCCTGCAACCTCTCACTTGGAGGGTGTGAAATGATCATGCTTGTGACACCTAAGCGTGGCTAGTAAGTGAGAGGGTGTGAAATGATCATGCTTGTGACACCTAAGCATGGCTAGTATCAACCATCCTGGGAGATCGTTGAGAGGTCCTCACCAAGATACAGCAAATACCAAGTGGTTCAGGAAATCGATAAGGATTCACAAACTAAGTTTCACTTTATCTAGGGGAAGAGACTGGACTAGTTGATAGCTCTTAGCCTCTTCAACATGTCAAGATGCATTTCAAAGCCTTGTGACCCACCAGCCAAAGAGGACAATATCTTGTGCAGAGGTTGGGGCATTACAATTGGTATCATAGCGAACCCCAACACCTTGTGGGGCCATGGCAGGGATGCTATGCCCAAAGGGGGGAGAATGTGATACCTGTTTCTCTCGTAATTTTTTTTGCTTATGCTAGGATCAGGGGTGCAATAGGGTCGGGTTGGGTCGGGTATTTGCAAACCCCAACCCTACCCAAGGCCTTTTCATGTTAATCCAAACCCTACCCTACCCTGTAGGGTCAAATATAACCTCAACCCTTATCCTACCCTAGCAGGGTTCATCCAAACCCTACCCTACCCTGATTGACCTTGACTGGGCCGGGCCGGGTCAGGTTTACCCTGATTGACCCTGAATCAGAGTCGGGTTGACCTGATTGACCCTGAACTCAATATTTTAACATATATTAATATTACTAATACATCATTCCCTACTGAACATAATAATATGAGAATGGAAAACCACATTATTTGCGTATAAGTGTAAGATCAGCAAACATTTAATCTATCTAATTTGAACACCCAATCAATTAATCAACAAAGGAAAAATTGCACAACTAATAACAACTAGCAACATGTAACAACCAAGCTTAACCCAGCAGGTTATTGATCATATATATAGACCATGACAAGTACTTCAAACAAGATAACATAGTAACAAGGCTGAACATCATAATATGACAATGAGAAAGGGAGTCACAATTTTGGGAGAGGGGGATTAGGGATTTAGGGTTTTTAGTTTATATATATATGTATCAAAAGTAGGGTCGAGTAGGGTCGGGCCGGGCTCAACTCGAGGCTTCAACCCTAACCCTAACCCTACCTTGTCAGGGTTTTAAATAACCTGTACACTGATTTGGCCCTATCAGGGTTCGGGTTGGGTTAGGCCCTGACCGGGTTTAGGGTGGGTTTGGGCGGGTTCGGATCTTCAGGGTAAAACTTGCTCCCCTAGCTAGGATATTGTGGGGAGGGATGTATGCTTACCAGTTCTCTCTTTCTTCACTTTTGGGGGCATGCCAAAAGGTGTGAATAATAACTATATCACACTAATACCAAAGAAGGATGGGGCAACTAAACTATCTGAATTCGACTGATTTGTGTAGGGAATTTCGTGTATAAAATTGTTTCAAAAATTCTTGCTACTAGATTGGGGGTATTTGTGGGAAAGTTTGTCTCTGAAGAACAAGGTGTCTTCATTAAAGGAAGGGTGATACATGATAATGTTGGTCTAGCATCTGAACTTGTTACATTGATGCACAAAAAAACAAAGAGAGGTAATATGGCCTTGAAGTTAGACGATTAGAAGGCGTATTATTCTCTAGAATGGGAGTTTTTGTTTGCAGTACTCAAAAATTTTGGGTTTTTTTTTTCAATGCCTTTGTGACTATAGTTAAATCCCTTATTCTCTCTACCAGGTTGTCAATTACGGTAAACGGAGGTCTTGTTGGGTTCTTCGGAATGGAAAGAGGTCTTAGGCAGGGTGATACATGATAATGTTGGTCTAGCATCTGAACTTGTTACATTGATGCACAAAAAAACAAAGAGAGGTAATATGGCCTTGAAGTTAGACGGTTAGAAGGCGTATTATTCTCTAGAATGGGAGTTTTTGTTTGCAGTACTCAAAAATTTTGGGTTTTTTTTCAATGCCTTTGTGACTATAGTTAAATCCCTTATTCTCTCTACCAGGTTGTCAATTACGGTAAACGGAGGTCTTGTTGGGTTCTTCGGAATGGAAAGAGGTCTTAGGCTCCCTCCCCCCTTTCTTTTGTTTGTGTTAGCAGAAGAGGTTCTTAATAGGGGGTTTAGCTAAGGTGTCACACCCCAATTTCCGCACTGTTCAGAATGATGTGATGAACCGCTAGCAAACCAACGGTTCAACCAGGATCTCGAGTAGGCTATATCCGTGTTATCTAAACTCTCATACATCCATAATCATAATTAGAGTAAATACACAATAGCGGAAGTCTTATAGTAAAACGAACTGAGAATCTACTATGATATTAATAATTAAATAGCAAATTATTCTGTATCAACTGAGACATAAGTAAATATCAAATGCAAGTCTTAATAAATCCAAAATAAAGAAACTAGAAAATATCTAATCGAATACACATTAATTGCACTCGCAAGAGGAGTCATGTGTATCTACTTCAGCTTCAACCTCCATTGCTGCTACGTTCCCGTACGCTGGAGCGTTTACATAGTCTTCAACTGTAAAACCTGCATCATCCACTAAAATATTCGACGTCAAGGGGTGAGCACACATCACGGCTCAGTGAGTAGACAAAACAATGCAACAATACATATGCATGCAATCAATTCCTATCTTTGGTCTGATTTAAAGTTTGTAATATGCAATAGAAAGGTTTAGGTAGTCAAAGGTCGCATTTATTGACCCCGCCTCTATACACAAGTGTGTGACGCCGCCCAAAGGTAACGTTTATCGTCAACTCACAAGCACCCAATCATGAACATTATATAACAAAGGTTAACGTTTATTGCTATATAGTGTCATACCAACACGTAAGTCCCTATTGGCGAGGGCTACAAACTGGACTCGCAACTAACCAATCCTAATGCCAAAAAGTGTATCCAAGGCCTCACCCCAGTATCCCTCAGAATGTCCATAGAGATAGAGCTAAGGCCCCCCGGTAGAGTCAGAGACTACAAGGACCGAGACCACCTCCCCTGATACTCTACAACATAATAGTTCTGCTAAAGTAATGGCGATACGACGATGCTAATGCACAAGACTTGAGTTAGAGATAGAGCTAAAGTGCTGAGACCCGCCAAAGGTTAACGTTTATTGACGTTCTCATCACACCTCCCCTGATACTCGCTCGCATCAAGTACACCAACCACACACATACAATTACATGCCTATTCATATCATCATCATCATCATGTTATAAACAATAAAGTAAATATGCATGAACAAATAATAGAAATATTGGATGACATGTTGTATGCACATTACAAACATATACCCATAGAATCAAGCATGGCATTGGACTCAAGAAAATAGAAAACAGTTTGTTATTAATCAATTAGTTTAGAGTTCTGTTTCCTCACCTTAGCTTACTAATAGATATTTTTTCAAGCTTTAGAATCACCTTTATATTGTTATTATATTGCTAGAAGACCTAACAAAGTCGATAGAATTTAATTAGAATTTATTTGGAATTTAAAAACCATTCTGTTAACTGAGGGTCGGAGGTAGGGTCGGAGTTCTGATCGACCCTGGGTGCGACCCTCCCCAAACTCTGAACTTCCCGAACACTGAGGGTCGATAGTTAGGATCACCTAGGGTCGGATGGTCATCGACCCTCGGTGCGACCCTCGGTGCAACCCTCGATGTACTTTGGTCAATTTCTCTCTTTTAGTCCATTCTTTGTGCTTGGGATCCTATGGCTTGCTCCTACATTCCATTCTACATTCAGTCAATGGTCTGAAACCATGAATCATCCACCTAAATAGCTTTCATGCATTCTCCTATGGTTTTCCATGAAAACCTAACCATGGGCTGATGGTTTGGGTTTCTTCGAGATCACACTCTCATTAATATCTAACCTAAGGTCTGTAGAAACTCATGGAATTAGTATCCATACCTGAGAAGAATACTCCTTCTCTGCAACTCTTCTCTTTTGGCTAATTTCTCTTCATTGCTTCTCTTCTTCCTCTTTTCCTTCTCTTCTCTTTCTCTCAATTCAATTAGGGTTGTGAAAGGAGTGAAAAAGGCTTAGGGACGTCCTTTAAATAGAGTAGGAACATCCTAAAATAAGTCCCTTTGAGATTAGGAAAGAATCCCACTCGAAAATTAAAAAATTTCCTAATTTCAGTTTCGGAGGCAACTGAGGGTCGATGGGAGGGTCGATGATCCCGTCGACCCTAGGTTTCTAATGAGTCCGACCCTCCCTTCAAAACTGAGGGTCTGACTTTCTATTTTGGGGGAATCCGACCCTACTTGGCTGGGTATGCGACCCTCCCCTTAAATTAAGTGTTTTTGGGTCGATTTGATACCTGGGATCTCTATCTCCTTCACGCCCTTGGTCCATTTGACTCGACCATGATAGGTAAACCTGGTTTAAGGTGGTAAGACCGGGTTAGATTGACACAGGTCTTACACCCGTCATGTAGGCTCAAGTTCAGAACCCTAAAGTAGCTCAAGGTGGTTATCAGTACCAACCACCTATGTATGGGGCTTATGTTCCTCATCAACTAAACCATTCCAGACTAGTTGAGCATTTTCTAAAGATGAAGCCCAAAGAGTATAATGGTAAGCCAGCTGATCCGTTGTAGCAGCACACTGGATTGATGAGATGGAGAGAAATTTTACGATAATGACGGTGAATGAAGAGGAGAAAGTGTTGTGGGCAACATTCATGCTGAAAGGTGATGCACACCACTGGTGGAAGATCACACGAACTTACCTATTAACAAAGCACACCCAACTGACCTGGGGTATATACAAAGAGGCATTCATTGAGAAGTACTTTCCTAAAAGTTTTAGAGATTCTATGGAGAGAGAGTTTCTGAGTTTGTATCAAGGGCAAATGACTGTGGATGCATATCAACAGCGTTATGAGGAGCTATTCTTCTTTGCACCCTCCAGCATGCAAGAGGAAAACACAAAGACCCGAAGATTTGTCACGGTACTCAGGGGAAGCATCCGTGAACATGTCCTGGGACTTAAGAAGAGAGTCTACAATAAAGCTATACAAATTGCTCGCGTGATAGAGTCGAGCCAGAAAGAGAGTTATTTTTCTCAAAACAGGGGTATTAAAAGGTCGAATGGAAATTCTTACAACGGAGGGAACACCAAAGCATTCAAACCCTTCCGTACCCAAGGCTTCAATGCTGCAGCCAAGACCACTTCAGCAGCCCCACCGCAACCAAAGTCAAATGGCGAAGGAATGAGATGTTTTAACTGCAATCAAGTAGGGCATATCTCAAGAGAGTGTACTAAGCCCAGAAAACAACTACAACAAGGGAGAGTTTACGATGTTACCTCTGAGGATGCTGCCGCATCGCCTGATGTGGTCACCGGTATGATTTGAACATTTTTCATTTTGTGTTACATTGTGTGAGCATGTAGACTAAATTAAAACAAATCACAGGTATCGTACCTATTAATGGCATTCCCACCAGAGTACTCTTTGATTCTAGAGCTACTCATTCTTTTATATCTGTGTCATTTGGAAAGAAGCTAAATCTACCCCTCAAATCTTTAGACTACAAACTGCTTATACGATCACCGATGGGATTGGAAGTGGAGATAGAAAAAGATTATGGACCATGTTCAGTTCTTATTGACGAGAAAACTTTGGATGCAACGTTAATTCAACTTGAGATGGCAGACTTTGACGTCATCTTGGGAATGGACTGGTTAGCTCGGCATTCTGCAAACCTATTATGTGCCGAAAAGAATCTGACATTTAAAAATAATGAAGGAGCAGAGTTCAGTTTTACGGGAACCAAACTTTTCCGTAAACGAAAACTCATCCTCTCTGCATTAAAGGCTAGAAAATGCCTCGAGAAAGGAGGAGTTGGGTATCTAGCCTCAGTGGCGATCTCATCAAGGAAGCACCACGAATGGAGGATATTGATGTCGTGCATGACTTTCCAGATGTATTTCTTGAAGAACTACCAGGACTACCACCCGACAGAGCTACAGAGTTTGTTATAGATTTGATACCCAGAGCCGCACCAGTATCTAAAGCACCTTATCGAATGGCTCCTACTGAACTAAAGGAATTAGAAGTACAGTTACAAGAACTACTGGACAAGGGTTACATCAGACCTAGCATATCACCATGGGGAGCGCCAATATTATTCGTAAAGAAGAAGGATGATAGTGTTCGACTGTGCATAGACTACCGGGAACTGAATAAGCTGACAATCAAGAATCAGTACCCATTGCCTCGGATCGATGATCTGTTCGATCAGTTGCAAGGTGCCAAGGTGTTCTCCAAGATCGATCTACGGTCAGGATACCATCAGTTGAAGATTAAGGATGGTGATATTCCCAAGACAGCATTCAGGATAAGATATGGACACTATGAATTTTTGGTCATGTCTTTTGGATTGACTAACGCATCAGCAACTTTTATGGAACTTATAAATCGGGTATTCCATGATATGTTGGATACGTCAATCATTGTATTCATTGATGATATATTGGTCTACTCCAAGGACAAAGAAACTCATATTATGAATCTAAGAGCCGCTCTGCAACGGTTACGGGAAGATAAGCTTTATGCCAAATTTACAAAGTGTGAGTTTTGGCTAAATGAAGTCGCCTTCCTAGGCCATGTTGTGTCCGCTGAAGGGATTAAGGTGGATCCTAGCAAGATTGAAGCCATTGTGAAGTGGGAAGCACCGAAGGGCGTTACAGAAATTAGAAGTTTCCTAGGTCTAGCTAGGTATTATCGATGACTTGTGGAAGACTATTCCCGATTTGCCGTACCTCTTACCAATTTGACTAAGAAGGATGAAAAGTTTGTTTGGACTGATAAATGTGAGCAGAGTTTTCAAACATTGAAGGCTAGATTGATATCTGCTCCGATCTTGACTATTCCTATACCAGGACAGCCATTTATTTTGTACACTGATGCGTCAGGATTGGGTTTAGGATGTGTACTTATGCAAGGAGAACAAGTAATTGCATATGCCTCAAGACAACTGAAGACACATGAAAAGAACTATCCCACTCATGACTTGGAATTAGCGGCTGTGGTACATGCTGTCAAGATATGGAGACATTATTTGTATGGAGAGAAATTTCAGATTAAATCAGATCATAAGAGTCTTACTTATCTATTTAATCAGAAGGAGTTGAACATGCGACAAAGAAGATGACTGGAATTATTAAAGGATTATGAATGTGATATCAAGTATCATCCAGGAAAGGCTAACGTAGTTGCTGATGCGCTGAGCAGGAAAGCAATGATAAAATCTCAAGGATAAGTTAACACGACTGCAACAATGTGTACTACAGGAAGAGTATTCAATGATGGTAATGCGCAGTTCGTGATAGATGCATCGGATGAATCAACCAACCAAGGGTTTATTCATCAGTTTTCAAATATGATTGCAACATTGAAGATTGTACCTGATATAATTAATGAAGTGAAAGCCGCCATTAAATCAGACCTTTACCTGAGAACGGTACAAGAAGACATTGAAAAAGGTAGGATTATTCCTGAGTTCACCTTAGATGATGAAAATGTACTGAAGTACAAAGGAAGAATATGTATACCTAAAACAAAAAATTTGGACATTAGACACCGACTAATGAAAGAAGCCCACACCACCGTCTATTTGATACATCCTGGAAGTACAAAAATGTATCATGATCTAAAGAAATTATATTGGTAGAGAGGAATGAAAGCAGATGTAGCTAAGTTTGTGTCTCAATGCCTAAACTGTCAGAGGGTGAAGGCTGAACGACAAAAACCTGCAGGACTGTTACAACCGTTATCGGAACCAGCATGGAAATGGGACTGCATCATTATGGACTTCGTCACCGGGTTACCATTGACTCCCCGAGTAGTTGACGTGGTGCCTGACTAAAACAGCTCGATTCATAGCTATACGACCTCAATATACACTGGAGAGGTTAGCTAAGTTGTATGTGGACAATATTGTCAGACTACACGGTGTACCCGAATAGCATTGTGTCCGACAGAGATCCACGATTTACAACAAAGTTTTGGAAAGGATTGCAGAAGGCTATGGGTACAACATTGAAGTTTAGTACTGCATTCCATCCTCAAACAAACGGACAGTCGGAGCGTACCATTCAGATTTTAGAAGACATGGTCCGAGCCTGCGTAATCGATTTTAAAGGATCATGGGATGAAAAATTACCATTGATCGAGTTCGCTTATAACAATAGCTATCAGGCTACTATACAGATGTCACCCTATGAAGCACTGTATGGTAGGAAGTGTCGAACTCCTTTATTTTGGAATGAAGTTGGAGAACGTAACATTGTTGGACCAGAATTTGTTGAGGAAACATGTCGAGTAGTCGACATTATCAAGGAAAGAGTAAGGAGGGCTTAGAATTGTCAAAAACAGTATGCCGACGCCAAGATCTTGAATTTATTGTAGGTGATAAGGTATTTCTGAAGTATCACCTATGCGAGGTTTGAAACGGTTCAGACAGAAAGGGAAATTAAGTCCGAGATATGTCGGGCCATATGAGATTCTAGCCAAACGTGGAAAAGTGGCTTATCAGTTAGAACTACCACCATCTATGTCAAGTGTGCATGATGTATTTCATATCTCCTTATTAAAGAAGTACGTCAGAGATCCAACGCACGTGTTGACAGTAGATCCACCTGATTTGACTGATGATTTGACATTCAAAGTAGCACCAACTGAAATCACTAACCGAAAGGTTTAACGACTACGCAACCGTGACATCTATTATGTTAAAGTCACCTGGAGAAGTCGAGATATAGAAGAGATCACATGGGAAGAAGAGAATACTATGCGAAAGCAATACCCTCATCTTTTTTACTCGGAAGGTATGTATAAATTTTGAGGATAAAATTTTTAATAAGCAGGGGGGAGTTGCAAGACCCGTATCGAACTAACCGGTTTTACCACCTTATACCAGGTCTACCTATCATGGTCGAGCCAGATGGACCAAGTGCATGAGGGAAATCACAAGACCAGGTATGAAATTGACCCAAAAATAGTAAATTGGAGGGTAGGGTTGCATGCCTAAACAAGTAGGGTCGACCCCCACCTCAACAGAATCCAACCCATGGTTTTCAGGTCCTAAGGTCAGATGACTTGAGACCCTAGGGTTGACGGATTCTGCCACCCTAGCATCGACCCTAGGAAGACTGACAGAGATCGGAAATTAGGAAACTTTCCTAATTCAAAGGGAACCTTTCCTAAACTCGTTGGGACGGATTTTGGGAGGTTTTTCACTATAAATAGGACATCCCTTAGCCTCTTTCACTCCTTTTGAAACACTAATTGATAGTGAGAGAAAGAGAAGAGAAGGAGGAGAAGAAGAAGAGAAGGAGAATTTGAGAAGCCAATTAAAGAGAAGGAATTCAGAGAAATCTCTGAATCTCAGCAACCCTAAGGTATGAATACATTCTCCATGAACTATGTAAGACCCTAAGGATAGTTTATGAAGAAGTTAGGGTTGGGAGAAACCCAAATCATCTACCCATGGACGAGTTTTGAAGGAATCCATGAAGGTAATCATCATAGGCGATGGAAAGTGTGTAAAAAACATAGCTATGAGCCATAGAACATTCTTAGAATGGACCTACAAGACTATAGGATCGACCCCATGCTCTCGGGAAGTCCAGGGAGACTGTGGTCGCACATAGGGTCGATAGGTAACCGACCCTATGACCGACCCTACACCCTGGGGTCTCAGATACCTGCGACCCATCCTACGACCCATCCTGCGACCCTAGCTTTACAGCAAGCTTAAAACTGTTAGAATTAATTCTAATTAAAATCTATCGACTTGTTATGTAAGACCCGTGTCAAACTAACCCGGTCTTACCACCTTGAACCAGGTTTACCCATCATGGTCGAGTCAAATGGACCAAGGGCATGAAGGAGATCGAGATCCCAGGTATCAAATCGACCCAAAAACACTTAATTTTAGGGGAGGGTCGCACACCCAGCAAGGCAGGGTCGGACCTCCCAAAACAGAAAGTCAGACCCTCAGTTTTGAAGGGAGGGTCAGACAGCTTAAGACCCTAGGGTCGACGGGATCATCGACCCTCCCATCGACCCTCGGTTTCTGACGAAACTGAAATTAGGAAATTCCCTAATTTTCGGTTGGGATTCCTTCCAAATCTCAATGGGACTATTATAGGACATTCCTAGTCTATTTAAAGGACGTCCCTAAGCCACTTTCACTCCTTTCACAATCCTAATTGAATTAAGAGAAAGAGAGGAGAATGAAAAGAGGAAGAAAGGAGGCTAGGAAGAAGGCTTAGCAAAAAGGAGAAGAATTTACAGAGAAAAGTAATCTTCTCAGGTATGGATACTAATTCCATGAGTTTCTACAGACCTTAGGATAGATATGGTTGAGTGTAGGATTTTGGAGAAACCCAAACCATCCATCCATGGTTAGGTTTTCATGGAAAATCATAGGAGGATGCACGAAAGCTATTTAGATGGATTATACATGGTTCTAGACCATGGAATGACTGTTGAATGAATGTAGGAAGCAAGCCATAGGACCCCAAACACGAAGAATGGATTAAAAGTGGAAATTGGACCAGAGTGCACCAAGGGTCGCACCGAGGGTCGATAGACCATCCGACCCTAGGTGTTTCTGACCATCGACCCTCAGCATTCGGGAAGTTCAGAATGGAGGGAGGGTAGATAGACCCATCGACCCTAGCATCGACCCTCAGTTAACAGAATGGTTTTTAAATTCTGAATTAATTCTAATTAAATTCTATCGACTTTGTTAGGTTTGCTAGCAATATAATAACGTTATAACGGTGATTCTAAAGCTTGGAAAAGTATCTTTTAGCAAGCTAAGGTGAGGAACCTTAACCCCAAACTAAATTGGTTAATAATAAACTGTTTTCTATTTCTTGAGTCCTGTGCCATGTATGATTCTATGCGAATATGTTTGTAATGTGCATACAGCATGCCATCCAGTATTTCTATTACTTGTTCATGCATATTTACTTTATTATTTATAACATGATGATGATGATGATGATAGGGATAGACATGTGCTTGTATATGTGTGGTTGATGTGCTTGATGCGAGCGAGTATCAGGGGAGGTGTGATGAAAACGTCAATAAACGTTAACCTTTGGCGGGTCTCAGCACTTTAGCTCTATCTCTAACTCAAGTCTTGTGCATTGGCATCGTCGTATCGCCATTACCTTAGCGGAACTATTATGTCGTAGAGTATCGGGGAGGTGGTCTCGGTCCTTGTAGTCTCGACTCTACCGGGGGGCCTTAGCTCTATCTCTATGGATGTTCGAGGGATCTTTGGGGTGAGGCCTTGGATACCTGTTTGGCATTAGGATTGGTTAGCAGCGAGCCCAGTTTGCAAGCCCTCGCTAACAGGGGCTTACGTGTTGGTATAGCATTATATAGCAATAAACGTTAACCTTTGTTGTATAATGTTATGGTAAGGTGGATGGGGACGACGATAAACGTTAACCTTCGGGCGGGCTTCCACACCCTGTGTATAGAGGCGGTGTCAATAAACGTTAACCTTTGACCACCCGACCTTTCTATTGCACATTGCAAACTATAAACCAAGACCAAAGATATAAATTGACTTTTTGCATGCATATGTAATGTTGCATTGTTTTTGCTACTCACTGAGCCGTGTTGTGTGCTCACCCCTTGACGTCGAATATTTTTAGTTGATGATGCAGTATATACAGTCGAAGATTATATGAACGCGTCAGCGTATGGAAATGTGGCAGCTATGGAAGTTGGAGCTGAAGACGATACACACGACTCCTCTTGCGAGTGCAACTCGTGTGTATTCGATTAGATATTTTTATAGGTTTCTTTATTGGATTTATAGACATGTATTTGGTACTTAATTATTATGTCTCAGTTTGAATACAGAATAATTTGCTATTATTTATGAATACCATTTTAGTTCTCAGTTCATTTATTTATAAGACTTCTGCTATTGTGTATTTACTCTGATTATGATGGTGAGTATATGAAGGTTCAGGTAACGCGGGGATAGCCTATTTGAGATCCTGGTTGAACCATTGATTATTTAGCGGTTCATCACACCATTCTGAAATGTACGGAATTGGGGTGTGACATGTTAGGTTTTTCCTAGTGATATAAAGGTGATTCTTAAAGCTTGAAAGATGATCTACACTCAAGCAAAGGTGAGGGAACAAGACCTAAACTAATTGGCTAATAATAAACTATTTTCGTTTATTGAGTCCAATGCCATGTATGATTTTATGATTGTATGATTGTAATGGGCATTCAACATGTCATTTTATATTCTTGCTATTATTGTTCATGCATATTTAATTTCGTATGTTTATAACATGATGATGATGGTGATGTTATGAATAGGCATGTGAATGTTTGTGTATGGTTAGTGTATTTGATGTGAGTAGGGCATCAGGGGGAGGACGTGATATCGAGGTGTGTCCTGGTCACTAGACTCTAGCTCTATCTCTACTCAAGTCTTGTCCACTAACATCGTCGTATCGCCATTACCTTAGCATAACTAATACATCGTAGGGCATCAGGGGGGACGTGATATTGTGGTGTGTCCTGGTCACCAGATCTTAGCTTTATCTCTATGGGTGTATTGAGGGATGCTGGGGTGAGGTCTTGGATACATTGTTGACATTAGGATTGGTTAGTTGCGAACCTAGTTTGCAAGCCCTCACCAATAAGGACTTACGTGTTGATATTGGCAGTTGGTACAACAATGCCGTTTTCATTGGGTATATACTTGTCCATGGTGGGTGCATGTGGGACGACAATGTCGATATTCATTGGGAAGCTCCACACACTCGTGTATAGAGGTGAGGTGGCCTCCGAACCTTTGTATAGCACATTGCAAACTTATATACCAGACCACAGTTATGAATTGAATGCATGCATATGTTTGTTGCATTGTTTTGTTTGCTCACTGAGCCGTGTTGTGTGCTCACCCTTTTCGAATTTGAATATTTAGTTGATGATGCAGGTATGACTGTGGAAGATTATATGAGTGCTCTTGCATACGGACATGTTGCGGCGATGGACGCAGAAGATATAGTGGAAACGCATGACTCGTCATGCGAGTGCAACTCATGCGTTTTTTATTAGATTTTTATTTAGATTATTGAGGAAATGTAATTTGATACTTTATTTTATTTACTTATGTTTCAGTCAATACAAAATAATTGGATATTTTATTTATGATTACCACATTTAGATTCTCAGTTCATTCAATATTAAAACTTCCGCTATTGTGTATTTACTCTGATTATGATTGTGGAAGTGTATGGTTTGAACCAAACGGACACAGCCTATTCGAGATCCTGGTTGAGCCGTTGGTTATTAGCGGTTCATCACACCATTCTAAACAGTGCAAAATTGGGGTGTGATAGGTAGTCTCGGACCGTGTAGTCTCTGACTCTGTCGGGGGGCCTTAGCTCTATCTCTATGGACGTATTGAGGGATGCTGGGGTATGGCCTTGGATACACTTTTTGACATTAGGATTGGTTAGTTGCGAGCCCAGTTTGCAAGCCCTCACCAATAGGGGCTTACGTGTTGGTATGGGTAGGGCATCAAGGGAAGTGTGATGCGGTGCGGTCCTAAGCACTTTAGCTCTATCCCTATTCCATGGTGGGTGCATGTGGGATGGCAATGGTGTTTGATCCATTAGGCAGCTTCACACACTCGTGTATAGATGTGCGGCGGCCACCTATCCTTTCTATTGCACATTGCAAACTTATGAACCAGCCCAAAGATATGAAGTGAATGCATGCATATGATTGTTGCATTGTTTTGTTTGCTCACTGAGCCATGATGTGTGCTTACCCTTTCGACGTCGAATATTTTTAGTTGATGATGCAGGTACTACTATAGAAGACTATATGAATGCTCTGATGTACGGACATGCTGCGGCGATGGATGCAGAAGTTATGATGGAGTCGCATGATTCGTCGTGCGAGTACAACTCATGCGTCTTTGATTAGATTTATTTATTGGTTTATTAAGGATATGTAATTGATTAATTTATTTTATTTTATATCTTAGTCATTTGAAGATAATTGAATAATTTATTTATGTTATCATTGTTAGACTCTCAGTTCATTAAGTATTAAAGACTTCCACTATTATTTATTTACTCTGATTGTAGTTGTGGATGTGTATGGTTTAAGCAAACGGACACAGCCTATTCGAGATCCTGGTTGAGCCGTTGGTTTATTGACGGTTCATCACACCACTCTGAATAGTGCAGAATTGGGGTGTGACAACTTGGTATCAGAGCTCTCAGGTCCTGTCTATTAAACCAGTATACTTCCACAAAGTTCGTAAACTGAGTTAGGATAAAATTTAAAAGCTGTAATTATGACACACTATAAGCACCTGTGTTGTTTGAGACAAAATTAAGAAAGAGAATAATGCACTATTAAAATGAGAGACAAGTTTCACATACACACGAGTAAAAAGCAACATATATACATATCCAAATCAGAGTACGGTCCACAATCCAGACAGTTACTCTGTAGTACAAGGAAAAACAAAAAGAAAATATACATTATGGAGCTGGAGGTGCTGGAGGTGCTGGAGGAGGAGGTGCCTCGCGATCTCTATCGTAATCCT
Source organism: Protea cynaroides (assembly GCA_028583415.1). Lineage (NCBI taxonomy): Eukaryota > Viridiplantae > Streptophyta > Magnoliopsida > Proteales > Proteaceae > Protea > Protea cynaroides. The sequence goes on along the minus strand of CM053268.1, from coordinate 62,209,565 downwards.
CAGCATACACTCTAGTCAACCAGGCTACCTGAGTCTGGGTCATATGGAGACTAGCTATGAACTCGGTCATCTACTGATCAGACGCATGTTAAGCATCTAGAAGCTCTCCTACTCTCCCATCAGTCGTGCACTGAGCATCTAGAAGCTCTCCTACTCTCAAATCAGTCACGTACAGAATCTCTCTAATCTCACGCAGTAGCCCCATCACATCATCAGATGGTGAGTGTGAAGGACCAGCAGTGTGTGAATAAATCCGAGATGGGCCAACTCCAATAGAATGCGGTGGCGATGGAGGAGGTATGGTGTCTACATCCATGAACATACGATCATCATCCTCAGCATCACCCCCATGGACCCCTACTGCTGCTGATGTTGCCTCAGCGTCTGCTATCTCTATCTGGGTACGAGGACGCACCAGAGCGTTCCTCTCATCATCACTGACATGTGCATCTCGTATACCCATCCTGCAGATGGCCTCTCAGTCCAGATCAGAAGATAAGGTATCCTCATGAATCCTCTCATCCAATAAGTCGACGTGTAAGCGTGTGAGCAGAGTAGTAATCAGACGTCCGTAAGACAGGTTGCCTAGCTGACCAGGCAGTGTAGCACCGATCATCGTCCAGATGATAATATAAGGAAGGCAGACAGGCTGCCTAGTGCAAATGCAGTACAGGACATACTGGGTCAACTGAAAAATCCTATCATAGTGGCCACTCTGGGGGATCAGGTTGTGCTGAATGATCTTGCAGTACACCAGGGGCTCTAATCGTAGGTTGATCGCATTCATCTCCCAGCGATCACCTCTAAGTAGCTGGCTATCAATCTCAGCACGCATCATCAAGGAAAGGAACTGGGGTTCCTTAGGAGCACAGTACACCAAGGATCATCATTTCATATGCCCAGGAGATCAGTCAACTCCTGGTAGTTGAAGGAAACTTCCACCCCTTTCACATAGCTGGTGATTCTGAGCTCCCTACCCCTCTCTGTATCATTGTGATCACCCACCATCTGGAGGTTGCAATAGAACTGTTTCACCAAAGCAGGACAGGTACAAGCCTCATATGTGATCACGGGAAGCCAATCCATGTCACCGAAGGCACCCTCTACGTTAAACAAGGCTAGACTAGCCAAGTTTACACAGCGATCCCCTTCTACTTTCTTACGCTCATAGCGAGCATACCAAGCTTCTGCCTCGTTAGAGCGGAAACGAATGGGATCATGAGCTCTAGGAACCTTAGTACGAGCCATGCTATCTGCAAAGACACAGAATAATAAACAAGAAATTAGATATGGTGAAAAATTCAAAATTTCGGCATTATAACGGCATGATTTGGCCAAAAGCCTCACTTTTCATCCAAACAGCTGGGCAGGAGGACTTACATATGTTCCAAACCATCCTGCAAAGTTCATACAGTTGGAAATTTAATCTAGAAAGATCAAATTTGAAGAAATTTCAACAAATTGGAAAAATCTCAAAAATTAGGTCAAAAATGGAAAATTTCAAGTTTTTCGATAACCAACCGATGAAACTCAAATATTTTTGAGGGATTTCATCATTGAGTAACCAATAGCAAAAGCCCCCAATAAAAATCAAATTTTTACGGTTAGAAAAATTTTAATTTGAAGAAAACGATATAAATAGAGAAAAACCTAGTTTTAAAAGCTTAAAAATGAGAAACAGTAGAGAGTATACCTAAAGGGAAGGAGCGGGAGTCGTGAACGGAAGAAATAATCACCAAACACTAGGGGTCGATACTGTAGCAATACAGGGCAAGCGAGTTGAGTTGGAAGAAAGAAAAAAGAGTAGGAAATGAATCCAAAATCAGGTTTAAAAACCTAATTTTGGGTCGTGGGGTCGCAGAATTCGATAAAATGTGCGACCCTACGACCGACCCTACCATCGACCCTAGGCTCTCGGTGATCTGATAGACAACGTGTGGTCGGACCTAGGGTCGGACATATACCGACCCTACGATCGACCCTAGGCTCTCGGTGAGCTGATAGGGTTTTTGGGGTCGCATACCCTAGGGTCGAATATAGAGCGACCCTACCATCAACCCTACGATGGAAAATTCAGTATTTTCACTGAATGACTTGAAAATTTTGAATTTCACATTGATAGTTGGATTTTAACATGGGAATGAAGTATATTATGATTGCCTCACATGTTCTATGATTTTTTTTCAGACATTACCACCACCAGAACAGGAAATGGCTGGGCGAAGAGTAACCAGACGGGGAGGTAACCCAATTCCACCACCACCACCTGTGGAGAAAACTAGCCATGAAATTCCTGAAGTACAAGAGAATCTGAATGTGGCACCGCCAGGAGCTAATGGCCAGACAAATCCTACAAACTTGCCAGCCCCACCTACAGATTTGGCTACCGCAGTAATGAACCTAACACAACAGCTGCACCAAATATAGCAGGTGCAAGCCAATATGCAAGCTGCTATAGGAATGGTTTTTCCAGCTGCACATACTACACCTATGCCAGCCGGACAAGCTAGCACAGTACCAGGGGGTAGCGACACGGTGCCCCAAGCACCTCAAACGCCAATGGTACAAGCTCCAATACAGAATCCTGAGGTAGCTCAAGGTAGTTACCAGTATCAACCCCCTATGTACGGGGCTTATGCTCAGTATCAGTTGGACCACTCTCAACTGATTGAGCGCTTCCTGAAAATGAAACCTAAAAAGTATAATGGCAAGCCAGCAGATCCTTTGTGGCCAGCCCATTGGATCGATAAAATGGAAATGAATTTTATGATGATGACGGTTAATGAGGAGGAGAAAGTACTGTGTGCAACATTTATGCTGAAAGACGATGCACACCACTAGTGAAAGTCCACTCGGACTTATCTGTTAACCAAGCACGCCCAATTGACCTGGACAATCTATAAAGAGGCATTCTTTGAGAAATACTTTCCCAGAAGTTTCAGAGAAGCTATGGAGAGAGAGTTCCTGAGTTTATATCAGGGACAGACGACTGTGGATGCATACCAACAGCGTTATGAAGAGCTGTTTCTCTTTGCACCCTCTAGAATGCAAGAGAAAAATACTAAGACCCGAAGGTTCATCATGGGACTTAGGGGAAGCATTCGTGAGCATGTTCTGGGACTGGAAAAGAAATTTTACAATGAAGCAGTACAGATTGCTCGAGTGATAGAGTCGAGCCAGAAGGAGAGCTATTTTGCTCAGAAGAGAGGTATCAAGAGGCCAAATGGAAATTCTTATAACGGAAGGAACACAAGGACATTCAAACCCTTTCGTACTCAAGGCTTTAATGCTGCAGCCAAGACTACTCCAGCAGTCCAACTTCAACAAAAGCAAAATAATGAAGGAGTAAAATACTATAACTGTAATCAAGTGGGACATTATTCCAGGGAGTGTCCTAAGCCCAGGAAGCAGCTACAGCAAGGAAAAGTTTATGCAGTTACATCTGAGGATGCTGCCACATCGCCTGATGTGGTCACATGTATGACCTGAACCTTTCATTTTGTATTACCTTGTGTGAGCATGTAGACTAAATTAAAACAAATCACAGATATCGTACCTATTAATGGCATACCCGCTAGAGTACTCTTTGATTCTGCAACTACTCATTCTTTTATATCTGTATCATTTGGAAAGAAGCTAAATCTACCCCTCAGATCCTTAGACTATAAATTGCTTGTACGATCACCTATGGGATTAGAAGTGGAATTAGAAAAAGGTTATGGACCATGTCCAGTTCTTATCGGCAAGAAGATTTTGGATGCAACCCTGATTCAACTCGAAATGGCAGACTTTGATGTTATCTTAGGAATGGATTGGTTAGCTCGGCATTCTGCAAACCTATTTTGTGCAGAAAAGAAATTGACATTTAAGGACAAGCAAGGAGCAGAGTTTAGTTTTGCAGGAACCAAACTTCCCCGTAAACGAAAACTCATCCTCTCTGTATTAAAGGCTAGAAAATGCCTTGAGAAAGGAGGAGTTGGGTATCTTGTATCCGTGGTCGACCTCACCAAGGAAGCACCACGAATGGAGAATATTGATGTTGTGCATGACATTCCAGATGTATTTCTTGAGGAACTACTAAGACTACCACCCGATCGAGCTACAGAGTTCGTTATAGATCTGATACCTGGAGTCGCACCAGTATCTAAAGCACCCTACGAATGGCTCCTACTGAACTGAAGGAACTAAAGGTACAGTTACAGGAATTACTGGACAAAGATTATATCAAACCTAGCATATCACCATGGGGAGCGCCAGTATTGTTTGTAAAGAAGAAGGATTGTAGCGTTCGACTGTGTACAGACTACCGGGAATTGAATAAGCTTACAATCAAGAATTGGTACCCGTTGCCTCGGATCGATGACTTGTTCGATCAGTTGCAAGGTGCCAAGGTGTTCTCCAAGATTGATCTTCGGTCAGGATATCATCAGTTGAAGATTAAGGAAGGTGATATTCCAAAGACAGCATTCAGAACATGATATTGACATTATGAATTTTTAGTCATGTCTTTTGGGTTGACTAACACACCCGCAACTTTTATGGAACTCATGAATCAGGTATTCTATGATATGTTGGATACATCAGTCATTGTGTTTATTGATGATATATTGGTTTACTCCAAAGACAAGGAAACTCATGTCATGAATTTAAGAGCCGCTCTGCAGCGACTGAGAAAAGAGAAGCTTTACGCCAAATTTACAAAGTATGAGTTTTCGCTAAATGAGGTTGCTTTCTTAGGCCATGTTGTATCTGCTGAAGAGATTAAAGTGGATCCTAGCAAGATTGAAATCATTGTGAAGTGGGAAACACCTAAGAGTGTTGTTGAAATTAGAAGTTTCCTAGGTCTAGCTGGGTATTATCAACGATTCGTGGAAGACTATTTCAGAATTATCGTACCTCTCACCAGTTTGACTAAGAAAGGAGAAAATTTTGTTTGAACCGAAAAATGCGAGAAAAGTTTCCAAACATTGAAAGCTACATTGATATCTGCTCCCATCTTGACTATTCCTATTCCAGGACAACCATTTACATTGTACACTGATGCGTCTAGATTGGGTTTAAGATGTGTACTTATTCAAGGAGAACAAGTAGTTGTGTATGCCTCAAGACAACTGAAGACACATGAGAAGAACTATCCCACTCATGACTTGAAATTAGCAGCAGTAGTACATGCTGTCAAGATATGGAGACATTATTTGTATGGAGAGAAATTTCAGATTAAATCAGATCATAAGAGTTTCACTTATCTTTTTAATCAGAAGTAATTGAACATGAGACAAAGAATATGGCTGAAATTATTGAAGGATTATGATTGCGATATCCAGTATCATCCAGGAAAGGCTAATGTAGTTGCTGATGCGCTAAGCAGAGAAGCAATGATAAAATCTCAAGGAGAGGTTAACACGACTGCAGTAATGTGTGTGACAGGAAAAGTATCCAATCATGGTAATGAGCAGTTCGTGATAGATGCACCGGGTGGATCAACCAACCAAGGGTTTATTCATCGGTTTTCAAATATGTTTGTCACATTGAAGATTGTACCTGATATAATAGATGAAGTGAAAGCCGCTCTTAAATCAGACCCTTATCTGAGAACGGTACAAAAAGACATCGAAAAATGTAGGACTGTTCCTGAGTTCACCTTGGACGATGAAAAGGTACAGAAGTACAAAGGAAGAGTATGTATTCCTAAAATGAAAAATTTGGACATTAGACACAGACTAATGAAGGAAGCTCACACCACCATTTATTCGGTACATCCTGGAAGTACAAAGATGTATCATGATTTGAAGAAATTATATTGGTGGAGAGGAATGAAAGCAGATGTAGCTAAATTCGTGTCTCAATGCCTAAATTGTCAGAGGGTAAAGGCTGAACGGAAAAGACCTGCAGGATTATTGCAGCAACTGTCAGAACCAGCATGGAAATGGGACTGCATCACTGTGGACTTCGTCACCGGGTTACCACTGACTCTCCGAGTAGTTGACACGGTTTGGGTGATTATAGATCGTTTGACTAAGACAGCTCGCTTTATAGCTATACGACCACAGTATACCCTAGAGAGGTTAGCCAAGCTATATGTGGATAATATTGTCAGATTACATGGTGTACCTGAAAGCATTGTGTCTGATAGAGACCCACGCTTTACCTCAAAGTTTTGGGAAGGGTTATAGAAGGCTATGGGTACAACGCTGAAATTCGGTACTGCATTCCGTCCTCAGACAGACGGACAGTCGGAGCGTACCATTCAGATTTTAGAAGACATGTTTCGAGCCTGTGTTATTGATTTCAAAGGCTCATGAGACGAGAAACTACCATTGATCGAGTTTGTCTATAACAACAACTATCAGCTACTGTACAGATGTCACCCTATGAAGTACTGTATGGTAGGAAGTGTCGAACTCCTTTGTTTTGGAATGAAGTTGGTGAACGGAGTATTGTTGGACCAGAATTTGTTGAAGAGACTTGTCGAGAAGTTGACATTATCAAGGAAAGAGTTAGAACAGCTCAGAATCGTCAGAAACAGTATTCATATACTCGACGTCGAGACCTTGAATTTGTCGTAGGTGATAAGGTATTCTTGAAAGTATCACCTATGCAAGGTTTTAAATGATTCGGACAGAAAGGGAAGCTAAGTCCGAGATATGTCGGGCCCTATGAGATTCTAACTAAACGTGAAAAAGTGGTTTATCAATTAGCACTACCACCATCTACGTCAAGTGTGCATGATGTATTTCATATCTCATTATTAAAGAAGTACGTCAGAGATCCAATACACGTTTTGACAGCGGATCCATCAGATCTAACTGATGATTTGACATTCGAAGTAGCCCCAACTGAGATTACCAGCCGAAAGGTTCAACGTCTATGCAATCGTGACATTTATTATGTTAAGGTCATTTGGAGGAGCCAAGATATAGAAGATATCACATGGGAAGAAGAGAATGCTATGAGAAAACAATATCCTCACAATTTCGACTCGGAAGGTATCTGTAAATTTCGAGGATAAAATTTCTAATAAGAGGGGGGGGTTGTAAGACTCGTATCGAACTAATGGGTTTTACCACCTTGTATCAGGTCTACCTATCATGGTCGAGCCAAGTGGACCAAGTGCGTGAAGAAACCACAAGACCAGGTATGAAGTTTAACTCAAAAACAGTCAAATATGAGGGTAGGGTTGCATGCCTAAACAGGTGTGACCGACCCCACCTCAAAAGAGTCCAACCCATGAATTTTTGGTCGTGGGGTCGCATGATTTCAAAAACGTAGGGTCGACGGATTTGCGACCCTACATCCGACCCTACGGAAACAGTCAGAAACTGAAAATTAGGAAACCTTCCTAATTCGAAGGGGACTTTCCTAAACTCATTGGGGCATATTATGGAGGGTTTTTCTCTATTAATATGACGTCCCTTAGCCTCTTTCACTCCTTTAGAACCCTAATTGAAAGTGAGAGAGAAGAAAAGATAAGGAAGAGAAGGAAAATTGAAGAAGAAGACCAAGGAAGAGAAAAGTTCAGAAAAAACTCTGAATCTTAGCAAACCCAAGGTATGAACCTAAATCCCTACATGAATTGGGAGCTTAGAATAGTTTATGAAGAACATAGGATTAGGAGAAACCCAAATCATCCATCCATGGACAAAGTTCCAAGGGAATCCATGGAGGAAATCATTGTGGGCAATGGATAGTATGTAAAAATTGTAGTTTTGAGCCGTAGAACAATCATAGGAAGGACCATGATGGTAAGGCAAAGGATTCCAACATGAAGGAATGGACTTAAGAGTGAAAGGTCGACCATAATACGTGTGGTCGCACATAGGATCGCATGATATCCGACCATACGAGATCACATGATCGCCCAGATGCCCTCAGGAAGTTCCAGGGAGGGTGTGGTCACATGTAGGGTTAAAGTATGTTCGACCCCACCTGCGACCCTACACCCTAGGGTCGCAGAAACTGAGACCCCAGGTGCTACCCTACCCTGCGACCCTACACCCTGTGGTCGCAGAACTAAAATGTCACACCTCAATTCTGCACCATTCAGAATGGTGTGATGAACCGCTAATAAACCAACGGTTCAATCAGGATCTCTAATAGGTTGTGTCCGTTGAAAATAAAACCATACACATCCACAACCATAATCAGAATAAATACACAATAGCGGAAGTCTTAATAATAAATGAACTGAGGAATCTAACTGTGATAATCAAAAATAAAGTATCAAATTATGTTATATCAACTGAAACATAAATAAATAAAATATCAATTACATTTCCTTAATAATTCAAATCAAAACCTAATCGAAAATGCATGCGTTGCACTCGCATGAGGAGTCATGCGTTTTTACTAAGTCTTCAGCTTCCATCGCAGCGATGTGCCCGTACGCAAAAAATTCATATAGTCTTCCACCGTAGTACCTGCATCATCAACTAAAAATATTCGACGTCGAAAGGGTGAGCACACATCATGGCTCAGTGAGCAAACAAAACAATGCAATAAACATATGCATGCATTTAATTCATATCTGTGGTCTGGTTTATAAGTTTGCAATGTGTTATAGAAAGGTTCGGTGACCGCCTCACCTCTATACACTAGTGTGTGAATCCGCCCAATGAGTATCGGCACTGTCGTCCCACATACACCCACCATGGACAATATACACCCCATGAAAATGGTATGGCTGTACCGGTTGCCCATACCAACACGTAAGCCCCTGCTGGCGAGGGCTTGCAAACTGAACTCGTAACTAACCAATCCTAATGTCAAACAGTGTATCCAAGGCCTCACCCCGCATCCCTCAATACATCCATAGAGGTAGAGCTAAGGCCCCCCGGCAGAGTCGAAGACTACAAGGTCCGAGACCACCTCCCCTGATACCCTACGACGTAATAGTTCTGCTAAGGTAATGGCGATACGACGATGTCAGTGGACTTGACTTGAGTAGAACCATGGCACAATATACACCCCATGAAAACGGCATGGCTGTACCGGTTGATACCATCCCCTACCCACACCATGTACACTAACCACACACATACATTTACATGCCTATTCCTAGCATCATCATCATCATCATGTTATAAATAAATAGAATTAAATATGCATGAACAGTAATAGCAGGAATATTGGATGACATATTGAATGCACATACAAGCATACACGCATAGAATCAGTCATGGCATTGGACTCAAGAAATAAAAACAGTTTATTATTAAGCCAATTAGTTTAGGTCTTGTTCCCTCACCTTTGCTTGAGTGTTGATCCTCTTTCAAGCTTTAAAAATCACTTTATATTAATAGAAAAACCTAACAAGTCGATAGATTTTGGTTAGAAGTCATTCCGACAAGTTTAGGCTTGTTTTTAAGCACGGGTCACAGGGTGGGTCGCAGGTAGGGTAGCAGTCTACATCGACCCCCAGGGTAGGGTCGATGCCAGGGTCGGATGTTTCATCGACCCTGGGTGCGACCACCCCTATTCTGGACTTCCCGAATACTGGGGGTCGATCCTGTGGTCTGGTAGGGTCGATTCCCAATCGACCCACGTGCGACCTCCGTGGGTTGAGTCGAGATTTTCATTCTGCATTCCATTCTTTCACGTTTGGGTCCTATGGCTTACTTCCACAATCCATTCTAGGCTTGTTCTATGGCTTAGAACACTAGGTTTCTTTCTTACCTTGTCTACCATGATTTCTCTATGGATTTCATCGAAATCTTTCCATGGGTGTATGATTTGGGTTTCTCCTAGACCATACTCTCTTCATGAACTATTCTAGGGTCTTAGATTATCAAATAGAAAGCTTGCCCATACCTTAGGTTTGCTGAGAATCATAGATTTCTCTGAATTCTTCAATTAGGTCTTCTTCTCCAACTTTCCTTCTCTTCTTCTTCTCTTCTCTTTCTCTCACTTTCAATTAGGGTTTCAAAAGGAGTAAAAGAGGCTTAGGGACATCTTATTTATAGAGTAGAATCTCCAAAAATAAGTCCCATTGAGATTAGGAAGGAATCCCATTGAAATTTGGAAAGTTTCCTATTTGCAGTTTTTGTCAGCAAACAGGGGGTCGATGAGGGGTTCGGAGATCCCGTCGACCCTCTTCCTAAGTTGTCTGACCCCTAGTGAAAAATCAGGGGTCTGACTTCTATGTGAGGGGGGGTCGACCCTGCCTACCTAGGTATGCGACCCTACCCTCCAATTCACTGTTTTTTGGTCAGTTTAGTACCTGATTTTGCCATTTCCTTCACGCACTTGGTCCATTTCGCTCGACCATGATGGGTAGACCTGGTACAAGGTGGTAATACCGGTTAGTTCGATACGGGTTTTACAACTCCCCCCTACTTATAAAAATTTTGTCCTCGAAATTGTTCCTACCTTCCGAGTCGAATAGATAAGGGTATTGCTTTCGCATAGCATTCTCTTCTTCCCATGTGATTTCTTCTATATCTCTGCTTCTCCATGTGATCTTAACATAATAAATGTCACGGTTGGGTAGTTGTTGCACCTTTTGGCTGGTGATTTCAGTTGGTGCTACTTCAAACGTCAAATCCTCAGTCAAATCAGGTAGATCTACTGTCAATACGTGTGTTGGGTCTCTAACATACTTCTTCAATAAGGAGATATGAAATACGTCATGGGCACTTGACAGAGATGGTGGTAGTGCTAACTGGTAAGCCACTTTTCCACGCTTTGCTAGAATCTCATATGGTCCGACATATCTCAGACTTAATTTCCCTTTCTGTTCGAACCGTTTCAAACCTCGCATAGGTGACACTTTGAGGAATACATTATCACCTACAACGAATTCAAGGTCTCGGCGTCTAGTATCCGCATATTGCTTCTAACGATTCTGAGTAGTACTTACTCTTTCCTTAATAATATCGACTACTCGACAAGTCTCTTCAACAAATTCCGGTCCAACAATACTACGTTCTCCAACTTCATTCCAAAACAAAGGAGTTCGACACTTCCTGCCATACAGTGCTTTATAGGGTGACATCTGTATAGTAGCCTGATAGCTATTGTTGTAAGCGAACTCAATCAGTGGTAACTTTTCATCCCATGATCCTTTGAAATCAATTACACAAGCTCGAAGCATGTCTTCTAGAATCTGAATGGTGCGCTCCGATTGTCCGTCTGTCTGAGGATGGAATGTAGTACTGAACTTCAATGTTGTACCCATAGCTTTCTGTAATCCTTCCCAAAACTTTAAAGTAAATCGTGGATCTCTATCGGACACAATGCTTTCAGGTACACCGTATAATCTGACAATATTATCCACATATAACTTAGCTAACTTCTCCAGTGTATACTGAGGTCGTATAGCTATGAATCGAGCCGTTTTAGTCAGTCTGTCTATATTCACCCAAACTGTGTCAACTACTCGATGAGTCAATGGTAACCCTGTGACGAAGTCCATAGTGATGCAGTCCCATTTCCATGCTGGTTCCGGTAACGGCTGTAACAGTCCTGCTAGTCTTTGTCGTTCAGCTTTCACCTTCTGACAATTTAGGCATTGAGACACGAACTTGGCTATATCTACTTTCATTTCTCTCCACCAATATAATTTTTTTAGGTCATGATACATTTTTGTACTTCCAGGGTGTATCGAATAGGCGGTGGTATGAGCTTCCTTCATTAGTCGGTGTCTAATGTCCAAACTTTCTGTTTCAGGTACACATATCCTTCCTTTGTACTTCAGTACCCTTTCATCATCTAAGGAGAACTCAGGAGTAGTCCTACCTTTTTCGATGTCTTCTTGTACCATTCTTAGATAAGGGTTCGCTTTAATCGCTGTTTTCACTTCCTCAAATATATCGGGTACAATCTTCAATGTGGCAAACATATTTAAAAACTGATGGATAAACCTTTGGTTGGTTGATTCACCCGGTACATCTATCACAAACTGCTCATTACCGTAATTGAACACTCTTCCGATAGTACACAGTATAGCAGTGGTGCTAACCTCTTCTTGCGATTTCATCATTGTCTTTCTACTCAGTGCGTCCGTAACCACATTAGCTTTTCCCGAATGATACTCGATATCACAATCATAGTCTTTCAATAGTTCCAGCCATCTTCTTTGTCTCATATTCAACTCCTTCTGATTAAAGAGGTAACTAAGACTCTTATGATCTGATTTAATCTGAAATTTCTCTCCATACAAGTAATATCTCCATATTTTGACAGCATGTACTACTGCCGCTAATTCCAAATCATGAGTGGGATAGTTCTTCTCATGAGTCTTCAATTGTCTTGAGGCATAAGCAATTACTTGTTCTCCTTGCATAAGTACACATCCTAATCTCAATCCTTACGCATCAGTGTATAAAATAAATGGCTAATCTGGAATCGAAATGGTCAAGATTGGAACTGATATCAATCTAGCCTTCAATGTTTGAAAACTCTTCTCGCATTTATCAGTCCACACAAACTTTTCGCCCTTCTTAGTTAAACTGGTAAGAGGTACGGTAATTCGGGAATAGTCTTCCACAAATCGTCGATAATACCCAGCTAGACCTAAGAAACTTCTAATTTCTGCAACGTTCTTCGGTGCTTCCCACTTCACAATAGCTTCGATCTTGCTAGGATCCACTTTAATTCCTTCAGCGGATACAACATGGCCTAGAAAAGCGACTTCCTTTAGCCAAAACTCACACTTTGTAAATTTAGCGTAGAGCTTCTCCTTCCGTAATCGTTGCAGAGCGGCGTTTAGATTCTTTATATGAGTTTCCTCGCCTTTGGAGTAGACCAATATATCATCGATGAATACAATAACCGACGTATCCAAGATATCGTTGATTACCTTATTCATAAGTTCCATAAAGGTTGCTGGTGCGTTCGTCAATCCGAAAGACATGACCAAAAATTCATAATGTCCATATCTGGTCCTGAATGTTGTCTTGGGGATATCACCATCCTTAATCTTCAACTGATGGTAGTCTGACCGAAGATCGATCTTGGAGAACACTTTGGCACCTTGCAACTGATCGAACAAGTCATCGATCCGAGGCAATGGATACCGATTCTTGATTGTCAGTTTATTCAGTTCTCGATAGTCTATACACAATCGAACGCTATCATCCTTCTTCTTCACAAATAATACTGGCGCTCCCATGGTGATATGCTAGGTCGGATGTAACCCTTGTCCAACAGTTCTTGTAGTTGTACTTTTAATTCCTTCAATTCAGTAGGAGCCATTCGATAAGGTGCTTTAGATATTGGTGCGGCTCGGGGTATCAGATTTATAACAAACTCTGTAGCGCGGTCGGGCGGTAATCCTGGTAGTTCTTCAGGAAATACATCTGGATAATCACGCACGACATCAATATCCTCCATTCATGGTGCATCTTTGGTAAGATCGACCACAGATACTAGATACCCAACTGCTCCTTTCTCAAGGCACTTCCTAGCCTTTAATGCAGAGAGTATGAGCTTTCGTTTACGGGGAAGTTTGGTTCTCGAAAAACTGAACTTTGCTCCTTCTTTGTCTTTAAATGTCAGCTTCTTTTCGGCACACAATAGGTTTACAGAATGCTAAGCTAACCAGTCCATTCCCAAGATGACGTCAAAGTCTGTCATCTCAAGTTCGATCAAGGTTGCATCCAAAGTCTTTTCATCAATAAGAACTGGACATGGTCCGTATCCTTTTTCTAATTCCACTTCTAATCCCATAGGCTATCGTACAAGCAGTTTGTAGTCTAAGGATTTGAGGGGTAGATTTAGCTTCTTTCCAAATGACACATATATAAAAGAATGAGTAGCTCCTGAATCAAAGAGTACTCTAGTGGGAATGCCATTAATAGGTACGATACCTGTGACCACATCAGGCGATGCGACAGCATCCTCAGATGTAACAGCGTAAACTCTTCCTTGATGTAGTTGCTTTTTGGGCTTAGCACACTCTCTTGCGACATGCCCTACTTGATTGCAGTTAAAACATTTTATTCCTTCACCATTTTGCTTTGGTTGTTGTGGAGCTGCGGGGGTAGTCTTGGCTGCAGCATTAAAGCCTTGAGTACGGAAGGGTTTTAATATCTTGGTGTTCCCTCCGTTGAAAGAATTTCCATTAGGCCTTTTGATTCCCTTATTTTGAGCAAAGTAGCTCTCTTTCTGGCTCGACTCTATCACTCGAGCAATTTGTGCCGCTTCATTATAGATTTTCTTTTCAAGTCCCAGAACATGCTCGCGGATGCTTCCCCTAAGTCCCATGACGAACCTTCGGGTCTTGGTGTTTTCCTCTTGCATACTAGCGGGTGCAAAGAAGAACAACTCCTCATAACGCTGTTGATATGCATCCACGGTCATCTGCCCCTGATATAAACTCAGGAACTCTCTTTCCATAGATCTCTGAAACTTCTAGGAAAGTACTTCTCAAAGAATGCCTCCTTATAAATATCACAAGTCAGTTGGGCGTGCTTTGTTAATAAATATCTCCTGGTAGACCTCCACCAATGGTGTGCATCTCCTTTCAGCATAAAGGTGGCACACAATACTTTCTCTTCTTCATTTAGTGTCATCATCATAAAATTTCTTTCCATTTCGTTAACCCAGTGTGCCGGCCATAAAGGATCTGCTGGCCTGCCATTAAATTCTTTGGGCTTCATTTTCAGAAAACGCTCCACCAGTCTAGAGTAGGGATGTAAATGGATAGCCAAAAATTCGAATCCGATTCGAATTCGCGTCCGTTTAAGGGAATCCAAATTCGAATAATCGGATTTAGATTCAAATTCGGATAGTTGGAGACGGAGGCGGATCCGAATTCGGATTTCACCCATATGGATCGGATATAATCCGATCCGCTTAGTCATTTCTTAAAGACGTTTATACCCTTTAAATATATATAATGTTATACTCCATGCCCTGTTCATCTGCCCGCTTCTCTTGCATTGAGACTCGAGACCAGTGAAAGAAACTTTTGAGGGAAGAGTTAGGGTTTAGAGTCGATTCTTCAACTGCTGCCCGCTGAGTGCCGATCGTCGATTTCCCACTGTCGAGTGCCGACCGACGAGTGCTGACTGCTGAGTGCTGAGTGCCGAGTGCTAATAGTCGATTGCAGCTGCAGATTTCTCCATCTCTTGTGCTTTTCCCCTTAAATCACTTCGGTGGTTTTGTCTCGTGTCCCAGCGGTTTTGTGTCTTAGTGGTTGTGTCTCCGTGTCTCGTGGTTTTGTGACTTTTGTCTCGGTGATATGTTTGCAAGGTGTGTCTCTCAAGAGTTTTGTTGCTTTGTTGTTTTTTTGTTAAGAAATTCTTAGAAATTTCTTGGGGTTTTCTCTAATCCTTCATCCTATCTCCGAAATTTTGCAGAGTTAAGGTTAGAAACCCTAACAAGTCACAATCTGATTCTTAATATTTTATTTAATTTTTCTATTTTTTATTACTTGCAAACATTACAGTTATTTGTTTCCGGATTCGACTCGGATTTTAACCGGATTTTCGGTTAAATTTCGAATTCGAATTCGAATTTAGATTTTTGAAATCCGCCGGATGCGGAGGCGAATGCAGATAGAATAGTTTGATGTCGGATTCGAACTCGGATAGTAATCTATCCGTACCGAATCCGATCCGTTTACATCCCTAGTCTAGAGTGGTCTAGTTGTTGCGGAACATACGCCCCATACATAGGTGGTTGGTATTGATATCTACCTTAAGCTACCTCAGGATTCTGCACTTGAGCCTGCATGATGGGAGTCTGAGGTGCGTGGGGTACTGTGTTGCTTCCCCCTGGTACCGTGCTTGCCTGTCCTGCTGGCAATGGTGGTGTCTGTGCAGCTGGAAAAATCATGCCTATGGCAGCTTACATAGTAGCTTGTGCCTGTTGTATTTGCTGCAGCTGTTGGGCCAAATTCAGGACTACTGTAGCCAGGTATGTAGGTGGAGCTGGCAGATTTGTAGGATTTGTCTGCCCATTAATTACGGACGGTGCCGTGTTCGTATTCCCCTGTGTTTTCGGGTGTGTCTGGCTGTCTTTCCCTATAGGTGGTGGTGGTGGGATAGAGTTACGTCTTTGTCTGGTCACTCTGCATACAACCATTATCTGTTTTGATAGTGGGAATGCCTGAAAATCATAGAACACGTGAGGCAATCAATATATACTTCATTCTCGTATTTTAAATCCACTAACAAATGCAAATTTCAAAATTTTCAGATCATTCTGTCGAAAATGCTATATTTTCACTACAGGGTCGATGGTGGGGGTCGATGGATGTCCGACCCTCAGTATGCGACCCTGAGGAATCACTGATTCTTCCCGAGAGCCGGGGGTCGATGAGGGGGTCGGAGGATGTCCGACCCAGGGTTCGACCCCTGGTTCTCTATCAGATTACCGAGAGCCGAGGGTCGATGAGGGGGTCGGAGGGGGGGTCGGATGTCTTGGTCGAATTCTCCGACCCTCGGACTAAAAATTCAGGTTTTTATTTCTAATTTTGAATCCATTTCTCATTCTTCCTCCTCCTTTCTGACTCGACTCATCCCTCTGAGTTTCTACAGTGCCAACTCGGACTCTTTAGTGTTATTTGCTTCTTATTTTGACGTTTACACCTCGTCTACAGGTATGTTCTCTACATTTTCATGCTTTTTAGGTTTTCTTAGCTAGGTTTTAGCTCATCTAACTCGTTTTCTTCAAATTAAACTTTTTCCAACCGTAAAAATTCAATTTTTATTGGGTGCTTTTGTTTTTGGTGACTCAAGGAACGAAAGCCCTAAAAAATATTTGAGTTTCATCGATTGGTTATCAAAAAACTTGAATTTTTCTATTTTTGCCCTAATTTATCGAGATTTTTGAATTTCTTGAAATTTCTTCAAATTCGATCTCTTTAAATGAAATTTCCAACTGTATGAGTCTTGCAGGATTGTTTAAAATCTTTATAAGTCCTCCTGCCCACGTGTATGGGTGAAAAGTGAGGCTTTTGATCAATTTATGTCGTTATACTGTCAAACTTTTTGGGTTTTTCATCTTTACTAACCCAATATCTATTTCTCTTTGTTTTTGCAGATACTATAGCTCGTACCAAAGTATCCAGGGTTCATGACCCAGTCCGCTTCCGTTCTAACGAGACGCTATTCTCGTAAGAAGGTAGAGGGAGGTCGTCGGGTAGACTTGGCTAGCCTGGCCTTATTTGATGTGGAGAGGGCTTTTGGTGACATGGGTTGGCTTCCTGTGATCACCTATGACGCCTGCACTCGGTCGGATTTGGTGCGACAGTTCTACTGTAATCTCCAGGTGGTGGGAGATTACAACGATACAGAGAGGGG
The DNA here is from genome assembly GCA_028583415.1 of Protea cynaroides. Lineage (NCBI taxonomy): Eukaryota > Viridiplantae > Streptophyta > Magnoliopsida > Proteales > Proteaceae > Protea > Protea cynaroides. Next base: position 62,192,319 of record CM053268.1, on the reverse strand, counting down.
TAGAGAGCTTCGGATCACCAGCTATGTCAAGGGGGTCGAGATCTCATTTGATTATCGGCAGCTAGCCGACTTATTGGGCATTTCATATGACGGCCCCTTGGTGTTCTGTGCTCCTGGAGAGTCCCAGTTCTTTTCATTGGAGATGAGAGCTGAGATTGACCGTCAGATCATCGGAGAGGATCGCTGGGAGATGAAAGCGATCTACCTTCGTCCGGAGCCCCGGGTATATTGCAAGATTATTCAAGACAACCCTGATACCTCAGAGTGGGTACTACGAGAGGATCTCCCAGTTGACCCAGTATCTGTTGTACTGTATCTGTACTAGGCAGCCCGTCTGTCTTCCTTACATCATCATGCGGACGATGATCAGTGCTACGTTGCCCAATCATACTAGCAACCTGCCTTATGGACGCATGATATCTATGTTGCTTACCCGCCTGGGTGTTGACATGGTGGATGAGAGGATTCAGGAGAAATCCTTCTCATCACCTTTGGATTGGGAGGCCATCTGCAAGATGGGCATGCGGGAAGCCCAGGTCAGCGACGAGGAGAGGAACGCTCTGGTGCGTCCACGCACTCGAGTGGAGATGGCTGATCCGAGGGGCTGCATCGATCGCCGGAGCAGGGGTTCATGGGGGTGATGACGATCGATTGTACATGGATGTGGATGCCATACCTCCTCCATCACCTACTCATGCTACAGGAGCTGGTCCTTCTTATTTACTGGTCCTTTACATGCAAACTGGTCCTTCTTATGTACCTTCCGATGACGTGATGGGGATATTGCATGAGATACGAGAGGCTTAGCGTATGTCCGATTTGAGGATGTGAGAGATTCATAGCTCGGCGCAGTCGGATCGGCGGGTGGAGAGCTTAGGAAGCGTTGACCGACCGGGTGGCTGATCTCACAACTAGTCTCCGGATGACCCGGACTCGGATAGCTTGGTTGACTAGAGTCTACGCGAGGATTATGATAGAGACCGCGAGGCACCACCTCCCCCATCACCTCCGGCTTCTTGATGTATTTTCTTTTATTTTTCTTTTTGTACTTGAGTAACCGGTCCGGGTTGTGGACTGTACTCCTTGCTATTATTTATATATATATACGTTTGTTCTTCTTTTGGTTGTATATAAATTTATTTCTCATTTAATAGATGCATTATTCTCTTTCAATTTTGTCTCAAACAACATAGGTGCTTATGGTGTGTTATTATTACGTCTTTTAAATTTTTATCCTATCTCGAGTTCACGAACTTTTGTGGAAGTATTTGGTTTCACAAAGATAAAGCCCGAGAGCTCGATACCAAGTTGTCACACCCCATTCTGCACCATTCAGAACGGTGTGATGAACCGCTACTAAATCAACGGTTCAACCAGATCTCTAATAGGCGGTATCCATTAAAAAAAAAAACCATACACATCCACAACCATAATCGAATAAATACACAATAGCGGAAGTCTTAATAATAAATGAACCGAAGAATCTAAATATAATAATCATAAATAAAATACCAAATTATTGTTATATCAATCGAGACATAAGTAAATAAACTATCAATTACATTTCCTTTAATAATTCCAAATAAAAATCCTAATCGAACACGCATGCGTTGCACGCATGAGGAGTCATGCGTTTCCACTAAGTCTTCGCCTTCCATCGCAACACGTGCATACACGCAAAACATTTATATAGTCTTCCACCGTGGTACCTGCATCATCAACTAAAAATATTCGACGTCGAAAGGGTGAGCACACATCAAGGCTTAGTGAGCAAACAAAACAATGCAACAAACATATTTATGCATTCAATTCATATCTTTGGTCCAGTTTTTAAATTTACAATGTGTTATAGAAAGGTTCGGTGGCCGCCTCACCTCTATACACGAGTGTGTGAATCCGCCCAATTGATACCGGTTACATCGTCATCCCACATGCACCCACCATGGAACAGATATAAACCCCATGAAGAACGGCCTATGCGCTTCCCGGTCTCTCCCATACCAATACATAAGCCCCTATTGGCGAGGGCTTGCAAACTGGGCTCGCAACTAACCAATCCTAATACCAATCGGTGTATCCAAGGCCTCACCCCAAAGATCCCTCAATACATCCATAGAGATAGGGCTAAGGCCCCCGGCAGAGTCGAAGACTACAAGTGTCCAGACCACCCCCCGATACCCTACGTCGGAGTTCCGCTAAGGTATGGCACGACGGGCCGGTCGGACTGACTTGGGAACCATGGCACAATATACACCCATGAAAATGACATGGCTGTACCGGTTGATCCTCCCCCCGGATGAACCGAAGTGTGAGTGAACCGGCTCTAAACCACGGTTCACACCCCGGATCTCAATAGACCGTGTCAACCAATCATTCCCAAGCAATCTAACATAATCAGAGAAAATAATACATAGCAGCGGAAATAATAAATGAGCCGAGAACTAAATTGTAATTAAAATAAATATCCAAGTTATTCCATCATCCATCAAATTTAAATAATTTTATTACAATATTTATCAGAAAATAAACCCAAGTCACTGTGAGTAGACACAGAACGAGCACTCGCATGACACATCATGCTCGTCATCTTCTGCTTGGGTATCCATGGCAGCAACCGTACCATAAGCGGGAGCAGTCACGAAGTCATCAACGGTGTATCCTGCATCCAAATCTGAAAAGAATATAGATATATCTGGTGAGCTCACAACTTAGCTCAGTAAGTACAAAACCAATGCAACAGTACAAAATGCATGAGATAACATTACAATTTGGGCCAGGTATAACTTGCAAATGTGCTATGGTAAGGTTTGGCGGCCACCGCACCTCCATGCACGAGAGTGTGAGCACACCCAACAAGTGGGCACCTACCACACACTTCGCTGTTGCCCCACATCACTCACTCCGGTATGGAGATAGGACTCGAGTCTGGCGGGCAGGAAGAACCACAATCCCACGTCCTCCCCCTGATACCCCATACCGTACCAATACCTAAACCCCTATTGGCAAGGGCTTGCAAGTGGGATCCGTTTCTAACCAATCCTAGATGTAGATACAACATCAATAGCCTCACCCCAGCACGGCTCCCTATGACCCAGAGATAGGGCTCGAGTCTGGCGGGCAGGAAGAACCACAATCCCACGTCCTCCCCCTGATACCCTAGACATACCAAGTCTGCTAAGGTAAAGGCTAAACGAGAAAAGGTGTTAGCTGTGGATATATCCAGGGCACATCCCCTTCACATTCCACACACTAACGAAAATCATACACATGCCTAAACATACAACAATCCTAGCATATGAAATGCATGAAGATATAATAATTATGCACAAACATCAAGCAATAGTATGTTCACAAATAACGAAATACTTCACAAAGGTTTCTGTTATTTAGTTATTTAGGTTTAGGGTCTTGTTCCTTACCCGACGCGTGACAATGATCCGGTTGAGCGTCGAAAGCTCACTCACGGCTTCTACGGGTCCTACATAACCACATTCCTATGTTAGAATTCATTTACTAAAGCTTCGGGGGGTCGGAACCAGGTTTGGCCAAGCAACCCAAGCTCGGAAACCTATACCGGTTGCAGGTACCGGTCTCACTATGGTGAGACCGGTATGGTGCAACCGGTATGTATACCGGCTGCATCATACCGGTTGCACATACTGCAACCGGTATGTGCGACCGGTACATACCGGTTGCACTTACCGGTCTCACTCCGGATCTCACCGAAGTGAGACCCCGTATGTGCTGCGGTGCATACCGCTAGGCCATACCGCTGGACTCATAGTCCATCCGGTATACCCCGCGGTTTGGATCCGAGAGTGAGATCTCGGATCTCCCCTCCCTTTCGGCTAACCGATAGGTCTCCATAGGGTTTCCCTTACATTTTCCAAGTCTAAACCCTTTCTTGGCCTTCGAATCTCGGCTATATTGCCGTATGATCCTAGATTAGATTCGAATGAGGGAGAACATTGGGAGCCATTCTCCTTATTGGATCTTTACGCCGCTTCGCGGCTTCGATCCGACCTCATAATAAAACTTAACAACGCAGAGCACTTATCGGCGTAGTCGGTTGGCGGTGTGCTCTTCCTTCCCGGGCGGGGCTACCTCCTTCCTCGCTCCTTTCTCGGATCTTCTCCGCGACGGTGGGAATGTTTGAGAAGGAGGAATGGACCGTCTCCTTCTCTATTAATAGAGGGAGACCGTCCAAGGAAAGTTTCTCCTCGGAATGGAAACTTTTCGAGTTTCCATTCCGAGAGACAGCCTTCGGAGTCCTGTCAAAAGAATACCGGGTTGCACATACCGGTTGGAGTCCTTGCCACCGGTATAGTCCAACCGGTATACCATGCCGTTGGCACCATACCGGTTGCACCATAGTGCCCGCGGTATGGTGAAGCCGGTATGGCTTAAGAGCATTTCTATGCTCATACCGGATGCACATACCGGTTGCACTATACTGCAACCGGTATAGTGAGACCGGTATGAGATTTTAGGCATTTTTTTACAGATTTCATACCTGAACTTTGAGTGGTTCGTCACTCGGCTTCACCTTCCGGTCCAGTTATAATTGGAGCACTGTCATCACATAAAACCATGGTTTAGACCCGGTTTTAGAACATGGTTCTTACAACTCTACCACTCCATAAAAGAAATTTCGTCCCCGAAATTTGCATGTAGGTCTTACAATTCCCCCTCCCTTAAAAGAATTTCGTCCCGAAATTGTACGTACCTTCGCAGTCGAAAAGACGGGGGTATTCTTGTCGCATGGCATCCCTCCTCCTCCCAAGTAATTTCCTCTATGTCCCGACTTTCCAAAGCACCTTGACATAGTAGATATCCCGCCTTCGAAGATGTTGTACCTTTCGCTAAGGAGTTGGATTGGTACTACCTCGAAGGTTAAGTCTTCCCGTCAACTCGGGAGGATCAGCAACAAGGATATGCGAAGGATCTCGCACATACTTCTTCGAGAGGGACACATGGAAGACATTGTGGACGCTAGACATTGCCGGTGGCAATGCAAGTTGATAGGCCACTTTGCCGCACCGGGACGGAATTTCATAGGGCCCCACATATCTTGGACACAATTTCCCTTTTCCGCCGAACCGCTCAGGCCTCGGGACCGGTGATACCTTCAAAAACACTTTATCACCTACCATAAATTCAAGATCCCGCCGCCTCGTTATCGGCATAGTGCTTCCGACGCACCTGAGCTGTCTTTACCCGGCTTCTGATTTGATCCACTGCCTTGCAGGTTTCTTCTACAAATTCAGGTCCAACGATCCTTCTTTCACCGACTTCATCCCATAATAGAGGTGTCCGGCATTTCTTACCATACAAGGCCTCGTATGGGGCCATCCGGATCGTAGACCGGTAACCGTTGTTGTAGGCAAACTCAATGAGAGATAGCTTCTCATCCCAAGCCCCCTTGAAGTCAATAGCACATGCCCGAAGCATGTCCTCTAAAATCTGGATGGTCCTTTCTGACTGACCATCTGTTTGAGGGTGAAAGGCTGTGCTAAACTTTAATTTCGTTCCCATTGCTTTTCGCAGTCCTTCCCGTAACCCGGATGTGAAGCGAGGGTCTCCGTCGACACAATACTTTTCGGGACCCCATGGAGCCCGACTATGTTGTCCACATACAACCTTGCCAACTTGTCCATGGTATACTTGGGGTCCGGACAGGGGATAAATCTAGCAGTTTTGGTGAGGCGATCCACAATTACCCAAACCGCATTCACCGACCCTGAGTCATGGGTAGACCCAGTGACGAAGTCCATGGTAATACAATCCCACTTCCACGCGGGCTCGGGCAATGGTTGTAGTAGTCCCGCAGGTCTCTCGTCTTTCACCCTTGACTTGCCGACGGTTTAAGCATTGGAACACATGCCGAGCCACATCGCTTTCATTCCCCTCCACCAGGACAACCTTTTCAAGTCGTGGTACATTTTCGTGCCTTTGGGGTGTATTGAATATGGGGTGGCGTGAGCTTCCAACATAATCCGATTTCGGATTTCTAGATCTTCATCCTCAGGTATGCACAAACGCCCACGATATCTGAGTACCTTGTCTGCATCTAGAGTAAAATCAGGATTGGCTCGACCCTTTTCCAAATCCTCTTGAACTGTCCTGAGGTATGGGTCCTGTAGAACTGCTGCCTTTACTTCGTCCTTTAGGTCGGGCAAAATCTTTAATGCTGCAAACATCAAGGTAAACTTGTGTATCAACCCTTGCTCAATGGGATCATCAGCTGTCTCAATTAGGTGTTGATCTTCGTTCCCTGATGTTTCAGAAATAGCTGCGCCCAATGCTGCATTAGTACTTGGTCCTGCTTCAAGGTTCGATGTCCATTTCCTGCTCAGAGCATCGGCTACTATGTTTGCTTTTCCAGGGTGATACTGGATGTCGCAGTCGTAGTCCTTGAGTAATTCCAACCACCTTCTCTGCCTCATGTTCAGTTCTTTCTGGGTGAACAGATATGTCAGGCTCTTGTGGTCAGACTTAATCTGGAACTTTTCGCCATACAGATAGTGTCGCCAAGTCTTGATAGCATGAATGACCGCTGCTAATTCTAGATCATGCGTAGGGTAGTTCTTCTCATGCTCTTTTAGTTGTCTTGAGGCATAAGCTATTACCTGCTCTCCTTGCATCAGAACACAACCCAGTCCTAAACCTGAAGCATCTGTATATAGAGTAAATGGGTGGTCTGGGGCTGGAATAGTCAATACAGGTGCTGATACCAGTCTTGACTTCAATGTCTGGAAACATTTCTCACATTCCTCGGACCATATGAACTTCTCCCCCTTTTTGGTCAATTTTGTGAGTGGAACGGCAATCTTGGAATAGTTTTCCACAAACCTTCTGTAGTATCCTGCTAAGCCCAGGAAACTACGAATTTCAGCCACAGTCTTCGGTGCCTCCCATCCTACGATGGCTGAGATTTTACTGGGGTCTACTTTAATTCCTTTAGCCGACACTACGTGACCAAGGAAGGCCACTTCCTTTAACCAAAATTCACATTTCTTGAATTTTGCATATAACTTCTCTCTCCTCAGCCTTTGTAATGCTGCTCTTAGATGTATAGCATGCGCCTCCTTGTCCTTAGAGTATACTAAGATATCATCGATAAACACGATAACTGACGTATCCAACATGTCATGGAATACCCGGTTCATTAACTCCATAAAGGATGCAGGTGCATTAGTTAACCCAAAGGACATCACTAGAAACTCATAGTGTCCATAGCGCGTCCTAAAAGCTGTTTTGGGGATGTCTGCTTCCTTAATCTTGAGCTGATGATACCCTGATCTCAGATCAATCTTCGAGAATACACTTGAACCTTGTAACTGGTCGAACAAATCATCTATCCTTGGTAGTGGGTACCTGTTCTTGATAGTGAGCTTGTTCAACTCACGATAGTCCATACATAGACGTACGCTACCATCCTTTTTCTTGACAAAGAGCAACGTGTGCTCCCCAAGGTGAGATACTAGGCCTTATAAAGCCCTTGTCTAACCGTTCTTGAAGCCGAGATTTTAATTCTTTCAACTCGGTAGGAGCCATCCCTGTACGGTGCTTTAGATACCGGTGCCACCCCTGGTAGTAGGTCTATCACAAATTCAGTAGCCCTGTCTGGTGGCAATCCGGGTAGATCTTCAGGAAATACATCAGGAAACTCCCGTACTACGTCGATGTCATCCATTTTTGGCAGGTCGGCAGTCACATCCACCACAGATACAAGATATCCAACTCCCCCTTTCTCCAGACACTTCTTTGCTTTTAAAGCTGAGAGTATGAGCTTTTTCTTCCTAGGCAACTTAGCCCCTTTAAAGTTAAACTGAGCTCCTTCCTTGTCTTTGAATGTCAACTTCTTTTCGGCACATAGCAGGTTTGCCGAGTGTTGAGATAACCAGTCCATTCCCAATATCACATCAAAATCTGACATCTCCAGCTGGACTAGGTTGGCTTCCATTTCTCGTCCTTCGATATGTACTGGACAAGGACCATAGTAATCTTCTAACACCACCTCAATTCCCATGGGTGACCGAACTAGAAGACTTGGTTGCAGAGTCTTGATAGGTTGGCCTAGTCTTTTCCCGAATGATATGGATACAAAAGAATGGGTGGCCCCAGAGTCAAACAAGACTCTTGCGGGTACCCCCGTTATATTTACGGTACCCGAGGTTTTAGTTCAAATTTTATCACGTTTCCAATGCACAAACAAATAATGCAACAATTAAGGAACAAGTATAAGAGTATACCTGTAACCACATCCGGTGATGCGGCTGCTTCCTCTCGTTGTAACAAAGATACACCTTGCCTTGTTGTTGCACCCTCTTTGGTTGTGGGCATGTCCCGCATAATGTCCCACCTGTTGGCAATTGTAGCACTTCACGTTAGGATTCGACCCCCGTTGCCTCGCGATGGTGCGGCAAGAGCCGGTCCGGGAGGTACGGTGCCGACCGGGTGGCCCGAATGGTCGGTAGGGACGATTGTTCCTTCCACCTTGGAGCTCGGGATTGGGTCTCTTCAGCCCCCTACTTTGTGCCATGAAACTTTCTTTTCGACTTGACTCGATGACGCGAGCCACCTGTACCGCTTCATTGTAAATTTTCATTTCTCGACCCAGTACATGTTCCCGGATAGCACCTCGAAGACCCATGATAAATCGATGAGTCTTTGTTGCTTCCTCCTGCATACTGGTTGGGGCAAAGAAGGATAACTCCTCATACCTCTGCTGATAGGCTTCCACTGTCATCTGTGATTGTTGCAGGTTAAGATATTCTCTTTCCATCTGATCACGGAAGCTTCTGGGAAAATACTTGTCAAAGAAGGCTTCCTTGAATATGGGCCATGTAACAACTTGATGCTTGGTTTCCAGGTATGACTTGGTAGAGCTCCACCACCCATTGGCCTCCTCTTTCAGCATATGAGTGGCATATAACACCTTGTCTCCATCCTGACAATCCAAAGAGCCGAAAGTTTTTCTCCATTTTCAGCCTACCCACCGTGCTGGCCACAGTGTTTTCCCTGACTTCCCTGTAAAGGTAGGTGGTTTGAGCTTCAAGAATCCATCCACTGCTCTAGACAGGCTATTCTGAGCATATGGTGCCTGTCCATACCATTGTGGCTGATATGGATAGCCTCCCTGATAGCCACCATAGTGTGCACCTGGATATGGACCCTGGTACTGTCCCTGATACCCTCCGTGGTCCTGATTATATACTGGTGTGCCGGTAACCGGGTGAGGCTCAGTGACGGGTGGTTCTTGCTGTGTTGGTATTCCAGTGCCTGTGTTTACCCCCACAGGTGTTGCTTGAACATTTCCACTGGTGACTGGCACATCTGTAGGTGCTGGTACAGGCTCAGGTGGTCTGAGCATTTTGGTTATTTCTTCAAAAAACTTCTTTTGCTGTGCCGCCATACTAGACATAAAATTTTCCATCTTTGTTTCGGAGCTTGAAGATGGCTGCCCCTGGGATGGCGACTCTTCACTCGCCGCCGCCTTAAATTCTCGGCTGCGTCCGGGGGTCCCCGCTCTTCCCCACTTATTCTCTCTTCTTGCCCTTCAGAGTTCTCTGAACCTGAACTCCTGTCTATAGCAGGCGTCCTTGAGCGATGACGTCTGCGCTGAAACCTTCGACCATTACCTCTTGCCATTGGTACTTTACTCTGCCTTGTAAGAACCTGAATACATCAAAACACATGGAGCAATTTAGAAAAAAAAATGTATCCCAACAATTTATAGCCTCAACATGTGCATCACAGGTAATCATTGACAGATTTAAATGACAAGCAAAATTTTGTCGAATTTCCAGTTATTTTGTCGAATTTCCACATGTTCCATATCCTATTAAGCAAGCATGCGGTCTGGAATCAAGCTTCGATGGTTTAACGAGATGATTTTATATCACCTCTTATTATAGGGTTTCCATTGGCGATTCCGGCCTCTCCTGGAGTGAGGCCGGTGTGGCTATACAGTCATACCGGTTGTGCTATACCGCAGAGAGGATACCGGTCGCACTCATTCAGCAAGGGAGTACCGGTCTCACTACCCATGGAATGTGCAACCGGTATATACCGGTCGCACCATACCGCAGGGGAGTACCGGTCGCACTATCCAGCCAAATCGTGCGACCGGTATGACCAAAAACGCTTTAAAAATCGCGATTTTGAGTTCATTTTCATTTCTTTTCCTTGAGTTCTCCCCGGTGGCGATTTCCCTCCGAGTCTCCGAGTTCCTACAGTGCATCCGGTATCAAGGAGGTGTTTCCACTTGATTCTAGAGTGCTAACCTCGCCTCTCAGGTACGCTTCTCTTTCCTTATCTCTTTTAGAAATTTTCATCGTCGCCTTTTACACCCAAACTTTAGGTTTTTCTTGATTTGGGTGTTCTTAACCATAGAAAACCTCTTTCTTTGGTTTAGAAAGGTTTTAGGAATCTAAATGGGTAAAACCCCTCAACAAATTTGAAGTTTTATCAACCTATTTAAGGAAAATCGAAAATTTCGACCTTTAAACCTAGTTTTCTAGGTTTTTCCAAAAATTTTTGATCATTTTTGGTGATATGACTTTCATTCTCTATTCTACAACCTCGTTTATCCTAGATAACCTTGTATCAACTCTGTAGATTATTTCATTCATACCTGACAGATTTGCTAGGAATTTTCACCACTTTCCATACTTGTCTCTAACTGAGTATGGTTTCTTGTCTTACAGGTATACCATGTCTGGCCGTCGAGGATTAAGAAAACGCTCTGATATGCCTGGTATGTACAGGCCACACCCAGTCTTCTACGACGAGAGGTATTTTCGATCAGAGGCGGCTGCTTCACGTCTTACCTGGTTTCGGGACAAACAAATCGAAGCAGGACGTTTTGTCAACCTGGAGCACCTGCACCGGTTCGATGTGGAGTCCGCTTTTGGAATTGTGGGTTGGTTACCCCTGATTCAGTATAGGGAGACGACTCGTCCTAACCTGGTGAAATTATTTTTCACCAACTTGGAGGTAGAAGGTGACCCGGCGGATTGGGAACAGGCCAGGGACATCCGTATTACAAGCTACATGAAGGGGGTGATGATCTCCTTCAATGTTGCAGAGTTAGCAGCCCTTCTGGAGATTCCTGATGATGGGGATCTCATTTACTGCCCGCCCCGAACTAAGGGGTATCTTACTGAGGACGAACGGGCAGCTATAGCCGCTCAAATTTTATTACCAGGGAAGGTCATGTCTGCTTCCAACCTTCGTCCCTTACCTCGCCTGTACTGCAGAATTATCCAACATAACATTGTGCCCCAGAGTGGGCATTATGGAGAGGTATCACAGTTGACACAGTTCGTCACCTACTGTGTGGCTACTAGGCAACGGCTTTGCCTGCCTTACTTGATTATGCGGACTATGATCTACGCAGCCACGCCTAATGTGAAAGGCATTATCCCATATGGTAGGTTGGTTACAGCCCTGTTACAGCGACTTGGAGTAGACATGCAGGGTGAGGCGGAAGTAGAGCTCTCTATGAGTTCTGATATAGATGCTGAGGCTATCTATAAGATGCAGATGAATGATCTGGAGCTCAGCGAGGAGGAGTTACGGGGCTCGCCCTCTCCTTCCAAGAAATCATGCGGCCCTTGCAACAAAGCCAGCAGCTGCAGCCGCAGCAGAGGCAGCCGACATGAGAGATGATGAGGATGCACACATGGAGGACATCCCAGCGCATACACCCCCACATTCTCCAGTTGCAGGACCTTCTAGGCCTTCTCCAGTGGCTAGTTCATCTAGGCCTTCCCCAGTTGCTGGACCATCTAGGCCTTCTCCAGTGGCTAGGTCATCCAGGCCTTCTTCAGTTGCTGGACCATCTCGTCCCCCTTCGGACCCTGAGTCGAGCATGCTTTCAGAGTTCAGAGATACCCAGAGAGTCATCCTTGATACCCAGAGGAGCATCCTTGATACCCAGAGAGACATTCTTGACACCCAGTAGAGGACTCATGGATTCTCGGCCGTGAGATGGGTGCGGAGTTGGGGCGTTTAGCCCAGAGCCTACGGGTCACACAGACCAGGTTCATTGGCTTAGAGAGGTGTACGAGCGAGACTATGACATTGCACACCAGTACCATCCAGCCTGCTACACCACCTTAGGCAGATATAGACTTTGTTTGCTATTCATGTGTTTTCATTTTTGTTGTTAGAGTAACTGTCCGACTTGTGGACTGTACTCTGTTACTTACTTGTAATTAAAGAAAAATTTTATGGAATGATTAAGTTATTTCTTTTAAATTCTTTAGTGTTTAAAATTTTTCTTTCATTAATAGTACATTATGCATCTTTCTTAAGTCTCAGGCATCAAACAAGCTTATGGTGTGTTCTTGTTAAAGTTTTTAACTTTCCTAACTCAGCTCATTGGACACAGTTAGATGCAGAACGATTAGCTGGACAGAGCCTAAGGCTCTGATACCAAGTTGTCACACCCCAATTCCGGATGAACCAGAAGTGTGAGTGAACCGGCTCTAAACCACGGTTCACACCAGGATCTCAATAGACCGTGTCAACCAATCATTCCCAAGCAATCTAACATAATCAGAGAAAATAATACATAGCAGCGGAAATAATAAATGAGCCGAGAACTAAATTGTAATTAAAATAAATATCCAAGTTATTCCATCACCCATCAAATTTAAATAATTTTATTACAATATTTATCAGAAAATAAACCCAAGTCACTGTGAGTAGACACAGAACGAGCACTCGCATGACACATCATGCTCGTCATCTTCTGCTTGGGTATCCATGGCAACAATCGTACCATAAGCGGGAGGAGTCACGAAGTCATCAACGGTGTATCCTGCATCCAAATCTGAAAAGAATACAGATATATCTGGTGAGCTCACAACTTAGCTCAGTAAGCACAAAACCAATGCAACAGTACAAAATGCATGAGATAACATTACAATTTGGGCCAGGTATAACTTGCAAATGTGCTATGGTAAGGTTTGGCGGCCACCGCACCTCCAAGCACGAGAGTGTGAGCACACCCAACAGTCAGGCACCTACCACACTACTGATGTTGCCCCACATCACTCACTCCGGTATGGAGATAGGACTCGAGTCTGGCGGGCAGGAAGAACCACAATCCCACGTCCTCCCCCTGATACCCCATACCGTACCAATACCTAAACCCTTATTGGCAAGGGCTTACAAGTGAGATCCGTTTCTAACCAATCCTAGATGTCGATACAGTATCAATAGCCTCACCCCAGCACGGCTCCCTATGACCTAGAGATAGGGCTCGAGTCTGGCGGGCAGGAAAAACCACAATCCCACGTCCTCCCCCTGATACCCTAGACATACCAAGTCTGCTAAGGTAAAGGCTAAACGAGAAAAGGTGTTAGCTGTGGATATATCCAGGGCACATCCCCTTCACATTCCACACACTAACGAAAACATACGCATGCCTAACATACAACAATTCCTCGCATATGAAATGCATGAAAATATAATAATCAAAAACATAACTACATGGCATGTGAGATGCACAGACATCAAGCAATATATGTTTACAAATACAGAAATAATTCACAAAGGTTTACTGTTATTTAGTTATTTAGGTTCGGGGTCTTGTTCCTTACCTGACGCGTGATAATGATCCGGTTGAGCGTCAGAAAGCTCACTCACAGCGTCTACAGGTCCTATATAACCACATTCCTATGTTAGAATTCATTTACTAAAGCTTCAGGGGTCGGAACCAGGTTTGGCCAAGCAACCCAAGCTCGGAAACCTATACCGGTTGCAGGTACCGGTCTCACTATGGTGAGACCGGTATGGTGCAACCGGTATGTATACCGGCTGCATCATACCGGTTGCACATACTGCAATCGGTATGTGCGACCGGTACATACCGGTTGCACTTACCGGTCTCACTCAGATCTCACTGAGTGAGACCTGTATGTGCCTGCGGTGCACACCGCTAGGCCATACCGCTGGACTCATAGTCCATCCGGTATACCCTACGGTTTGGATCTGAGAGTGAGATCTCAGATCTCCCTTCCTTTTCGGCTAACCGATAGGTCTCCATAGGGTTTCCCCTACATTTTCCAAGTCTAAACCCTTTCTTGGCCTTCGAATCTCGGCTATATTGCCGTATGATCCTAGATTAGATTCGAATGAGGGAGAACATTGGGAGCCATTCTCCCTATTGGATCTTTACGCCGCTTCGCGGCTTCGATCCGACCTCATAATAAAACTTAACAACGCAGAGCGCTTACCGGCGTAGTCGGTTGGCGGTGAGCTCTTCCTTCCTGGGCGGGGTTACCTCCTTCCTCGCTCCTTTCTCAGATCTTCTCCAGACGGTGGGAATGTTTGAGAAGGAGGAATGGACCGTCTCCTTCTCTATTAATAGAGGGAGACCGTCCAAGGAAAGTTTCTCCTCGGAATGGAAACTTTTCGAGTTTTCATTCTGAGAGACAGGCCTTTCGGAGTCTGTCAAAAAGAATACCGGTTGCACATACCGATCGGAGTCCTTGCCACCGGTATAGTCCAACCGGTATACCATACTGCTGGCACCATACCGGTTGCACCATAGTGCCTGCGGTATGGTGAAGCCGGTATGGCTTAAGAGCGTTTCTATACTCATACCGGATGCACATACCGGTTGCACTATACTGCAACCGGTATAGTGAGACCCGTATGAGATTTTAGGCATTTTTTTACAGATTTCATACCTGAACTTTGAGTGGTTCGTCACTCGGCTTCACCTTCCGGTCCAGTTATAATTGGAGCACCTGTCATCACATAAAACCATGGTTTAGACCCGGTTTTAGAACATGGTTCTTACACTACCCGCACCATGTACACTAACCACACACATACATTCACATGCATATTCCTAGCATCATCATCATCATCATGTTATAAATAAACAGAATTAAATGTGCATGAACAGTAATAGCAGGAATATTGGATGACATATTGAATGCACATACAAGCATACACGCATAGAATCAGTCATGGCATTGGACTCAAGAAATAAAAACAGTTTATTATTAGCCAATTAGTTTAAGTCTTGTTCCCTCACCTTTGCTTGAGTGTTGATCCTCTTTCAAGCTTTAAAAATCACTTTATATCAATAGAAAAACCTAACAAGTCGATAGATTTTGGTTAGAAGTCATTCCGACAAGTTTAGGTTTGTTTTTAAGCACGGGTCGCAGAGTGGGTCACAGGTAGGGTAGCAGTCTACATCGACCCTACATCGACCCCCATGGTAGGGTCGATGCCAGGGTCGGATGTTCCATCGACCCTGGGTGCGACCACCCCTATTCTGGACTTTCCGAATACTGGGGGTCGATCCTGTAGTCTGGTAGGGTCGATTCCCAATAGACCCCACGTGCGACCCCCCGTGGGTTGAGTCGAGATTTTCATTCTGTAGTCCATTCTTTTACGTTTGGGTCCTATGGCTTACTTCTACAATCCATTCTAGGCTTGTTTTATGGCTTAGAACACTAGGTTTCTTCCTTACCTTGTCTACCATGATTTCTCCATGGATTTCATCGAAATCTTCCCATGGGTGTATGATTTGGGTTTCTCCTAGACCATACTCTCTTCATGAACTATTCTAGGGTCTTATATTATCAAATAGAAAGCTTGCCCATACCTTAGGTTTGCTAAGATTCAGAGATTTCTCTGAATTCTTCAATTAGGTCTTCTTCTCCAACTTTCCTTCTCTTCTTCTTCTCTTCTCTTTCTCTCACTTTCAATTAGGGTTTCAAAAGGAGTAAAAGAAGCTTAGGGACATCCTATTTATAGAGTATAATCTCCAAAAATAAATCCCATTAAGATTAGGAAGGACTCCCATTGAAATTTAGAAAGTTTTCTATTTGCGGTTTCTGTCGGCAAACAGGGGGTCGATGAGGGGGTCGGAGATCCTGTCGACCCTCAGTTCCTAGGTTGTCCGACCTCCAGTGAAAAATGAGGGGTCTGACTTCTATGTGAGGGGGGGTCGACCCTGCCTACCTAGGTATGCGACCCTGCCCTCCAATTCACTATTTTTGGGTCAGTTTAGTACCTGGTTTCGTCATTTCCTTCACGCACTTGGTCCATTTGGCTCGACCATGATGAGTAGACCTGGTACAAGGTGGTAAGACCTGTTAGTTCAATACGGGTCTTACATAAAACCCCAGGTGCTACCCCACCTGTGACCCCTCAGTTTCTGTTAGTCTAAACATATTAGAATTAATTCTAATTAAAATCTATCAACTTGTTAGGTTTTTTCAGTGAATTATAAAGCTTGAACGAGGATCTACTAGCAATCAAAGGTGAAGGAACAAGACCTAAACTAATTGGTTAATAATAAATTATTTTTGTTTATTGAGTCCAATGCCATGAATGATTCTATACTTGTATGCGTATATTGTGCATTTCACATGTCATCCAATATTCCTGTTATTACTGTTCATGCATATTTAGTTCAGTTGATTTATAACATGATGATGATGATGATGATGCTAGGAATAGGCATGTGAATGTATGTCTGTGGTTAGTGTACTTGATGCGAGTGGAGCATCAGGGGGAGGACGTGACACTGTGGTTCATCCTGGTCACCAGACTCTAGCTCTATCTCTACTCAAGTCTTGCCCACTAACATCGTCGTATCGCGATTACTTTAGCAAAACTATTACGTCATAGGGCATTAGAGGAGGTGGTCTCGGACCGTGTAGTCTCTGACTCTGCCAGGGGGCCTTAGCTCTATCTCTATGAACGTATTGAGGGATGCTGAGGTGAGGCCTTGGATACACTGTTTGACATTAGGATTGGTTAGTTGCGAGCCCAGTTTGCAAGCCCTCGCCAATAGGGGCTTACGTGTTGGTATGAGTAGGGCATCAGGGGAAGTGTGATGCGATGCAGTCCTAAGCACTTTAGCTCTATCCCTTTTCCATGGTGGGTGCATGTGGGATGGTAATGGTGTTTGATCCATTGGGCAGCTTCACACACTCGTGTATAGAGGTGCGGCGGCCACCTATTCTTTCTATTGCACATTGCAAAATTATGAACCAGACCAAAGATATGAATTGAATGCATGCATATGTTTGTTGCATTGTTTTGTTTGCTCACTGAGCCATGATGTGTGCTCACCCTTTCGACGTCGAATATTTTTAGTTGATGATGCAGGTACTACTGTAGAAGACTATATGAATGCTCCAATGTACGGACATGCTGTGGCGATGGATGCAGAAGTTATGATGGAGTCGCATGATTCGTCGTGCGAGTGTAACTCATGCGTCTTTGATTAGATTTATTTATTGGTTTATTAAGGATATGTAATTGATTAATTTATTTTATTTTATGTCTTATTCATTTGAAGATAATTGAATAATTTATTTATGTTATCACTGTTAGACTCTCAGTTCATTAAGTATTAAAGACTTCCGCTATTGTTTATTTACTCTGATTATGGTTGTGGATGTGTATGGTTTAAGCAAACAGACACAGCCTATTCGAGATCCTAGTTGAACCATTGGTTTATTGGCGATTCATCACACCATTCTGAATAGTGCGGAATTGGGGTGTGACATCCTAGACATCTCAAACTGCATACGTATCTCAATCCTAGAAATCAAGTCCATAACGTAGTTTGAACGAAATATGATTAAGGTTGATGGATGTGATTTATGATTAAGCTTTCTTAAATTCAATTGTGTAAGTTGAAGTTTATGCTTGATGATGATTGAGATTGAATCTAGAGATAGTCTATGTGGATTGAACTAAATATGGATATGGATATGGGTATGGATATGATATGGATATGGGGGACTTAAGGATACTAAGATGTGGTACCATACTTGGAGAGGTCCTCCAAGTTACCTACGTATTTTAGAGGTCCTGAAAATCAGGTACAACGTAGTTCGTTATGATGGGTTGTGGATATGGATTTCCTAGAACGACTCAGGTGTACTCTACCTTGGTTTAGGAAGGCTAAAATAGATAGTATTCTAAGATCACTCAGGTGTACTCTACCTTGATCTAAAAAGGCTAAAATGGATAGTATTCTAAAATCACTCAGGTGTACTCTACCTTGATCTAAGAAGACTAAAATGGATAGTATTTTAAGATCACTCAGGTGTACTCTACCTTGATCTAAGAAGACTAAAGGATATGTCTAAGACCACTCAGGTGTACTCTACCTTGGTCTAAGAAGGCTAAAATGGATAGTATTCTAAGATCACTCAGCTGTACTCTACCTTGGACTAAAAAGGCTAAACTTGCTAACCTAAGACCACTCAGATGTACTCTACCTTGATCTAGGAAGACTAAAATTTGCTGACCTAAAACTACTCAGGTGTACTCTACTTTGGTCTAGGAAACCTATAATTTATTATCTTAAAATCACTCAAGTGTACTCTACCTTGATCTAGGAATATTAAAATTTACTAACCTAAAACTACTCAGGTGTATTCTACCTTAGTCGAAGGAAGATTAGAATTTATTATCCTAAAACCACTCTGGTGTACTCTACCTTGGTCTAAGGAATACTAAAATTTGCTAACCTAAAACCACTCAAGTGTACTCTACATTGGTCTAAGAAAGACTATAATTTATTATCCTAAAATCACTCAGGTGTACTCTTCCTTGGTCTAAGGAATACTAAAATTTACTAACCTAAAACCACTCAGGTGTACTCTACCTTGGTCTAAGAAAGCCTAGAATTTATTAATCTATACAGATTGAAATGTGGAATTGTGTTTGGGTGTCTCGCCAAACTACCTACGTATCTTAGGGTTCTGCCCTAAGAATCAGGATTTGCGAAGTTCGGAATGCGGATTCAATTCATACATATTTTTCTTTTCAAGATCAGGGTGTGGAATCTAAATGCTCTATGATTCGATTCACATTACACTTATCTAGTTCACTGTATCCTAGAGGAAAATGAGCTAAGGGGTAGGGATCGTCCTAAAGCTACCCTTAACCTAAAACCCTAATTTTTGAAAGTATTGGGCTAGACTTCATATCTCTTGATTAAAATTTATCACTTTCATTCTTATCCTTCTCATGAATGTGGGTGCCTACATACACGTCCCCACACCTAATATGTCTTCTAAGTGTACAGATATGACAGTTTGACTAGGGTGCTGTAAAAATTAAGTTATTGCCAATAATAAATATCATTCAAATATGACAACAAATAACAGTATATATATCATCTCAAAATAGCAATAAAGCATGTAAACAATATATCAACAAGCATGTAAAAGCATTGATCAAGCATCAATCATCAACAATGTGACCAAGATCATATTTGATCAACTACTCTATATAATCGATCATCATCAATGTGATCAAGATCATATTTGATCGATGGTTCAGATTCAATTTAAACATTCATGAGGTCAATCCAACCGTTCAAATTCAATTAAATCACTCATGAGGTCAATCTAATGACTCAGATTCAAATAAGATGCTCGTGATCAGCTAATGATTCAGATTCAAATAAGATGCTCATGATCAAGATCTAATAGTGTATATTTCATATCACTCATGATCAATGGCTAAATTCATCTCATTATAAGATCCAAATCAAAATTAAATGTCCAATGGCTCACAATTAATATTCTCTCATGATCCAAATAAAAATCAATCTTCCAATGGCTCAAATATTAATCATATTAGAAACTCTAGATCAATGGCTAGATTTTAATCACATCAAATTCCAAGATCAATGGTGAAGATTTAATCATGTAAAATTCAACATCACATGACCATATTTTTTAATCATATTGAATTCAATCATCAATTATCTAGATTTTATCCACATTAAAAATCCTAAATCAAAGACCATGATTTATTCACATTAAATTCAAGATCAATGGTCATAATTTATTCATATTAAATTCAGAGATCAATGGTCCAATTTTATTTATATCATCAAAATTCCAAGGATATGGGATCGATCAATTTCATAAAAAAATTCAAGGATATGGGATCGATCAATTTCATAACAATTCCAAGCATGTGGTCAAATCAATTTTATCAAAATTCCATGGATGTGGTCGGACCAATTTCATCAAAATTTCATAATCGGATCAATCTCATCAACTTTCACAATCGGATCAATTTCATCATATTTTCAATCAGATAATTTCGTCAATTTTTACACGATAGGATCAATTTTCAATTTCATCAAAATTCACATGATTTGAGCAATCAAAATTTTATTTATGTTTGGATCAATTTTAATTTCATCACAATATGCCATAGTTGGATCAATTTCAATTTCATCAAAATTCACATGATCGGATCAATCAAAATTTCATATGATCGGATCAATCAAAATTTCATATGATCAGATCAATTCAATTGAAAATTTCATTCATGTTTGGATCAATTTCATCACATAACATATAATTCAATTTCTTCACATTAAAATTTCACAACATATGTATCAATTCATCACATTCAAATTCAGATCTAACATAGCATGGAGAGGAGGGTTTGACAAGTGTGATCCGTGGGATATTAACAGGTGGCTCGAGTGGATTCTACGGGTTTCGGGTATGAAGTTGTCATGGAAAGAATAATGGTGAAGTCGATGAGATTACACAAGAGAGAGATGATGGTGATAAATAGAAATATAACAAAGGAGGGGGAGGGGCTTACCTTGAGTTGGAGGGAGTTCTCTCTCTCTCAGCTTTTCAATTTCCCTATTTTCTTGATCTGTCACCACTGCTGCTGCTTCTTCTTCCTCTTCCTCTTCTCTCATGCTTAGCTCTCTCTCCTTATTCTCTCTTCTTTCTTTATTTTCTCTCTCCTCTTCTCTTCACGTTCTCCCCGCTTCTGTTCTTTTCTCTTTGTTCGTCTCTCTCTCCCACTTCTGTTTTTTTTTTTCCTTTTTTTTTGTCTTTTTCCTTCCTCCTTTTCTGAATTTTTCTTCCTTTTAGAATCCACCGCTTCCTTTCTCTCTTTTCTTTCATTTTTTCTATTTTTTTTCTTTCTTTCTTTTTTTCTTTCCAAGCTTCTCCACCGAGTCTCTCTATCTCTCTCTCTATTCGGTCTTCCTTAATTCTTTCCTTTTTCTATTTTTTTCTTTCCTTTTGTCCCATGGCTCTCTCTCTCCTCTTCTTCCTTTTTATTCTTTTTCTTTTTTTTCTTTTTTCCTTAATCGGATCTCCTTCTCCCGTCCTCTCTCTTTCCTCTTCTATTCTTTCCACTTCTATTCTTTCCTTTTTTTCTTTCCTTAATTGGATCTCCTTCTCCTGTCCTCTCTCTTTCCTCTTCTATTCTTTCTTTTTTTTTTTATTATTTTAATTTTTTTTTATTCTTTTGGCAATAGGCCCCATGGCCAGGTGGCCTTCTCTCTCTCTCTTGGAGTCTTCCACTGACTCTCTTCTCTATCCTTTCCTCTCTAGGTCCTAAGGGTGTCAAAAATGGGTCCAGCCCAGTAGCACGGACCGAGCCGGCCCAATATAACCCGAACCCAGCCCGGATCGAACCTTAATGGACAGGTTTCGGTCTCGGCTTGTAAAGCACGGCACCATTTCAACCTAGACCGAAACCAGACCGGATCGGCCCTTTAAGAAGCCCGAACTAGCCCTAACCAATAATACCTAACCCGAACATCGGTAAGGTCCATTTGGGCTCAATTTCTTAATTTTAATGGTTTTAAATTTTGATGGATTATATTACATTGTTATAGTTCATTTCTTGATCCGAAAGATTATATAAATCTATAGTTGAAAAGAGTATGTTAATTGTTACAATTTACTGAATTACATACATGTAGAAGGAATGATGCTAATTTTATAAATAGAACTAATAAAATAGGTTATATATCTTACATATAAAATAGGCCCGATAAGCTTGATAAGCCTGGTCCGGACCGAACCAGCCCGAAATCACCTCAATAAGCCCAACTCGATAACAAACCGACAACGGACCAGTCTGATAGTTATTGTGTCCAGCGCAGCCACCCAGCCCGAACTCTTAATGGACATGTTTTGAGCTGGGCTTATAAAACCTGACATCGATTCAGCCCAGACCGGCCCGTTGACACCCTTATTAGGTCCTATGGCTCATTTCCTCTCTTTTATATATATATATATATAATTCACAATATATAATATATACATATGACAAGTGACTGTACGTGGGTGAACCAGTTTGGTTTGGACTGACTTGAGCTGGATTGACTTGATTGGGTTGGACCGACATGAGTTGACTGGGTTGGACTGATATGGGTTGAGCTGGGTTGGACCAAGATTGTTTTTTCTCTCTCTATCAATTCATAGACCATTTCCGTCGCCATTGCGCATGAAATTTTTTGACAGTCTCTATCCCAAATTTTCTATGTTCACTTTGTAGAACACTAAAATGAGAAATATTAGAGCTTAAATCACCTCATTTGGAAGTGAAATGGCCAACTTATGAATTTTTGAAGTTAAAACAGGTCAATTTACGATAATTCGACTAGCAACTCTGCATGGGATATCTTGGAACCTCTACCTCAAATCATTCTCTTCCACTTTGTAGAACACTAAAAATGAAACATATTGAGACTTGAATCACATGATTTGGACGTCGGATAATAAAATTATGAGGAATTGAAGTTTAAACGGGTATATCGGCTTGCAGCTCAGCATGGGATCCCTCAGAGACATCTTCCCAAATTCTCCACGTTCACTTTGTAGAGCACAAAAAACGAGGAATAATGACACTGGAATCACCTCATTTGGGCGTTGGATGAGAAAGATATGAGAAGATGAAATTTAAATAATTAAACTTACGATAATTTGCATGCAAGCTCTTAGATATTATAAATTTTCAGAAAATACCCTTACTCTTATTCTTAGACTAAAATCGTCATATCTTCTTCATTTCATATCATAATTGAGCAATTCTGGTCTCATTACGAAGGTATTTCCAAGACCTACGCATCCATGCAGGTTGCAGCCAATTACCTTGTTATGGGGC
Source organism: Protea cynaroides (assembly GCA_028583415.1). Classification (NCBI taxonomy): domain Eukaryota; kingdom Viridiplantae; phylum Streptophyta; class Magnoliopsida; order Proteales; family Proteaceae; genus Protea; species Protea cynaroides. Next base: position 62,169,375 of record CM053268.1, on the reverse strand, counting down.
CCATCAAAAATCATGTCCAAGTCGCAGCTAAAATCCAAATCTTGCATTAAGATCCACCAACTTGCCATATGTATTCACTTAGGCTTATAAATACTGGGGATCATCTCAGTTATTCTCAAAACATTAGAGAGAACATGCCGGGACTGATTGACTATCAATTTTTAGAGAGTTTCACTCGTCTCCCCTGTACTTTTTCAAACTTTCTCTCACCTCTTCCACCAAACTCTCTCTCACCTCTTCCACTTTGCTGTTTACTCTCCAGTTAGACTTTGTTCAACTAGGGATGCCAAAAATGGGGTGCTTACACCCACATGTGCCATGGTCAACATGGGTGCGACCCACAACTTTGTCTCAATGGAGGAGGCAAAGAAGCTTGGACTAAAAGTGTCTAAGGCGATGGGATGGTTGAAGGCGGTTAACTCTCAAGCGCGTCCCATTCTTGGTGTGGCTCGAGGGGTCGAGATGCACATCGGGACATGGAGAGACATTGTGGATCTATGGGTAGTGCCTATGGATGACTTTCAAGTGGTGTTTGGCATGGAGATCTTGAGAAGGGTGAAGGCAATACTCATACCCTTCATCAGCATAGTGTGTATCATGGAGGAGGGTGCTCCTTGCATGATCCCAACGGTCTAAGGGACCAAGAATAGCCCCAAGCTGTTGTCGGCAATGCAGTTGGAGAAGGGAGTCAAGAAGGGAGAAACGACATCTCATGGCATTTCTCAACAAGAAGGAAGACAAGCCTACGGAGGCACTGCCTAGGCCTATTGAGGAAGTCCTTGGCGAGTTCAAGGACGTGATGCCGCCCAAGCTGCCCAAGAGACTTCCACCTAAGAGGGAGGTAGATCATGTGATCGAGTTGGAGTCTGGTGCCAAACCACCTGCCAAGGCATTTTATCTGTAAGACCCGTATCATACTAACCGATCTTACCACCTTGTATCAGGTCTTCCTATCATGGTCGGGCCAAGCGGACCAAGTGCGTGAAGAAACCACAAGGTTAGGTATGAAATTGAACCCAAAATCATCTAATTAAGAGTGTGTGGTCGCATACCTAAACAGGTTGGTCGACCACACCTCAGAATAATGAGACCACTGGAGTCTGGGACTTGTGGTCGCAGTTTTTGGATGTGTGGTCGACGGGTTCTGCGACCCCACGTGCGACCACATGATCTCAAACTGACTCCGTGATTAGGAAATTTTCCTAATCTGAAGGGGGTTCTTTCCTAATCTAAGTAGGACTCTATATGGAGGGTTTTCCTCTATGTGTAGGACGTCCCTTAGCCTCTTTCATTCTTTTAGAACTCAAACTGAAAGAGAGAGAAAGAGAAGAGGAGGAAGATACGGAGAATTGAAGAGGAAGACTAAGAGAAGGAATTTCAGAGAGAACTCTGATTCTTCAACAAGTTTAAGGTATGAAACATTTTCCATATCAGTTGAATGCCTATAATAGATCATGAAGGAGATAGTGATTCAAAGTGAGACCCCAATCATAAAACCATGGATAAATTCTAAGAGATTCATGGAGGGAATCTATTAGGATGATGGATTATGTAAAAATATGAATTTTAAGCCATAGAACAGTCATAGGAAAGATCATGATGATAAGCCAAAGAATCAAAACGCAAAGGAATTGAGTTGAGAGTGGAAAAGTCGACTATCACTAGTGTGGTCGTAGTTTGATCGACCACACGAGGCACATATGATCGACCACACACCCTCGAAAAAGTTCCAGGGAGGGTGTGGTCGCATGTATGGTCGCATGATATGCGACCATACGAGGCACATATGATCGACCACACACCCTCGGGAAAGTTACAGGGAGGGTGTGGTCGCATGATATGCGACCACAGATATCGACCCCACACCTTGTGGTCACAGAAACTGAGACCACAGGTGCAGCCACACCTGCGACCACTCAGCTTCTAGAAGTCTGAATGATTCCAGATGAGACATTTAAACACTATGATTAATGGAAATAAATTCTAATTTATAATCTATAAATTTGTTAGGTTTCCAAGTGGTCTAAAAGTGATTTACAAAGCTTGGACGAGGAACAACCATCGACCAAAGGTGAGGGAATAAGATCTAAACTAATTGGCTAATAACAAGTTGTTTTACTTATTGAGTCCAATGCCATAAATGAATCTATGCTTGTATGCATTTCACATGTCATCCAATATTCTTGCTATTACTGTTCATGCATATTTAATTTTGTTTATTTATAACATGATGATGGTGATGATGTTAGGAATAGGCATGTGAATGTATATGTGTGGTTAGTGTGCTTAATGTGAGTGGAGCATCAGGGGGAGGACGTGACACTGTGGTTCATCCTGATCACCAAACTCTAGCTCTATCTCTACTCAAGTCTTGCCCACTAACATCATCGTACCGCCATTACCTTAGCAGAACTATTACGTCGTAGGGCATCAGGGGAGGTGGTCTCGGATCGTGTAGTCTCTGACTCTACCGGGGGGCCTTAGCTCTATCTATATGGATGTATTGAGGGATGCTGGGGTGAGGCCTTGAATACACTGTTTGACATTAGGATTGGTTAGTTGCGAGCCCAGTTTGTAAGCTCTCGCCAATAGAGGCTTACGTGTTGGTATGGGTAGGGCATCAGGGGAAGTATTATGCGGTGTTTGATCCAGGCACTTTAGCTTTATCTCTATTCCATGATGGGTGCATGTGGGATGGTAATGGTGTTTGATCCATTGGGCGGATTCACACACTCGTGTGTAGAGGTGCGGCGGCCACCAATCCTTTCTATAACACATTGCAAACTTATAAACCAGACCAAAGATATGAATTGAATGCATGCATATGTTTGTTGCATTGTTTTGTTTGCTCACTGAGCCATGATGTGTGCTTACCCTTTCGACGTCGAATATTTTTAGTTGATGATGCAGGTCCTATCGTGGAAGATTATATGAAAGCACCAATGTACGGACATGTTGCTGCGATGGATGTGGAAGCTATGGTGGAGTCGCATGATTCATCGTGCGAGTGCAACTCATGTATTTTCGATTAGATTTAGTTGTTGGGTTATCAAAATATGTAATTGATTATTTTATTTTATGTCTTGAGTCATTTGGAGATAATTGGATAATTAATTATGTTATCACTGTTAGATATTCAGTTCATTAATATTAAAGACTTCTGCTATTGTTTATTTACTCTAATTATAGTTGTGGTTGTATCTGGTTTAATTAAATGTGTACGGCCTATACGAGATCCTAGTTGAACCGTTGGTCCAGAGACGATTCATCACACCAATCTGGTTGATTCAGAATTTGGGGTGTGACACTATCTCATGTCACCACTAGAGTTCGAGGAACTAAGGAAGCAACTGAAGGACTTGCAAGATGTTAGCTTCGTCCATCCATCCAAAGCTCCTAATGGTGCTCCAGTTCTCTTCCAATAGAAGCATGATGGATTGCTTCGCCTATGCATTGACTATCGGGCACTTAACAAGGTAACCATCGAGAACAAATATCTCATTCCTTCGATTGCTGACTTGTTTGATCAACTTGATGGAGCAAGGTAATTTTCCAAACTAGACCTACGGTCAGGGTATTACCAAGTGCATATTGTAGAAGGAGATGAACCTAAGACGACATGCGTGACACGCTATGGGTTGTACGAGTTTTTGGTTATGCCCTTCAGCCTCACCAATGCACCGTCTACATTCTGCACGCTCATGAACAAGATCTTCCACCCTTACCTTGAGAGGTTCGTGGTTGTGTATTTGGATGACATTGTTATATATAGTAATACATTGGAAGAACATGTTTAGCACTTGAAGACTATCCTCAAGGTACTAAGGGACAACCAACTCTATGTTAAGAGGGAGAAATATTCATTTGCCCAAGAGGATGTGATATTCTTTGGTCATAGAGTTGGGGGCTGAACGTTGGACATGGATGATAGCAAAGTGCGAGCTATCGAAGAATGGGGAGTTCCTACGAAGGTCACTAAGCTAAGATCTTTCCTAGGCTTAATGAACTACAATCGACAATTCATCAAGAGATATTTTGCAAGGCAGCCCCTTTAACGAACCTTTCAAAGAAGAACAAGATGTGACTTTGGATGCATGCCAACATGGTTTTGAAAAACTAAAGGAAGTAGTAACAGAAGAACCCGTGCTTGCCTTGCCTGACTACGGCAAGCTATTCAAAGTACACATTGATGCCTCTAACTATGCTATTGGAGTGGTGTTGATCCAAGAAGAACACCCCATCGCCTACCAAAGCTGCAAGCTAAATGACATGGAGCGGCGCTACACAATTCTGGACAAGGAGATAGCTACGGCGGTGCATTGTCTAAGGACATAACATCATTACCTACTTGGCTCGAGGTTTGTCGTGAAGACGGATAATATTGCCATTAGCTACTTCCAGACCCAGGAGAAGCTCAGTCCCAATCAAGCTAGATGGCAAGACTTCTTGACAAAGTTTGACTTTACTTTTGAGTACAAACCGGGTAAAGCCAATTATGTAGTGGACACATTGAGTATGAAGGCAGAGTTGGCCTCTCTTAGCCAACAAAACAGAGTACTTTTAGACCTAATCAGGGAAAAACTGGACTACGACCCAATGGCTAAGAGCTTAATCGGCCTTGCATGAGAGGGTAAGACACGTCACTTTTGGGAGCATGAAGGCTTACTCTATACTAAGAAGAGAAAACTCTACGTTCCTAAGTAGAGTAACCTACGAAGAATCCTCATCCATGAGTACCACGACACGAAGTGGGTTGGTCACCCAAGGCAGCGGCGTACTATTATGCGGGATGACATAAATGTCTATGTGAGGACTTGTCTTGTGTGCCAACAAGATAAGGTGAAACAATAGCAACCAAGGGGATTGTTAGAACCACTACCCACACCAGAGAGACCGTGGGAAAGTGTCTCAATGGACTTCATCAGTGCCATACCTAAATCTGAAGGGTGTGGTTCTATCATGGTGGTTTTTTGATAGATTTTCCAAGTATACTACCTTTGTGGCAACCACAAGAGATTGCACAGTAGAAGAGGTGGCAAGGCTATTCTTGAAGAACATAGTAAAGTATTGGGGTATGCCATGCACAATCATCAGTCGAGACCCTCGTTTCACGGAAAAAATTTTGGACAGAGTTATTCAAGTTATTGGCTCGACTCTCCACTTTTCTACAAGCTTCCATCCACAAACTGATGGGCAAACCGAATGCGTCAACTTGTTGGAGTTGTACTTGAAGCACTTTGAGTGCAAACCAAAATAATTGGGCCAAGTTGATTGATGTGGCTCAGTTTTCTTATAATCTTCAAAAGAGCAAGGTGACAAACCAAAGCCCGTTCAAGGTAGCCATGGGACAATAATCCTTGACACCGCACACAATCGTTATAGCATATACAGGGAGAAGCCCTTTGGCGTTTAAGGTTGTGACGGACTGGCCCGAAAATAAGGACGTAACCAAGTTTTACCTTGACAAAGCCACGAAGAAGATGAAGAAATGGGCTGACAAAGGCAGGCAACCAAAAAATTTCATGGTGGGCGACTTGGTTCTTGTAAAACTTGTATCACAGCAGTTCCCTACTCGCGACCCGCTCCACCTACATGATCTGTGGATTAGCACATGGGTTAGTGGGTTGGTGGGTTGGTCCATTATCTTGAAACCTCCACAATCTTGTACATTTGTGGTTCTCTAGAAACCTCTACACTTGTATAAATATTATCTAGAATTCTCTAAGGTGGTGGGAATGTTCTAAACCCCATTACTCTAATGTTTCTAACCGTCGAATAGGATACATTTGTATAAATCCTGGCCATTCATTGTATTCTTTGATACCTGTAAATAAGACTGGCCTCATTTGGCTAAGACACTCTGCATTCAAGCAATTAAGCAACTAGTATGTAAGAAGAGTTCTTGCAATAAAAATTTCTTTTTTTTTCTCAAAGCTCTATTGTGTCTCTCTTCTTTCTTAGTGAAAAGTTAGGCTAACTTAGAGTTACAATAAGACTTGTGAGTGACTAAATACGGCACGGTTGACTTAGTTAGACTAAGGCCATGACAATATGCTTCCAATGACTGTAACTAATCCAAATCATTTTATATTTAGTTTTTAACTTATACTTCACTTTGCATCCAAATCCCTTCGCATTTAAAAAGTAAAATAAATTTATATCTAATAAATATCATTACTAATTATGGTTATAAATTTTAATAGTTTATACAATCAATCATGTTATGTTTTGTTATACCTATATAAGTTTCTTTTTTAAATTTAAAATTTTCACTTCTCTTCCTTTTTAATTTTCTATTTAAATTTTCACTTTTCTTCCCTTTTAATTTCCCTTGCAACCAAACTGGCCCATGGTATTTAGAATTTTTTTTTTTTAATAGTAGCCATAGTATCTAGATGCCCAAACAATCAAAGCAAAAGTCATTTAGTTATCAGTTTTATTTATAAGTTTAATGTCAATTTTTTTTTCTTGGTAAGACCTAAGGGCGATTCTTGTAACTTGCATATTATTCCTACAAAGCATATATTTTATACCACCTAACATTGTATGATTTTACAAATTCGTCACAGAACATATTTAAAAAATATGGTGTTGAAATTTGCAATTTCAAATATATACACTATGCTTTCCTATTTAAGTAATTTTCTGTTTTTTTGGGTAATAGCTTTCCTATTTAAGTAATAATAGGAAAGTAATTCCCACCAAGTCCACTATGTGGTTGACCCCTTGATTCTAGTGGGCCACAATGAGATGATGGAAAACACTTTATCCTAATGCTTGACTAGTTGACCTCTTTATCTTCTATAAAATAAAATAAATTAAGACTTGAGAAAAAGTAATTCTAAACTAACATTGCAGGGTACGGCTTCTCTCACATGCCTTTTTTATTTTTTATTTTGTTTTCTTTATTCTTAAAAAGTAAATAAAATATTAAACCATGAGAGAAAATAATCCACACCGTTAGCTTAAAGTTTATATTCATCCTAAAATTAAAGGCCTATTGCCCTTCACATATTAGCATTAAAACCATAAAAACAAGCAAAGCACATGATACAAATAACTACCTATAACTACAATCCAAAGGGATTACTATCAAAAAACAACCACAACACTTGTAGTATTACCGGAAAAGTTGGTTAACATATCTGACAATTTGTCCAATATTGTTAAAAAACTTATGGCAAATGGTCTGTTTAAAGGAACTTACTTACAAAGATTTTACATTTTTATGACACCCTCTCTTATCCCCATCGTCTCTTCCCTCCACTGTATGAACAGTCGTTATTCCTATTGGTTTTGTTTGGTGATTCTTCTTTTTATACGGCCAACTTGGAGATTCCCTCCTAAATTTTGTCCAATGGGGTATATGATTGGTAATATAGTGAAACAAATTGGTTTGCACGATATACAAATGTTAGGGAAGAGGATCGGTACACTAGCAACCATATATTGGACTATACACGTTGCTCCATTGAGCATCATTGATTCATCGATAATCAATAAACCAATAAATGAAATGAGTGAGTACATTTATAAATGGAAAGAACGTGAAAGAATGCTTCTTTTATTACATGAAGAAAAAAAAAAATGATATCTAGCTTGGTAGAGACATACTATCATGGGCTATAGGTTGATTGTTGTTTTCTTTGGTTTTGTATTGATATACGAGGGATGATCATTAATAGTTAATTAGTCTTTATGATGATTATTAGTATTATCAAGTGCATTCGCAAGTTAGAATCAAAGCTAAACTGGCCTAACTAAAAACAGTAGACCTACGTTTTTTCTATTTAAATTAGCACCATTTAATTAGAGCCAAGTCGATCAAGACCCATACTCCATAATGTGGGCAACCACCTTGTGAATCAATTTAGGTTGGTTAAATTGATTGGGGTAATTGAGTTAAAATAATAAAAAATTTACTTTTAACTCCCTTAAAAGTTAAAAATTCATTTACCACAAAGCACATGAATCATGTCACAATGCATCAATATATATTTACGATAAGAAAAAACCTACTGTAATTTGTAACCAAGGTTGATGATTTTTTTTTATTTTTTTATCTTTATAATATAATGTATTATTTTTTCAATAAAGATAATTCCTATCATTTTACATGTCTATTTAAGAAAACATGCAATGATAATAATAACTTTGATAAAAATCATTTTCAATTAAAATTTAAAAACATTTTTTTTATTTTATCTTAAATAAGTTTTGAGAATATGAAGAAAATTACAAGTTTTTAGTTCACTTGTTTAGTGACAAGAAGTTGAACCTATATATGAAATAAATTCATTTGAATTACATGCATTGAAACAGGTTCAGAACCAGCTCAAACTAAGGACGAAATAGGGCCAGATTTGCTGGTTCTTGTACATTATTCAATTCATGACAGCTTGAACAAGGTCGGTAGGTGAAAAATGATCGACTCATCTACGGTTCAACGATACAAAGCTAAGATACCTATTTACCCAATTACCCTTAAATATCTCTTTCTGTCACCATTTGATATGACTTCTGAATATGTAGATAATTTTATTTTCCATTTGAAAGATTTGTAACACGTGGTAGCTGACGTGGCAATTAAAAACTGGACGTGGGATTATATCTCAAGCTCCTCAATGGGGCAAGTTCCCGCCATTTTTTAACATGGACCATTGGCAAAAAGCATTATTTTCAAAAAAAATTCAAAAAAGTATTCGTTTATTATACTTTATTACCCACAAGAAAAAAGTGGGCCTTAAAACTGACGTGGCCTAAGAGGAAACCAACCACACCGTTCTTACATTGTTTCGACGGTTCAGATCTTCCACGTCAGCACATATCATCGATAAAATGAATGATTCTGGTATTTAACGTCCGTTAAAATTCGGCGGCAGGAAAAAGAAAAATCTGAAAAGTCGAAAATCTTTTAAGTATTTATATAAAATAAAAAAATAAAAAAAATTACGAGCTTCGGATGCCAAACCAGTTTGCTTCCATGTCCGAAGCTAAGATTCGGACCGAACCTATGTTGTTTCTGAATTCGTTGAAAATTTCGGATTGTTTTTTGATCACTTTATCTATCTTTGCTACGGTCTGAAAAACCTGTTCTAGCAGAGAGCTCGAAAAGAAAGGTGTATTTCTTGTTCATAGATGCAAACCCTAGCTAAAGTTAAAAAACACAGACGAGATTTCAGAGATTTGAAGTCGATCGCCATTTGAGGTTCCCTCAGTAACCAAGTAAGTACACATTTGTCATCCCAAAAACCCTAATTATTGTAATCGGACCACAGTTTTCTAGACTTAGAGCGACGATTGTTGCTTAGGGTTTTGGTTCGTTGGTTGGGCAGAATCTCTGTTGAGCTCGTGTCCATTGCTCTTTTTGTTTCCGTGACTCAAATCACGAATATGGGTTGGACTTACGTTTGTTTTCTTCGATCCCTCTGGAATTTCATTGTCGAGGTTGGGCTCTGGTGCGTGGAAAATTTTTGCTTAGCTCATTTAGAGACTTATGTGTGGAGTTTTGATTTGGGTCATCGGAATTGGGTTTGGTCTTCCAAATTCAGGGGTTTGGTAGCGTTCCTTGCTTTTACTTGAGCTTGTTTAAGCTGAACTTTGACAGAAGGGGCATTTCATTTTGCTGAATTTATAGCTTTTGTGCCCTAAGTTTTGTCTGGAAGCACTTTGTCTTCGGCTATTGACACGTAATTTTTTTTTGGGGGTTAATAACACGTAATTTGAACCCGGAACTTACATCAATTAAGAAATGTTAGATGGTTTAGAGCTCAGATTATTGTTTGGGGTTGACCGACTGTTGTAGTTTAGATGAGCGGCACTGAGTATTTGACTACTAATCGTGTTCTCTCCTTCTCCTCCTGACTCGCTTTCCATCCATTATGCTTTCCTTTTGCATTTGTGTGCTTGCAAATCTATTGTTGTGTTGTCTGGCTACATATTTCCCTTTCTCCGGTACCATCATCTAGTAACTGAAACTTCATAGCTCTCTCATGAATATCATTGGACTAGCTCTAGAAGACCTCCGTCATATGTGTAGGTTTTTTTTTTTTTTTAAAGGTAATTGTTGGGTGAGGGGGAAGGGGGTTATAGCTCTAATAAAGATAACCTTGCTCCCCCCCACCCCCCACACCACCACCACCCGGCGCGTTTCTCTTTTTAGATTTCTGTTCGCTTTATGGAAATAATGAACCTGAAAAAAAAAAATTACCTTCTGCTCTCAAGTTTCCACAAGTTGCTTTGGTTCTTATTATCTTGAGTATGAATATATGAATACAGTTCCTCCATCTCTGTGCCTCTGGCACACTGTGACATGCAGGCTTTTTGGCGAAGCTTTTGATGGGTTGCAACTCCATGAAGAAGAGACATGCAAATACAACCCTCAATGGTTAGATCCACTTCTCTAGTTTGTGTTATTTGGAGTTGGCGTTTGTTGTGCATGTTGTGAATAATTATGTTTATGCAAATTGAGCAGAAACCAAGTGTCAGGCATTGTGAAAATACAACTTAAGAACATGTCCAGTGGGTCTACCACAATATTTTGTACTGTGTGGTTTAAATAAAAGCCATTGAACTATGAAACAATATTATATTTTCCTGCATTACTGGAAGCTAAGTGGAAGCATAAAGTCGGAACAATTCTGAAGTACAGAAAAAAAGCTTAGTCAAACATTGGATTTTAAAATTCTAGTGTTATTGTCACCCAAAATGTGTCAGACTCGTGTCATTTCATTTTCTTATATGTTAGCAACAGTCAACATATTGCTGCGGACCTTAAATACCAAAATTTATGATTTGATTAAGGAAAAGGAAAAACTATGCATTGCTTTTAGATCAATGTCTTACCTTGATATGGTTCGCTTACAATATGTATTAATTGACATCTAGCCATTGGTTGACATTTATTCCATTTCATGATGATTCACTGGCCTTTTCTTCTGCAGGGTGAATTTGGGGAGAGGGGGGGTTGGGTGGCATATCCCTAGAAGTCCCATTCTATGTACAGAGAAAGGAGTAAGCTGCAGAAAACTTTTGGAGTGGCCTCTGTTATAAATGTTCTTCTTAGAACCTTCTATTTCTCTTTCAGAGAGCTGTGAGAATCGAAAGGCTTTGCGCATAATTAGTGTTCCCTTTACTGAGGTCTTTTTCCCACCAAGAATCAGCTGCAGAAATTTGCAGATTTAATTATCTATGCCTGGGAATGAAATTGCAGACAAGGTCCACAATTTCTTTGATCAAGATAATTTGTCCCAGGGTCAACACCAGTTGCAGGTTACAGGTGGAAATTGGGCAGTTAGTAGCAATCCGTGGGCTGGAGGCCAGAGACAGATCGGAACACCTCCGACTTCTGACTCAAAGTGCTACTCTGTGCAGCAACCAGGTATTATTTTGACTACTTTATTGCATCGCTGTTTTATTTACCTTTTTTTGTCATTAGATTCCTCATAGTTCTTGGTACAAGTTATAATGATTCAAGGTTTAAACGTCTGCAATAAACTATTGGTTTGTTTGTTATCTTGTGTTTTTATTTTTGTCTATGGATTATTGTGGTATTAAAAAGTTGCATTTCTAATGTTAGTATAAAAGTGCTTGTCTCTTGATCTTCAAAAAATTTCTCCTCTTTTTTGTGTTGTTTGATTATTTGCAGATTCTGGGAATGTAAATAGCAGGCAGCCTTCAGGAGTTCCACTTGGCACGGACTTCACCCTGTTACCGCTGAGGCCAGAGTTTGCTACGGGCCAATCTAGAAGCTCACATCTGAATCTGAATGGATTTATGCATGGCCATCAGGGCTTCCAGACAAGGCAGCATCAGGCAGAGTTTCTGGGAGGAGGGGCAAGAGGCTTATCTGTTCTAGAACCACAGCAGGGGAATGGTCCTGAACAAAGTCTTGGCCTAACCAAAACTTTAGAGAGGTTGGAAACTGCTGAGGTTCCTACTAATTTTGACTTTCTTGGTGCTCAACGTCTGCTTATGAGGGGGCAACAATCAGGCTTACCACAGCCTCGGCCTAGGCAGCATTCTGGGTTTAATGACATTTCCCCATGGCAACAGCAAGTAATGATCAAACAACTGCAAGAACTTCAGAGGCAGCAGCAGCTTCAGCAATTAGATCAAGCAAGGCAGCAAAATTCGATTAACCAGCTGAGCTCCATTGTGAAACAGACTGCTGGTGGTCAGTTACCTGCTCTAGTGAATGGTGCACCTGTCCATGATGCATCTAATTTCTTGTGGCAGAATGAGCGTATGGGGGGTGACTCCAAGGTAGTACCTAGTTCCTCACAAATGCTTATGATTGGTGGCATGAACTGGGTGCAGCGAAATGGTTCTCCCACCATGCAAGGATTTCCTAATGGAGTTATTTGTTCAAATGAGCAAGGTCAGGCCCTTCGTGCAATGGGGTTTGTTCCTCAACAGCCGGACCAATCTCTATATGGTGCTCCTATCGCTAGCACAAGAGGAAATTTGAATCAGTACTCTAATATACAAGGATTTTCACATGATTCAGCTGATATGTTGACCAAGGCAAGAGATAACCAAGTAGAGAAGACTTTGATTCAATCATCATCCTTAAAAAACTCTTTTCAGGGAGATCAGTGCGTGGCATTTCAGGACCAGGTTTGCATGCAGGATGGTGCTTCAGTTTCTAAGCAGGGATTTCAAGGGAAAAATTTGTTTGGGCATGTTCCTGGTCAAGGATTAAGTGGCGAAGTTTTATCTGGTAACATCCAGCAATTGAATTCTGCCCCTAGGAATGCACATGTGCAGGAATTACCTGGGAGGCAGGAGCGACCTGGTTGGTCAGAAAACTTGCAGGATAAAACGATGCCACAGGTTGGCCCTTCTCAGGGTTTAGTTGCCCTAGATCCAACCGAAGAAAGGATTTTGTTCAATTCAGATGATGGTATTTGGGATGCTCCTTTGGGGAGGAGCAACAACATGGGTACAGGAGTCCATGGGAATCCCTTGGAAAGTCACGATTACTTAAGTGCATTTCCTTCTATTCAGAGTGGAAGCTGGAGTGCTCTTATGCAGTCTGCTGTTGCAGAAACTTCTAGTAGTGACACTGGTTTACAGGAAGAGTGGAGTGGCTTGAGTTTTCAGAAGACGGAATCGTTGACTGGAAATCAGGCAGCTACATTTAATGACAGTGGGAGGGCACAAGCAGGTTGGGTTGATAGCAATTTGCAGACTGCATCTTTTTTAACTTCCAGACCTTTTCCTCTATTTGATGATGCCAATATGAGTCCAAGCAGTCGTAATAATCCTGGTTTTCAGCAGTCAAGTGTCAAATTTCCATACGAGCAGAGTGCGAAGGTGCGGCGTAATTTTTCTCATGAATCTTTTCAGCAGTCTCCTAAAGAAAGTGGTAAAGGGATGGATCACTGTCCTCAGCAAAAGCCACATGTTGATGGGAGTCATCAACTTCAATCACCTATGCATTTGGACAGTGCTCCTGATGGTGCTTGGGATGGTCGAATCTACGAGCAGTCAGAGACCGCTTCACATTCTATCGACATGGAACTAAATTCTCAGAACATGCGGGGTTCTTGGGCTCACCAGCAGAACATATCCTCCTACAATATTGGTAGCCATCCCGATAATAAGCCTAATGGTTGGAATATTAATGAGGCCCTATCATCAAGTAGTGGTGCTACACTAAAAGCTTGTGAGAATGAAAACACCGTACAGAATTCTCAGAGCAGTGAAGATAAGAGAGCCATGCTGGCAGATGGGGATTATAATAGTGTTTTATGGATGGCTGATGGTAATCGTGTGTCAATGCCCTTTCCTAATTCAGCTCCAGTATTGGAACAAATAAAATCTGGCGCTGGTAGTCCACAGGTTAACTCAGAAGATTCCCAAATGAATAACTTTACCGCTTTACCCGATTCGAGCTATGCAAAGAGTAATCAGGAGATTAATCAAGTTGCACAAAGTCATCCTTTCGATTATGGGAAGCGTGCTTTTGATTCTTCTCTGAAGTATAAGGGAAATGAGAGTGGGGGAAGCTATCAGCTTCAGCTCAGCAATGTTCCACAAGTTTTTGAATCCTCATCGAATAATTCTGAAAGGGCTTCTGGTGAAACATATGACAAGAAGCAAGAAAGCAGCTTCCGGAAAGAGCTCTCTAATGATAGCTATAACTCTGGCCGACCCCATCATACTGTTACTGGGGGTATTGATAATGCATGGTTAAATGCAAATGATTCTAATTCTTTGGCTGGGGCAAATCAGAAGTCTTTGGGTCTGATTGGCCGGAAAACCCCTGGCCCTCCCAAGTTTCAGTATCATCCAATGGGAAGTTTGGGTGTGAACATGGAACCTGCGGAAGCCGTGAAACCTGTCACACATTCACAGGCACTATCCCAGCAGGTTACTCAAGGATTGAAGGGTCAAGAGAAAAGTTACTCAAAATTTGTTGGGCATCTTCCTAACAATGCCATGAACATCGATAAGGTCTCTTTTGTTGAGGATAATGTGGTTGATTGCCATTTTCAGTCTCTCCTATTTAGCTCACCGGTGTTAATAATCTTCCATTTACAGGGGCAAGTGGCAGATTTCCAAGGAAGCATGAAAAGATCAGAGGAAACACCTTCTAGAGGCGTTCTTCCTGGATATGGTTCCAATATGTCTGCACCTTTTGATGGACCATCTGGTTTTTATGCTCCCAACAGGACAGCTCAGCCAAGGTTCTGATAAATTGATTTTTTGCTACTTCTATTTTTTTGAGCTTTGAAATTTTACAGTATATATAATTGTTCATATTGTTTACTTTCATTATTCATTTAATAGTTAATGTGCCTATGTTACCTAGATGCTTCAAATTATGGGCCATACCCATGTCTGACACTTCACGTGTGCCAATAAAATGCAAGAAGTGGAATCTTTGCCACACCTGAGGTTTATCCTTTGCTATGTCTTGATAACAGAGATTGTTACTTTCATGATTACACCATCAACTTTATTCTCTGCTGTTCTGTAATTGAATCAACCTCTCTGTAAAGCTTGGTCGGGTTTTTGGGGTTTTAATAACTGGTTAAGCTTTGTTAGTAGTTTATTGCTGAATAGTTTCTAGTTTGAAAATAAAATGCTGTCCTCTTACAATAATTTCCTGTAGTCATTACAGAAACTATATAATAATTTGTGGTGATAAAACTGATTTCAATCTTGGCAGTCATAATATGCTCGAGCTTCTCCACAAAGTGGACCAATCAAGGGAACATGGCGCTGTAAAACAATTTGACCCTCCTGACCATAATAGATCATTTGAGACGCGGGAGGCAGAAGCTTCGGAAACATTTGTTGCTCATCTAAGGCGTACTCAATCATCTGCTTCTCAAGGTTTTGGTTTAAGGTTGGCCCCTCCATCACAGCGGCTACCTGTTTCAAGCCATGCTTATTCATCTCAGAGTTCTTCACAAGCTGATAATGATCTTGACGCAAGGCATACTGCTCCCGAAGGAGCAGAGAAGGGTCATGCATGGTTGGCTTCCACAGCTCCTGTGCAATCTCTGTCTCATTCCCATGAGATGTCGCAGAGGGAAAATTGGGATAATAAACCAAGTATTTCAGGACAAACTGGCAATGAGAACTCACTCTCTAATATGCAGGGAAAATCTGCTGCATTTACATCTCCTCTGCCATATCCAAATCCAAGAATTCAACTTCAAAGTCAAGGTGGACAAGTACAGAAGGATCATTCTCTAAATGGTCCTTTTGATAGCCTTGCTTCTCGCTTATCACAGACAAACAATCATTATGATAGAGTGACATCTGATCAATCTGCACATGCATCATTGCCTGGTTCAAGTAGCAGGGTGACACCTTTCAACCTTGGTTCCCCTGCTGACACATCCCAATCAATCAGCTCAAACTCTTCTTATCTTAGAATTTCGGGCCAACAAGTCCCAGCATTGGACTCTGTCCCTGTCTCTCGGCCATTGGTTACTTCAGGTATGTCTCAACAGGGTGCCTTCTCAACAATGTTGCATAATGTGTGGAACAATGTATCAAGGCAACATCTTTCTGCTGGTCAACCTCACAAGGTTCCTACAAGTGTGTTTCCCTCTATCAATACATCAAATAATAACCCGGAACTAACTTCACGGACACAAAAACCAGGTGATCAGGCATGTTCTATTAATCCTCGAGGGTTTCCCCAAGGCGAAGATCAACCAAGGAAAGAAAGCTCTTGGCAACAAGTACCATCTGAGAACGCTGAGTTGTCTCCACAGACAACAGTTGCATCCCAAAGCCAAGGATATGTGGCAAAGCAACTGTTGGATGGAAATTCTATTGCCTCTGCTTCATTGTTGGCTCAGAGACATCAGCAGGAGATTGATAGAGGAAGGAATGGGAAGGATCCAGTTCTGGTCTCGCAAACAGAGCACCCATCCATCCAGAACCCCCTTTCTTCCGACAGAGATGTTGAAGTGTTTGGCCGTTCTTTGACTCCATCAAATGTTCATCAGAATTACTCCCTGCTTCAACAAATGCAGGCAATGAAGGATGTTGAGACCAATCCTGATAAGAGGGTTGTGAAGAGGCTCAAAGGACCTGATTTTGGTTCAGATGGTCAGCAGGCAGCTGCTAAGACAGGACACCAGTTGTTACATGGATACAATCCAATGGTCGGGGATGCTGTAGATAATGAACTGAAATCAGCAGCTCAGCATAGCTCATTTTCATCAGGGGATACTAAAATGCTTAGCTTTTCGTCAGAGGTCAGAAATGATGCAAATGCAAGTGTAGCTTCCCAGTTTATTCCTTCTCAGGATTTGGTCACTTTTGGTCGGAATGATTCTCAAAATTTGTCTAGTAATATGAATATACCATCAACGAGAGCTGAACATTCAAAGATAAGTCTACAGATGGCGCCCTCATGGTTTGAACAGTATGGGACCTTCAAAAATGGGCAGATGCTGCCGATGTATGATGCACGGAGGACTGCAAAGACTGCTGAACAACAGTTCTTCTTTGGAAAGCCTTCTGAGAGTTTGATTACGCATACCCAAATAGAGCAAGTAAATGCTTCGGAAGCATTTACAACAAACACAGTGGTTGTAACTGAATGCTCGTCTCCTTCTTGTTCTTTGCCACCAGATGCCACTGATAAGAGTTTGGCTGTTATGAGACCAAAGAAGCGAAAAAGTGCAACATCAGGGCTTTTACCATGGCATAAAGAAGTGACCCAGGGTTCCCAAAGGCTTCACAATATCAGGTGGTTGTCATGATTATGTCTTTGTTTCCACAAATGGTTTAAAATTTATAGTATCTTTAATCCTTTTTCTTCTCGAACGTCACCTTTTCATTGTACATTAGTTAAAGTGGTTTCTGTTATCTTGATTTTGTTAATCACAAGCTATTTTGTGGATTTTAGTGTTGCTGAACTAGATTGGGCTCAAGCTGCAAATCGGCTAATCGAGAAGGTGCTGTCATAGTTGAATGAGCATACTTAATAACTTAATAACAATTTTTTTTTTGTTATATTTTCTGCACAATTGGTAGGATTTTTATTGTTTTCTTTTTTTTAAGGCAGGTGGAAGATGACGCTGAAGTGATCGAGGATGTACAACCGCTGGTTCGACCAAGAAGAAGGCTTATATTGACAACACAGTTGATGCAACAACTCTTTCGTCCTGTACCAGCATCGATTCTCTCTGCAGAAGCCACTTCAAACTATCAAAGCATAATATACTTTGTTGCTAAATTGGCATTAGGGGATGCATGCAGCCTGATCTCTAGTCTCGGAAGTGGTTCACTTGTACCCCCAGACAATGCAAACATGTAAGAGCTGTTTTTGGAGGCCTAGTTGTGAAGTCAATTTCTCTCATGGATGTTTGAGATATCACTATTTAAGATCTATAGAATTATACTTAAATTCAGAGGATTAGGGCCTTCTGAACATTGTTTCTTTCTTATAACCCCCCCTCTTTATTTCCTCATCCAGGACATCTCAGAATGTCAAAATTTCTAAGAGAACTGGAGACCAGTATTTCTCAAAAACTGTGGAAGATTTCATTGGTAGAGCAAAGAAGTTGGAAAATGATTTATTGAGGTAAGGGTCCAGTTTTATGTGTGGAATATTTTTCTGGTGATGGAATATTTTTCTGGTCATCAGCCAACATTTTCAAAGGTGCAGTTAGCTGCTGGTGATGCAAGCATGTGTTTCTATTTCGCGGTCTTTAACTTTCATTGTGGTTTGTTTGCATCACAACTGTTTCTGCTAGTTTTCCCTTTTGATCTGATATTTGCTGCTTAGTTGTTAAATTTATCGTGGCAGTTATCTATTTATTTATTTTTGCACTAAGGATCGTAATATATTCACAAGAAACCCAAAGGATGAGACATCAAGCTTGAAAATAAATTGCCATACAAAACTCAATTGTGTCATTAATAATGGCATCCCAATCTGTACAGAAGTAAGGAAAATAGATATCCTTAAACTCCTTGAGAGGAGAAGATGACAAAAGATATGCTTTCTCAAGACCCAAAGTTTCTGTGGAAGACCCGGGAAACTGGAAAAGCTTCATCCTTAATTGTTAATAGGATCTTAAACCATGGAAATTCCACAGTTACTGTAAAAGAGCTCCAAAAAGGCCTACAAGGCTCATGAGGTCCTTGAGTGTGGGAAAGCACTGATACCAAATCTCCACAGTATGGGCATGGTGCATAAGAACCTGATCTACCAATAATTCACTGACCCAATGGATTGGCAGCACCTGAGTTGCTTGAATTCTTAGTTTCTAAATTTCTATCCGGTGATCTAGCTGATGTCCTACTGCTCTTCTTGGCCCAGCATATGGGCTTTAAAGCTTTTAATGTGATGATATGAAGGCTGCATATTTTCCTTGAAGTTCAACTTCTTTTTCATTCCTTCCAATGAATCATAATTCATAAAACTCATCATTGTCCTTCACTAAAACATAAGAGTGGGTGCCCCTTGTTTCCATGAAATGTCTTTATCATTCTGCTTTGCTGATTAGGTTCTTTTTGAGGATGTTCAGATGTGTTATGGCCTTATGGGTGCTGTACCTTGAATTCTTCCTTGCAAGAGAGGACTTAATTACAGTAGATTTAAAAATTCATTATACTTTATCAAGGGAACTCAGAACCCCTGCCATAAGGATTTTGCGATGATTCCTACAATGACCAGCAAACAGGAAAGAAAAGAACCTCATGGGAGTTTCATTGAAGATATTGGGGGGATAACTTGAATTGTAATATCATTTTGTTGGTAACAGTATCCTCGAGATGCTTATTCCTTGCCTCTGTTTGGGTCATTAGCAGAAGTTGCATGACCCCTTGATGAGGATTTATACTTGTATTTGTCTGGGCAAAAAAATTAGTGCCCAAGAATTAGCAGGTATAGTTCTTTACGTTTCATATGTTCTGTGCCAATATTGGTATCATAGAAGTCAACTTCCTTCCCTCAAACTTAGTTGAAATTACTAATAATTCATTTGCAAAGAGAAACATTGCCTCAAGCAGAAGTACTGCCTTGGTTTAGAATTGTATTAAATAATGCTTACCAATTAAAGAAACATATCAAACATTCATAGGTTATGATCTTATCTGGTATGCAAACTGTAGGCATTAAATATAAGATTATGCTGTGATTTACCACAAAAATAAGGTAGACTATTTTATGTGAAATTGCAAATCCTGTTTGATAGCTGCATGAAGAGTAGAGGAAATAGAAGCAAGAAAGAGTAAAAGAATCCCTCATACTGTTTTATACATTTAGGTTAATATCTTCAATATATGAGTATTATGCAGTTCTTTACAGTTGAAAAAAAATTAGTGGTTGAGCATGAGTATATACATCCATAGGTTATTGTCTTCAATGTATGAGTATTATGCAGCTCTTTACAGTTAAAATTAGGGGTTGAGCATGAGTATATACATCCATAGGCAAAAGATTGGAAGGGGCTTTTACTGAAATGCAAAAACCCCTACCAAGTGATCTAAGACATGGCATGAAAAATTGAGGGTGAGTAGGCTTAAAGAAGGAGGAGGATTATCCATTCCTGCAACAAAGGGGGGGGTGCAAGAAAAACCATATCAGTTGTGCTAGGAAAAGAGGCAACAGTATTGCCAACTCCAAGATTGGAAGGAAGCTCCCACTAAAATGCAGACCGCTAATAAATCTGTGACCTAAGGCATGGCATGAAAAATCAAGTCTAAGTCGGGTCAAAGTAGATGATCCCAGTGTGGGCAATAAAAGCAAGCTTGTACTGGAAAATAAATGCAACAGCATTGCTGAGCATGAAGTTGATTGTATCAGTGACTAAAAAGAATGCAAGGATTGCTAGTATTCAAATTGTAATCCTGATCAATCTCCTCCTGGCCTTTATTACACAGGGTAAGAGTTTTCCTTTATTACACAGGGTAAGAGTTTTTTAATAGTTGTATTGATTCAGCAGCAATCTGCACATTCAGGTGCTGTACAGGTAGTCAGCTAGTCAGCTATACAGCCAACAAAGGGCCTTCTTGAAAAGAAACAAATCTGTAGAGGACAAACCCAAAATCTCCCCAAGACAAACCCAGATACATATTCAGATAAAATATTACATAGTTTTCCCATTCATCCAAATAGAAAATAATGTGTTTACACCTCTGAACTAAGGAATAATGGAAGACCAAAAGGAAAAAAAGCCTCAAATCTGTCGCTGCCACCCTAGAGGCAGACTCCTCTTTCCCCTGAAACACTCGTCTGTTTCTCTCCTTCCATAGGGACAATGCCACGAGCCTCCATAAAATTTCCCATCCTACCTTCCAAATGCCCCTCATTGCACTAGTAAGGAGTAAGGACAGCAAATTTTATGGGAAAATCCAGCAAGCTTTTGAAGCTGGGAGACACTCTTCCCATATTTGAAAAGAGATACAAGAAATAATCAAATGGTTGGTGTCCTTTGGCTCCTCTTGGCACAACTTGCTCCTATTAAGCATTTGCCACCCTCTCCGAAATAAGTTATCATAGTTATCAAGGCGATGCCTACGCATCCAGGCAGTCTTGAATGTGCTAGGCAACCAGTCGCCTTATTGTTTAAGCTCCCAGAAGAATCAAAAGAAGGTTTACAAGCATTCTTTGTAACTTTATGAGTAGAGTAGATAAATATTTAATTTTACACATTAGTCCCCCTTTAAAACTAAAACAAAAAGACAAAAACTCCTTTATGACATCTAACCCCTACCTTTTGGATAAATCCCCTTATGGAAGATGTACTCTTACCCTTGCTTACATACGACCGCTTAGGTGGGTGCCTTATCGCGTAAAGTGGCTAGGCAGCCCTCCAACGCCTTGGGTCGCCTTAACAACTATAGTCAGAATCTTCTAGAACACAGCAACCCATATGAAGAAGCAGATATGTTGAGGCACCCATCAATTCCAAATTACTCTGCATGAAAACATTGTGAGTGGGGACACTAGAAAAAGTAGTTGACTAAATACTTGCCACCCCTTCGCTGTCACGTACTCTCACATCCCTCAAACACCTCCATGAGCTCCATAACCATATGCACCTCCCATTCATTCAAGTGTCTCTTCTCTTGAAGTTAGGAGTGAAAATCCTACTCCCCTCCACTACTTCCAAGAAATCTTCCACCCTGGCATCCTTATTCCTTGTGATGTATAAATGTCAAAACATCTCCTTCAAATATCCTTAGTGGAATTTTGAGTATTTGAATAGCTTCAGAGGCTTATTGATAAATTTGTAGTGTTCCTGGATTGATGTACTTTTGGGAATGATGCAACAGGATTGGATGGCTGTAACAATTGAGGTTTCACAGTCTAGAAGGGAGTCTTTGTGAATCCTTCTAGAGCGAGAAAGTGTGACAGTGTATAGAAATGGTATTTCTACCTGCCTGCCCCATTTGCTCTTCTGAAGAAGGGGCATGAAGACTTAAGAAAGCACATGACCATAGTTGTCAAGGCGTCAAGACGACCAAGGCGTCCGCCTAGGTGATCAAGGCGCCCGATTTTACAAGGCGTCACAAGGCCTCCTGAGTGCTTAGGTGGTGCCTAGGCGACGCCTTGACAACTATGCACAGGACAATCAGCTCAGTGAGAAGGAAGACAAGTTTTTTTCTTTTTCAGTAACTGTGAATCTTATTGCAAGAAGAAATAGATAGAGTACAGCTGTACAAGGATGACAGGGTTATTTGCTGAAGGGCTTTCTCTAGTCTCTTGAAGCTCCAGGGGATTTTGTGAAATGATCCTTTATTTCCATTGTTACTCGTTATCATAAAAGAGGCACTTAGTTTCCCTTGTTCAAAATGTGGTAGGGGTGTTACAGTAAAGGGTTTATGTTTGGGGTCAGATGGACTAGGTTATCTTTTACTTATGCAATATTTACCTCGTAATCCATTTCCCCAAGAGCAAGGATTACATTGTGAGGGGTCCTTTGGGTTGTGGAGGTGGGAAATCCCCAATGATGTATTTGGGTTATGTCTTTGGTCATGGAACAGATAGATTTTTATTTTTTTTATTTTGGTAAAATATTGGCTTGTTGGTAACATTAAACTGATCCAGAGTGGTGCTTTTCTCCATGTTGGTCTATTGTTGTAAGCTACACTGCATAATGTGATCTAAAAATCTTCAACCATAAATTTATAATAAAGACTAGATCAGCATGATTGCAGACCCTTGAAACAGAACCAGAGTTGGGTGAAATTCTGTAGCTTAAGTCAAACAAGTCACAATGGTCTAAACTTCATTTGGTAAGTCTGTGCTGCTAGTAAAACTGATCTTCAATATCTCTACTGCGTGTGATAACACTAGTGATAACAGAACTGCTAGAAACAAACCCAGAGCTGTGGTAGTTGATCAGAAAGTAAAGAGGCTAATAGCAGAATCTCAGAATGGATGATATCAGGAACTATTGCAAACAATCTGAGCACTAACCAAGTATATTACCACAGTAACTTGCAACCAGCAACAGATAAAAAAAGTCAACTGAAACCAAGTAGCTGCGGGGTATGGGAACTTAGAAAATCTGTCCTGTGATCTTGACAGAATGATTGATAGATAGAGAAGAAAAACCAGGTTAGGAATACCGCTAAGCTCCACTTGGAACCACCAAGCACAATACTGAATCCAAATCAGCAATTACTGGATCCACTACAGCTAACGTTTCAGAAAACTGAAAGCTGAATTTCATAAATTTGCATGCCTCAATGTCTCTCTCTCTCTATATATAATTCTCAAATTTTATTCCTAAGATGACCAGAATAGCGTAAACCAACTTGTAACCAAACTAGCTACTTAATTGGCAAATAAAAAACTGATAACAACTCATATTCTAACTAGGACAACTCCTACTTAAACTAACTGATAAAGTAAATCCTGTATTCTTAACTCCCCCTATTTTAGGCTCATTACAAAGAAAACCCCTTAGATGAAAAGCCCAATACATTATGTGACCCAGCACAGGACTTGTTTCCAGTAAACTAGTCCCATTTTTGTGATTTATCTGCATCACCGCAGCTTTCTGGGTGGAAAAACTTGAATGCTTTAATCGAGTCTGACAACAATGTAAGCAAATTGACATTTTTTGTAGTTACCTGGTGCTTACTGTCTTGTCTTGACCCTCCTAGGTGTATATATTTCTCATGCTCTAGACGAGCTTTGAAATCACCAGCTTCCATTCAATAGTCTTACAGCAGTTGTTACTGTGGCATGTTGGAGGGCATTATTGAGGTTATGGATAACACCAACAACAATATTTAGATATATTCTATTTCTTCAGCATCTCACCACCTTTAATGGAGTCATATAGATTGCAAGTTGTAGAAAGTAGGTGTTTATGCTCACTACCCACTAGTTGGTTTCTATTTTCTGTGATGCCCAATTTTGGCATCTTTGGTATTGGTGATGCCTCCCCAATTCCAGTGATCTGCCGATACTAGGCAAAGGCTTAATTACTTGGTTAATTAATGTGTGGGCCATGGTCCAAAAACATAATTAGAAAAAAAATTATCAGATGGGTAATTTCTGAAAACATAATTGGAAAAACAATTTATCAAATTGCAGGATCTTTTCTACCATTGAGGTTTTGTTGAATTCTTGCCAACATGGGGTTGTTGAGTGGACAGTCTAGGCTTTTGGCTTGCTCTTTTAGCTGGATAGTAAAGAATGAACCTCAACTCTGAACACAAACTAATGGAACTTAGTACCCTTTATGACTTGCATGATGAATGGATACTCATTTAGGGACTATTTGATATAATTTTTGTATTGATTGATCTGTTTTTTGTTTTGGATTTTTTGGATCCTATGTGCTCTGTAATGGTTCTGTAGTTTGGCATGTTGAACATGCATGCAAGGGGTAGGTCTAAAGTGACTTCAGGAAAAGATGTGAGAGAAGACATGCATGAATTAGGGTTGTCACCAGATATGGCTTTGACTAGAATTGAATGGTGAAATAAGAACCATAAGCTGTACCATTTAGTTGGGATAAGGCTTAGTTGAGTCGAATTGAGTGTTAACCATGTATGCGCTTCACACACAGCATGCACATGCACAAACATGCCAACCTGCGTACAAATGATCAATGCTGGTTGTTTCTCACTTCCATGCACACCCCTACTATGCACATTTGATTCCTGGATATGTATGGGCCAAGTACCCCAAAAATAGATGTATGTTCTGGTTATATCATTGTATATCCTAATCTACATATTAACATGTATGCGCTTCACACTCAGCTTGCATACGCCAACCTGCACACATGATCAGTGCTGGTTGTTTCTCACTTCCTTGCACACCCCCATGACGCACATTTGGTTCCTGAATATGTATGGGCCAAGTACCCCAAAAATAAATGTATGTGCTGGTTTTGTCATTGTATATCCTAATCTACATATATTAATGGTTTGAAAACTCCTTTTATTTTTTCCTTTTTGCTTGTGTTTTTGGTTTTGTTAATTATTAAAAGATAAACTTCACTTAAAAAGTTAATATTATTCTTTTATTCAAGAAACAAAAAAAATATAGAAGTGAAACAGCGATTAGAGATATGTGATGCATAAATTATACATTTCTTCATTACATAATTAAAATTTGAAGTTTTATATAACAACATTTAATAATTTAAAATTAATAAAGTTAAGATATAAATTAATCAGTGATGACTACTTCAACTAAATTTACTGATGCAGTTTGACTTCCTATGCTTCTTAGTTATAAAATTGTGATATAATTTTATCAATTTATTTTGTCTGAAATTTTTAAAAATAATATATTAAAAACTAAAAGCAGTCATTAACTGTAATTGGGTGTGTATTTTGTGTGTACCTATGCACATGCATACATACGTTTCTGTTTATATTTTTATACTCCCCACCAAAAGGAGACATTCCTTTGAGAGGTGAAGCTCAATAATTTACCTAAGTACCAGCACTTGCCACATTGCGGAGGTTTTGATAGGATGTGATTGGGGTATGTTAATTGGTGTTTTCTCCTAATGGTTCAGATTTGGTATGCATGCTTTTAGGTTTTGATTGAAACTGACCAAAATTTCCCAGTTGTCTTGGTTTCGGGCTTGGATGAAACGAAATCCGGGGTTGAAACTCATGGTTGTAACCCAGGTTTCAACATTGATTTCAACCCAGGGTCGAAACTTTAAAACAAGATTCAGTCTCGGTTTTGGTCAAGCCCGAAACTGACCTGGAAGATTTAGTTCCTTGTTGGTATGAGCCTTATGGGGTTAGGTTTGGGTATGTTATTTGAAAGCCCCCACCCTTCACCCTGCATGTTTCTGGTCTCACTGCATTGTATGATTGAACTCTGTGCATGTTGTCAGGGTGGATTGCTTATGGTTTATAGCCACATTTTAGTAGTGTCAAGTCTAGTATTGGTGAGACCTGCTTGGGGCTGAAATTTGACCAGTGAGATGAGTGAGGGATCCTCTACCTTTGCCATGGCGGAGTTACACCAATCTCACACGGTAGCTTTGGCAGTTTATGTGGTAATTATGGTGTTTTAACTACAAACAAGGACACAACCTGGGGGGCAAAAAAAAAAGTATGCCCATGGCTAGTAATTGTTATGAAACTGCTCATGTACCCAAAACTTGACACTCCATGGCACTTGAAGGCAACACTAGTGCTTATGATTGCTGGGAAACTGCAAATTGTAACTCTTATATGCTGATTGGTTTGATATTTTATTTTCAAGATGCCCATAAGAGATTGAACTTGTTGCTTGAGTTTCTCATGTTTATTTTGTTTTGTTAAAATGCTGCCCTTGTGATTCTGCAGACTGGATAAGAGAGCATCAATCTTAGACCTTCGAGTTGATAGCCAGGATCTGGAAAGTTTTTCTGTCATCAACCGTTTTGCCAAATTCCATGGGCGGGGCCATGCGGATGGGGCTGAGACCTCCTCATCCTCGGACACAGGTGCAACCCCACAGAAAATATTTCCCCAGAGATATGTTACTGCACTTCCACTGCCTAGAAATCTTCCAGACGGGGTACAGTGTTTATCACTCTGATCATATAATTAATTGATTTTTTTGCCCCCCTTTTTGGTCATTGGTCTCCCATCCCTCGAGCAATTTGTGGTGTCCTTTTCGTCTAATATGCTGGCATAGCATGCACTCGGATACAAGCAGCATGAAAAAGGGATAGAAAAAGCAAGAGAATGCAATCCTGATTGGCTCCTCTGAGCAATGGAGGTTGGCCATTCCTTTCGAATGAGGCCGTTGACATCAGATTTTTTGGAATTTATCTATAGGCCTATGTATATTCTTAATTTCTTATTAAGTCTTAGGAGATTTGGGTTTTACCCTCATCATTTTGTGAAAGGGGAGAGGGGAGGAGAGGATGCTCCATCTGGTCCTAAGTGAAGGATCTGGTGAGAGAGATGAATTATAGGACAGGGCTAAATGTTCCATGGGGTGATCCTGATGAGGGGATTGTAAGGGTTATCACTTGTACTGATCGGCACTGCTCAAATGACCAGACCAGCGGGGAATTTTATCTCGACGGTGTGGTCACTTTAATCAATCAGTTGAAGAAAATGCAGCACTATTTAGATACATTTCAACATTCTGTTCCCTGATTCACCTGAGTGAGTGTTCCAACCCCGTTAACATGTACTTTTGATCGTTATGTAAGAAAGAATCCTTTTTTTTTTCCTTCCTTTTTTTATTCTTTTCTTTTATTGTTTGAGGATGGTTGATCCTTGGCACTTTCTGAAGAGGCTTCTGGGAAATGTCACGAAAAGTAATTGCAGGGGTACCTTTCAGAGTTGCACTTTCCTTCACTATATATATATAAGTGGGTTAGAAGATTCCAAATAAATAGTCTCTTTCTCCCTCTCTCCCTCCCTCTCTAGAGAGAGGTAAAGTCATAAATCTTGCTGAAATGTTACTGTTCATGTTTTGTTTGTGCCCTCTGAGATTCTTATCTTTTGTCTTTCCTCAGTAGGCCCACTTGGCAATCCAACATCACTCACTGAAGCCTCGTAACTCACATCTGAGATCCCACGTTCGAAACTTGAAAGTGTAGAGAGAGAGAGAGAGAGAGAGAGAGAGAACAAACTGTGTTATTTTGTTTATGGTTGTACCATTGAGAAAACTACAATAGGATTTGTACATCTCTCAAAGTCGAAACCCCTTAAACACCATCTCTGAGCAATAGATGTAGATGGCTTTTACAATATTATCATGAGGAAACTGATTCCCGAAGCAAATCTTGTAGGGGGAGTTCTTTGCATATCCCACTGATGACAGTTTGTTACTGGACTGTTGACCTGTTGCTCTGCTACAACATTCTCTCTCTAAACCCACCAGTCTCATTCCCCCCGTCAACCCCATAATTTTTCCTATTACTCCATTTCCAAAATCTGGAACCTCCCCTATCCACTTCTTGCCTAATAATTTGTCCATCTCAATTCCCCCTTCCTGAACCATTGCCACACTATATATGATCTTTAGCCCTCCCGTCACCACCATTATCTCGTGGTGTTTATTCCATTTCACCGGGATCCGGGTTCGGTGGCGTTGATCCGAAATCCATTTTGGGTTCTTAATTGGTAGAGTAACTAATGTTCTAATGAGCATCAAGCAATTAATATTCCAATTAGGTTGTGTTTGTTTTACAAGAAAATAATTTACTAGTTACTAAATTTCATTTTAAATTTTTTTTTTATCATTCAGCCTTTATGATTGGATATGACTAATAAGAAAATATGAATATGATTGAATGAGAGAGAATCCAGTGGGAGTGTAGTCCTCCATGACTGCCAATAGTATCAATAATCAAGATACCATCACCAACTATTTTGGGAAAACAATATCCAAAATTTTGAAACAGATGTGTTCACACTTCCTGTATTATATTTCAGTAAAACATTTTCATTCTTTTAAATCCTTATATAAATTTGTATTAACATCTAACAAATCCCATAAAATATTTTACAGTGAAACAAATGCATCCTTATTAAAATAGATATCTAGTTAAATATGGACAAATTGTCCGTGGTGGGCCCTTGGCACTCATTGCTCATTTGGACGACTCAAGCCTTGTATGCCGGAATTAGGGAGGGCCTTCCACACTCTGAAGAGCAGTGAGCTTCGCTATTTAATTACCAAGCTGGTGGCTTGGAAGGAATCCTCAAATGGAACCAATGGCAGGAGAGAATGACAATTGGTACAATAGGGGCAAGGAGGATGTGAGAGAGAGAGAGAGAGATGAAAAAAATAGGAATGCAAGTGTACACACTGCCGGACACTGCCGGGGTGTGTTACCCTCTCACATCCTCTTCTCTGCTTAAAGTGATCGGTTATCAATTCTCATTGTACTATTTTTTTTCCACATATAAGATTCCAATATATCATGCTAACATATATATCCTTCAATAAAAAAAAAAAAAGAAAAAAAAAATAGTATTAGTAGTCCACTTGTGGGAAGGAAGTAGGAACACATACAATTGTGATTTTGCTTGTTGTGTCTGGTATCCGAGTATCTGACTTCCAAATAAACATTAAATCACAGCATCTAATGGTGGTGGTGGGTCTGCCTCTGTTCTTTCTACATCCGGGTTTGACATGATTGTATTACAATTTCACAAAGAAAGAATCATTCTTGTCTGAAAAGCTGACATCTCCTATATTTATGGAAAACTACAATTTGGATTCCTGATAACCTTTGATTCCAACAACACTAATAAAAAAAAAATCATGACTATGATGTAACTGAATTGTAGTTTATTGTGGTCCAGAGTCAAACCTTATTATTCATTGCATGGAGGAATTCAAGATTCCCATTGAAATGATTGCCAAATTACTACTTTGATCTCACAACCCTATCACTATCACCATCACTATCACTATCAGTCTGTTTTTCCTGTTAATTCTGTTACTAATATACACAAAAGGGTACATTCTCTGTCACATGTCAAATACTTTCTCAATACCCTCCATAAGAAAAAAAAGACAACAGAGTTGAAGTGGGCCACGTAGCCTTCCATTTTCAAATAAAACAAAACCATTTTAGTCAACTGCTTTCATGCATGAGATTATGGGCCATAGATATTCCTATTCTTCTTTTAAAAAAAAATCATATTAGTAGAAAAAGGTACCTTCATACAACCATTTCATTACACCTGCCGTTTCTTTACAGCATTGATGATAGATGATTTAATAAGCTAATCATTGCATTTTGAACTTTTAGGTTATGTTTGAAAAGTTAAAGAAAAAAAAAATAGAAAAAAAAAAATATACATAAAATGATATCATTACTTTTATCTTGTACTGTTTTTTTTATCAACATTCAAACATAGACATCCAATCAAATTTGGTGACAGCTACCATAGAAATTTTATTTTTATTTTTTTATTAATTGTTTTTTTTTTATGGAATTTTAATAATTGATGGTTAATGTGGCCTTGGCTTGATTACTAAGTATTTCCTTTGTGTTTTTTTTTTGGTAAGAATTTCTTTTGGGTTTTCAGTCATTGGAACTTTTATTCTTCCCAAAATGTTGACTTTTCAACTTGAAAAGTGTTATTTGTTGGGCAGTTGAACTTCAAGCAAATTAAAATTTAGCAAATGAATGAAGGATTATGTGGTTTGAAAGTCCAAGAATTTAAGTCCCAATTAATTTCCCAAATATCAACAAAAATTCCACAAACCCACGTTAGCTGCATCAATATGGAGAAGAATTTCACTTGAATTACATTTATTTCTATCCAGTAGTGCTGATTTTTATAATATTTGTTTTGGACTCAGTTTCTCTCTGTCACTTCTGGTGGTTGGATATATCTACTGAAATGGTGGAGAGGGTAATTCTCGTTCCTCGTGGGTGGAAAAAAGTTTTTGTTACAATCCTATATTAGTCTTATGAGGAATTAACCTAAGACTATATCAATTCACATCAAATTCTTTACAGAAACAATATGAGATTAATCATCGCATAAGATTAATATGGAATCATAACAGCTTCATTCTATTTTAAAATCGATTTAGATGACATCAGCAACTAACGGATTTATTTAACGGAGTTGATCTATTTAATTAACGGTGATAAACGTTTAGGCAGTAACTGATGTTTTTTAAAAGTTGTGGGTGGTAGGTGATTTTTTAAAACTATTTTGGGTGATAGCTGAAATTTATCCTTCTTTTTTTATCATACATGGGAGTATTTCAGTTCTCCTTTTGGTCTCCTAGAAAAAACTAGAGAACAAAGTTATCATCATCATGGACTAATTTATGAATTTGTCAAGTGTCAACATGAAGCTTTAATGTTGTTTGTAAAAAAGAAATTTCTTAGACAACATGGATCTTTGTATAAAATAAGGATTCCCATACATGTGGACCATTTTGTTGAGACAATCCACTAAATTTTGTGATCAATGTTGAATCTACATTATCCAACTTTTAACTTAATTAAATTCATCAATTTGAGATAAATAACAATTCAATTTGGAAACCATCTCTTGTCTGTGGTGCTAAGAATTTTTTGATTTCTTCAAAAAATAGTTAATCATGTATCAATGGAATGTGATGTTTTCAAAAATCACAAGAAAAATCTGAACCATTCAATTTTAAAGTTTTTTTTAATCTAAACCGTTGGTTTTTGAGTGAATGCATAGTAATGTTTAGTTTAGAATACTAGTACACTTGCATAGACATACACCAGATGCATACCAATAAAAATGGGGGTATTTAATTGAATGTGTCATCCAGAAAATCGATAGGCATCTTCTCTGCTCAATGCCGGCAGGATGATCAGCTAGGGCTGTACATTAGACTTCCACATCATACGGCTTCATCTTGAGCTTCTGTGATTGGCCCTTGGTAGAAATTATATTCAAAAGGTTAATATTTTTGGATGATGTCGATACGGTCAAATATGGGATCCGAAAGGATGGATTTTATGAGAAAGTTGTCAGGTACAGTTCTCAAACATCTTAGGGGCCCATTTGATAAAACTTTTGTTTCTGGATTCTGGATTCTGATTCAAATTTAGATTCTACTCCAGGATTATTTTGGAGTAAAAACTTGTTTGATAATGCAATTTTGAAATGGATTACAAAGCATCTTTGGATTAGAAACATGTTTGATAACATATTATCCCCCCAATCGAAGTCTAGAAAAATAATCGTGGTAGTGGTGGGTGGTGGCAGTGGTGGTGATGGTGGTGATGGTGGTGGGTGGTAGTGGTGGTGGTGGTGGTGTCGGCGGCGGCGGCGGTGGTGGTGGGTGGTGGGTGGTGGGTGGTGGCGGTGGTGGCGGTGGTGGGTGGTAGAGACTGTGGTGGTGGTGGTGGTGGTGGTGGTCAAGTGAGAATCATGTGAAAGTTGACTCTTTTCTTTCTCCCAAAAAGTTGATCCAACAGCTTGAAGCAAGTATTTATGATTCCAAAATTTTGGATTCTGGAGCCATTCTGAATCCGATTCACTTTGTGGGAGTTGGAATCCAACAGGACTTATCAAACGCGCTTTTACTCCAAAATGGCTTCTTGGGAGCCAGAATCCATAGAATCTAGAAGCAGAAGTTTTATCAAACAGGCCCTTAAGAAGATCATTGCCCTAAAATCTATTGCTGCCTAAAACTCAAGCCTTGTTGCTTCAACAATTGGAGATCATGGAGGAGACATGGAGACATGGATTCTTTCTCACCGTTTAGCCCAAGGAATCAAGTATCGACACGATACGTACTGTATCGACCGATATGTATAGGTATCAACAGTAGTCGATACAATACAAGCCGATTTGTATCTAAATTTTTTTAAAAAAAATATGGTATCATAGTGTATTGAGGGTGTCGAGCAGTATCGAGTCAGTCTGTATCGATACATTTTTATTTAGGATTTAAAAAAAAAAAACTTGCAAAAACAAAGTTGGCCAAGAAGGAAGAAGAAAGAGGGAGAAGAAAAAAGATGAGGAGAAGCAAACAGCAGCAATGGCCACCGACGCTGCTGCTGCCAGAAGAGGGGAAGAAGAAGAAGCAGACAGCAGCAGTGGCCACCGCCGCTGCCGCCGCCAAAAGAGGGGAAGAAGAAGCAGCAGACAGCAGCAGTGGCCACTACCGCTACTGCCGCCAGAAGAGGGGAAGAAGAAGCAACCGACAGTAGCAGTGGCCACTGCCGCTGCCAGAAGAGAGGAAGAAGAAAAAGAAGAAGAAGAGAAGAGGAAAAAAAAATAAAAACTAACCTGTGCCGCATGTTTTCGTCCTCAGCCATCGGGTCCACCGAAGTACTAACCTTGCTTCTTCCTCTCTTTTTTTTTTTGGGTCGAGTTTCCTCCTCATTGAGTCCGGCAGAAGAAGAGCCTTCAAGAGAGAAACAGATGGATTTCGGATGAATTTCTCTATTGATGCTGATATTTATATGTAGAGTGATATGGTGTATCCTCATGTAACATAATAGTGTATACAATTCAATAAAAATTATAAAAAAATCATAACATATAGTGATATGGTGTATCCTCATGTAACATAACAGTGTATACAATTCAATAAAAATTATGAAAAAATCATTATATATATATATATATATATATATATATATATATATATATATATATATATATATATATATATATATATATATTCTATACTTGACATTGTATTGAAAAAATCTACACCACCCAAAGAAAAAAAAAAGTATAAATTATATAAAGAAAAATGAGACATGCAAACACACTCACCCTTACAAGGTTGAAACACCATCCTAGTAAGCACTAAAGACTCAAAACATAACCCTGAACTCGGCTTTGCACTAAACTTAATGTAAAAAAAAAAAAAAATCTTTTTAATATCGCTTATTTATAGTATTCTTATGTTTTAAAATTGTATTTTATATATTTCCTAATCATTCTTATGAGTATCTTGTCCCGTATTTATACGTATCCGTGCGCATCCACTTTATCCACGATACTATACGATACGTCTCTTAATTTCCACTAACTGATACAGTACTGATACACGATACTTAATTCCTTGGTTTAGCCCTTAGCCTGAACTGGTATTCTCAAGCCGTGACTTTCTACATAAAAACGTGACGTGTATTCTCTTATCTAAGCTTCTTTCCTGTTCATTCGCTCCCCCCAGCCAAAGTGTTGATTGATTCTGAATCGATTGTCACAGTAACAATCCTATCATTGTGTACAAACTTACCCAATTTCATTACCACGAGTTTATTCTTTGGGACTACAAATGACTTAGAGTCCACTTGCCTATCAATAGGAGTTTTTTTTTTTTTTTGGGGGGGAGGCGCAGGGGAAAGGGGAACCTATCAATAGGAGTTTGATGGCAGGTAAATCTTGGTATTTGGAGAGACAAGGCAGGCGGTAACATGGAACCTGCTCCTCTTGGTAACCAATCTATTGATACTCTGCTTAAGCTCTCAAGTGCTTTGGAAGTCGAGATTGTTGAGGGTGTGCAGCATATGGCCTCGCAGATCGGCCGCTCTTCCCTTTCCCTCTAGATTGTGGTTTATCCCTCAAAATCAAAACAGATCAGGATATCTATCAATCGATTTGAAAACAGTACATTCGTGTTGCTTTTCGTTCATTTCAGCCATGCCAACATAGCCTCCATAATAAGAAGCGGGCAAAGTTGCAAAAAATACCCCTAACCTAACAAGCAAGTGATGATGCACATGGAAGGAAACTTTGATCCCCCAAAGGCAAGTACAGGGATTTCTTAAAAGAAACTTCGAAATGAAAGATCCGGGCTCCGTAAGGCTTAGTTTGGTTGCAAGAGGAATTGAAAGGAAGAGAAATGAAAATTTTAAACTTAGAAAAGAAACTTTATAGTTGTAACACAACATGATTGTATAAATTACCTAAATTTCTTAATATATTAAGTAATGATACTTATAAGATGTAAAATTTATTTTACTTTTTTAAATAGGAGGGATTTAGATGCAAAGTGAAACATAAATTAATAACAAAATGTAGAATAATTTAGAATTAGTTACATAGTAATGTGATGGCATGAACTGTAGTAATTACAAAAATTTCCATTTAAAATTTAAAAATTTCACTTCCCATCCCTTCAATTCCCCTTGCAACCAAACAAAGCCTAAAGTGCTTCCATGGAGTAGAGGCACCACCACATTTCGTGGTCCTTTTCTTATAGTGCTTCAACCCCTAAACTATAGCTTCTAGCTAGTTATTAGACATTAGAATTTGACATGTGCCTAATCTAAACCATGTTTTCTCTATTCAATGATCAGAATGGATTCATCATCTACCCACATGACAAAATAGATGATTTGGGACAATTGAAAAAATAACAAACCATTATGACAATAATAATTTGCCAAAAAGAAAAACCTCAACCAATTTTCCACTGCAAATTTAGCACTCCTTATTTATCAATTCAAAAAAAAAAAAAAAGGATTGGCATTCCTTACCTTAATACCTCCACCTCCAACCACTGTGTTGGGTGCTGAACTGCTGATACAGTGTTCCTATATGGAACCAACAAAGTGGATGTCTGCTGGATATCATATCCAACTAACTAAATGAACTCAATCTCTACATAATTAAACTGAGGAATGTTCTTTTGCTTGATTACCAAGTGCTCCACAACTCTCCAATCTTCCTTTACTCTCTTGCTCCAAAGAAGCCTCCGGACCATAAATTTGAAGTTAAATCTGGATGCTATAAAAATCTTGCAGAGTTCCAGGTTTTGAGGAGCAAATGAAGCTTGACCCTGCGTGTGGTGGGTGCACTGACAACTTGACAATTAAAACAAAAGCAAGAGACAGTCTAAAGTACCATGGAATTATCAATGTATTCATAGAAATTCTTCTTCGGACCTTTAAATTTATTTATAAAGTCCTACATTTTTCATCAATATCCAAAAATCCCATTTGGATAGATAAAACACATGAATGCAGGGGAAAGAGGAATTAACATTCCACTAAAATAGTAGTTTTTTTTTCCCATGAAAGAACCTAAAAAGAATATATTAAAAAATAAAAAGAAAGAAAAATATGGCCATAGAAGGTTACAATACCAGACTTTGACTAGAGACGGTTACATTCCCAGAATTCCACCTTTGAATCCCCCAAATTAGGTACAATTATGTAATTTACAAAACTAGACTCTGGCTCACAATCGAAAGTTTTGGAAGGTAAGAAACTTACTTGGTGAAACAAAGTGTTAGGATTGAGAAGTCACAGTACAAAAGGATTAAACCACATCGGCAGACTAGCCCAATCAAATACCCTGCATTTATAGAATACATGTGATATAAGGGTAAGGAACAATCCTTCCCTCGGACACGCCAAGTAATTGCTGGAAGTGAAAAGAAACCAACATCAGCTAGTGCCACAAAAATGGAACAAATGAAGGGCAAAGAACCATCATCCAACAGGCCTCGTCAAGACCTTCAAGGCTAAAGTTAGGCAGAAATTTATGAATCCACTCCCAACCAACCAAAGCAGTTGGGTAATGCATCTGGGCAGAGTTGGGATGGATAATTCCCATTACCATAACTCTAATTATTCTTGGACCACTAAAGACACTTGCTATACATCAAAATTTCTAGAGGATTTTTTTTTTTTTTTTTTTTGGTTGGGGGGGGAGGAAGTCAATTTTGGCCAAGGTGGGACCTGTTAAACGTTGACCTTCACTTGTGCCATGCATGTGGCCTGGGCATTGAGGATGACTTACTGCATAATTCCACCTGATCCAAACGGTCCTTGGTGATTCAATAATTACCCCCTAGGGGTAGCCAGTGCCGTACTGAAGATTAAACAGCATGTTCCTCCGGTTCTCAGTAGCCATTCGAATAGTGAACTTTTTCGCTAGGGAGTCCACAAGATCATTAGTATCAAAATCTAACTCCCGGATGCATCGCCTCCTAACCTTTTTCAGTATCTCTTTTGATGGTACAAATCCTGCCTCCACCTGCCCAATGAGTTTTCATCCAATGAATTAGCAAGCTAGCATTCATGAGATATGCACAGGCCTTGTTTTCTATTACAGAGAAACAGAGGTTCATACCATCTCATCAATCACTGCAACAGCAGCCTTTTGATCACGGTTAATGAGATGAGCATCAACCAACAAGCCATATGACATCACATTTGGTTTCACACCCAAGCTTGTTAAGTGCTCAAACACCCTCGAAGCTTCAAATGTCTGCCATGCACTTTTCAGATAAAATTAGTACCAAAAGAAAAATATCGTATACAGTGTGTGCGCATGTCTGTTTGTGCATGGGGTTTCCCCAAGGGGTGCAGTTATTGAATGTAAAAAATGTATTGTACAAATGCCGTCACCTTCTTCAGCTTCCCAAATGTACACATCAATGTATTGTATGAATGGATATCGGGAGTCAAACCAAAAACATTGCCAATGGCTTCGAAAGTCTGGTAGGCCCGGTCAAGGTCCCATATATTGGCACATCCTAATATTATACAGTTAAGAGCAGCAACAGACTTGTAAGGAGGATCTGCACGACTTAAATTCTCCAATTGAAAATAGACCTGCCAAATTTTCAACAAGAGTCCTGGAAATGAGTCAGACAAGAGGTATCTCTGCGTCACTGAGTGTGTGTGTGTGTGAGAGAGCGAGAGAGAGAGAGAATAAAAGATGTCACTAAACACCCACATAACACATAACATACAAGCACAGTAGTGGCTGCATGGTATATTAATGAACAAGATAATCCATCTCCCCCCCCCCCTCCAAATCTCAACAGTCTAAAGGTGAGTTTACGTTTCTAGCCCCATTGGTAACGGTCAAGAGAAAAACACCCTGAAGTGTTTAAGGAGGTGGGGCAAAGAGCTTGTAGGTCATGCAATTCCAAAGGGCAGGCAGAAGTTAGAAATAAGGAAAGTCAGGAATGACTATCTTTTCTATAGCCGGGGGACAAGAGTAGAATCAACCTCGTAATGGAGTCGGATAGCAGTTTTCCACTACAAGCCCAATTTAAGGTCTGATTTAAATTTGGGTCAAGATCTAGTACTAGGTTGGGTTGGTCTTTTATTTGTGGGCTCAGTCTTTGTAATGAGCTTAACTATATGGTTCAAGAGTGGGGGTCTAAAGCCGTGTACAAAAATAGATATTTAATTGGAGTGGCCCAGTAAATAAGGTTAGTTATTAGAGTCTTAGTTTTAGTAGTAAATAATGTTCAGTTAAGTTTCGCATTTTGAGTCATTTAAGGACTCATTTATTCCATATATGCGAGAAGTTTCCTTTTTCCCCCATTAGCTATTAGTTAGGAAGTTTATCTTATTAAAATAACTTTTAGAAGTCTTTTATCTCTTTTAGTCTTATTTTATTGTTATTGGATTATCACTTTAGAAACTTTATATTGAGTAGAATTCTGGTTGCATATTTTATTTAAAGATTCCCCTTCATGACTTGAATAATAGAATGATTTAGTTGATTTAGTTGGAGGTTGTTGTCTCTCTCTCTCTCTCTCTCTCTTCCTAAAGCACTATTCAAGAATTACATAGGTACTATTATTCACAGCCCCATTTCTTCCCTTATCTTCTCTCATTCTCTCCCTTAACCCACCACCAACAGATCCCATCCCTTGATCTAGATCAACTTGGTATCAAAACCAAACATGGTCATGATTTCCTTTATTTTACGATAAGAGTTCGTTTTCCCAATTGAAAGACCTCTTCCATAATCATAGATGAAGTGCGGGAAGAGAATCTCGTCTCGCAGTCCATGGTTGAGATGTTGTTCAAGACGGATGAGATCACTGAATCTACGGGTGATATTTTCATTGATTTTCAGTTTCTTCCCACTTTGATGGTGCTATATGTCATGTATTTCCTTCTTCCAAATATTTCATCATAGTTGGTCGATCTTGCATGGAAGAACAGAAGATTGTTCTTGATTCATATACGTTGAAACCCTCTCATATACAACAAACTTTTGTCTTGAAAGGGTTGTAGCGTGATAGCTCTTTAAAGTCGGATGAAGCAATACCAATAGTGCACCACAATAGGAATTGCAAGAGGCCAAATAGGATGAAGAACTTGTTATTAGCCTATAGAGGAAGCCAATCCCTTCGAGCAGAAAGCAAGCTTGTGAAAGAGCAATGAAAGTTGTTCCACATTATGAGTTCTTAATTCCTCACAAGTTTCTAGACACAAATGCAAAGCTTCATATTCTAAATTTTGTTCGAGTTCCAAACAAGAAGCCGCAAGCACCAATTTTAGGTGTTTTTATTCCTCTCACACTACAAAACTTGAGGACGAGTTTTTTGAACTGGAGGGGAATAATGCAAGCCCAATTTAAGGTCTGATATAAGTTTGAGTTAGGATTTAGTACTAGGTTGGGTTGAACTTTTATTTTTGAGGTTATTCTTTGTAATGGGATTAATTATACAGTTCAAAAGCAAGGGTCTAAAGGGTGTCCGAAAATAGATATTTAATTAGTAGTGGGTTCCCTGCTCTAGTAAATAAAGTTAGTTATTAGAGTCTTAGTAGTTGACAAGGTTTAGGTAAGGTTCACTGTTTTAAGTCATTTAAAGATTCCTCCTTTATTCCACACATGAGAGAGGCTTCCTTTTTCTTCCATTAGCTATTAGTTAGGAAGTAAATCTTATTAAATAGCTTTTAGAATTCTTCTACTCTTTTAGACTTATTTTATTATTATTGAATTATCACTTTAAAAAGTTTAGATTGATTAGAATTTTGGTTGCTTATTTTATTTAAAGATTGTAACCTTTCCACCCCCTTCACAATGTGAGTGATGGATGGTTTAGTTAAGTTAGTTGGAGGTTGGAGGTTGTTGTCGCTCCCTCTCTTCCTCTTTTCCAAAAGCACTATTCACAAGTTACTGTTCATATGTACTGTTCACAATCCCAGCCTTTTTTCTTTCCTTACTTCTCTAATTCTCTCCCTTAACCTACCACCAACAGATCCCATTCCTTGATCTGCATCAGTTATCTTCTGATAGGTCATACGGAACCCCTTGGAGGATATGTTTCTTATGGGCCCCATGTCTATCTCAGAGCATCTTGTTCTTATGATGTCTTTAAGACTTTAACATTTAAGTCTTAGTAGATGTGCTGGCTGGAGATGTACTACTCATCTCTAACCCCCACCCCCAACAAAATGGACTAATAATGACAAAAACAAAGAAAAGAGAAGTAAAAATCATCAATACGTCTTCAGTATCATTCACACAAGTACTCACAGTAAATGTGTAACTACAGGAAAGTTCTCTCTCTGAGAAATTGAAAGCTATTATGAACCAAAGCATGAAAAGAAATGTTTTTTTGGGGGGATGAGGGAAGGGCGGTAGGGGGAGGACATGACCTTAAAAAAGAAAAAGGTAAGCAGAAAGAAGGGGAACATTTGCATGAAAAGGTCATACCGTGTCCAGAGTTTCAAAACCATTCTTGCAGCATGCCAGAACCAACGGATAC